>OX387423.1:13664425-14046819 GCA_947563755.1 Lochmaea crataegi
GCAAATTCAGGAAAGCAATTAAAGCTAAACTGGAGGGGACGCATGGGACGACATTCGAAGAGGCCTACCAGATAATCAGGAAAGCGGCAGTAGAGGATAGAACTAGAGAAAGACGGGAGAAAGTCAGACAGTATTGGTGGACTGAGGAGACGGAGGTTTTGCGCAGCGCATGTATAGAAGCAAGGAGGAGGTGGAAACGTGTAAGGGGAGATACGAGGAATGAGAAATGGGATGAATACAAAGGTAAGAGGAAGGCGTTCAGTCTGGGGATAAAAAGGGCGAAGAGGGACAGAACGAGGGCACTGTGCGACGAATTATGGGGACGATGTGTGGGGGCAGCGATCCGCGACCCCTTTCACCCTAACCAGGCAAAGGAAAGCCGAAATAGTGACTGCGCTATTCCCATGTGGGGATATAAACCGGATCTTAGGATACAGGGCAGCAGGGAATGCGTCAGTGGAGGCATTCTCAATGGCCGAGCTGCATGAGGCGGGTCGGAAGATTAAAGCAGGCAAAGCACCGGGGCCGGATGGTATAGGCACAGAATTACTCAAAATTGTGGTGGATGAATATCCTGGCTTCATACTCGGTATGGCAAACGACCTACTGACGCGAAACGCCTTCCCTGAGGCTTGGAAAGCGGCAAACAGCCGGGCGAACCTGGCTCCTACAGGCCTCTTTGCCTCATAAACACGGCTGCGAAGCTATACGAACACCTGATAAAGGCTAGATTGGAGAGAGCTTTGGATGTGGATGGTGGGCTGGCACCAAATCAGTACGGTTTCAGAGCAGGACGGTCTACAATACAGGCCATAGAGGAGGTGGTAAACTTTGCGGCAAGCTTAAGGAGAGGAGGGGAAGGAGAAAAATGGTGTGTACTCATAACGATTGACGTGCGAAATGCCTTTAATACGGTACCAATCGAGCACATGCTGGAAGAACTAATCAGAAGAAGAGCCCCGGAGTATCTCAGGAACATCATTTTCGAGTACTTTAGGGGCCGAAAAGTCGATCTGGAGAGTGGAGACCACTACGAGGTCAAAGCGGGGATACCGCAGGGCTCGGTACTAGGACCACTACTCTGGAACCTATTCTACGATCCTCTGTTAAGAATGGAATTACCAGAAGGGGTAAAACTCGTAGGGTTTGCGGACGACGTCGCGCTAATGGTCATGGGAACCAATACGGTTGACGTTGAGAATAATGCCGAAGAGGCCCTCTGGAAAATCCGGAGATGGCTGAAACAGAGGGGTATGAGCATGGCACCAGAGAAGACAGAAGCTGTCATACTATCTGGACCAAGAGAGAAAAGGCCGGACATTTCAAATGGAGAAATGGAGGAAAGGATTAGCAATCATAAGGAGGGTAGGGAACAGAAGGGTCAAAATTATGGGATAAATGGAGACGGAGATGGGAAGAGCAGAGCAAGGGAGCGTGGACGAAAACACTAATAAGGGATCTGGACAAATGGCTTCAATGCAAACACAGGGTAATAGGGTATACCTGAGCCAGGCGCTTACGGGCCACGGCAGTTTTAGTACCTACACTATGAGGATTGGGAAGAAGGACAACGAGCAGTACCGATACTGCTGCGAGCAAGACGATGACGAGCACACGCTCTTCTCTTCTTCCTACAAGAGAAGGGCGTGTGGACAGCGGAAAGGCTCAAAGTGGGGACGGAGCTGGATGAAGAGCTGAAAACTGAAAATTTTACAGACACCGTGGTCGAGTCCAAGCGAAACTGGGTATGTCACAGCTATAATGAGCAAGAAAGAGGAAGAAGAAAGGATAAGTCAAGGATGGAGATGAAGAGGTAAATAGAGGGACCCCTGACTCTGATGATATACCTTACAGGTGGTACCGGAGTTCAGGGAGCGAGTAGTGGAGATCGGGGTGGTTTTTGTGAGGTCATCCTTGGATCGAGTGCAACATTGTTCTGATGCTTTGCGTGCAGAGTGCCAGAGGGAGGTTGTGCTCGTTCTCGGGGAGAAATCCCACACTACCGGGGAAAGGAACAACAAGTACCCGGTGCCTGAGAGCAGGTTTCCACCTATTAAAAAAAGGTTAGGTTAGGTAAGGTGGAAAAGCTATTGAGGCCACGAAGAGGCTCAATACCACAAATAGATGATCCCAGGAAAAGAAAGTTTGGAGATACCTCAATGGTTAAGAATGATGAACCATATAAAAGGAAGGGATGTCCGGAGGTCTTTCTCATACAGGAAGCCATCGCGATGTTCGCCACAATTACTGGGTCATTGGAAAAAATCGTGCAGGAAAATCCGAACACGCACAAAAAAATTAACCAACCCGCCCAACAATGGTGGATGCGGAGACTCAAACCGACCCATGGCACGGATTACAAACCAAGCAGTACGTAAAGGATCTTACAGGGATAAAGGATGTAGAAGGTTTTAAGAAAACCTTGGAGAAGGAATGGGACGAAGGATTGTTGAAAAGGACTCAGTTCATAGTAAGGAATCCATTGGAGCCCATGCCAAACTCGGTGAAGGTCGTATTGGTCGAACCTAACGACCTGAAAATGGAAGCGAGTATTCAAAACCAATATCTCCTGCAATACCCGGATCTTGCCCTCATAAATTCAGACTTTGATGTACTGGAACTGGTTACAAATATTCGGTCGAGAAGTGATTCCACCCCCAGCAAAAGGAAGGTGATCAAAATCGTCCATGAAGGCACGATTGAAGATATCTGGACAAAGTTAGTATTGTTGAAAGATGAGACTAGAGATGACCAAAGAATATCCATACATCATATAGTTGGTTTAAAAAATGACGTATTTAGGAAAATGCTGGAGTGTATATACCTAGGCTCGGAAATTCAAGTGGATATATATACGACGAAAAACAGGATGGAACCACAAAAACAAATAGTTCCGAGAGAGCGCCCAACATATGGCGTTATGATCTCTAAAGACAGTAATGTATCATACAAGGACATATTGAGCAAGGTTAAAGGCGCTGCGGGGACCGATGAATCCACCCAGGCAATTCGGGGTATAAGAAGCACTAAGCAGGGGGACATAATTATGACTCTTGACAAAAACGATGAGGCCTTCCATAAAATCACCACAGCACTTAAAAAAAATGACCTCAAAACTCGGCAGCTTGGTACAACGACCCAGGCTATACACGTTAGAGGACTTAACGCAGACACGGATGAACGAGAAATAAAAAATTCCATAGAGGAAATACTTGGAGCGAATAATATTGACCTGGAGGTCAAGAGCCTGAGGCCTCTGAGCAAGGATACCATGGCGGCGACGATTATTCTTCCCAAGAGGGAAGCAGACGAGATTCTAAGAAAAGGTTTTCTTAGAGTCGGGCTTGCCCGTTGTAGGCTGGAAAAAAGACTTGTTGTCCCAAGATGTACTAGATGCTGGTCTTATACACATCGCAGGGGATCTTGCAAAGAGCAAGGTAGAACAAAGAGCTGCCTGCCCAATTTGTGAACAAGAGGGTCACAGAGCCGGTACGATGAAGTGCCCGGCATTCAAAGACGCTCTTAAAAACGCTAGACTGGTGGATAAAAAAATAAAAACCAATAGTGAGTATGGCAAACAAAGGGGAAAGGAAATGGTGCCCACACGAAGAGACTCCATAAAAGATTCTGAACCTGCCGAGCTGTACATACAGGCGGAGCCAGAAAACATGGATCAAGGCGTATTTGAAGAATTCGATAGATTGGTCACGAGGACCAAACGCACTCTGAGCACCATAGACCTACCTGGGGAGGACTCAGACTCTGGAGGAGGGTCAAACTAATTCTAATCACATGCCTGTTAGGATCCTGCAAATAAATGTTGATAGGAGAGGTAGAGCTCATGACTTAGCCATTGCAAAAGCGCAGGAAATTGTTGCAGATATTATAGCTATGCAGGAGCCAAATATAACATTTATTAGAGGAAACAAGCAATGGATCACGGACTCATTACAAAACACTGCAATTCTAATACGAAATCCCAATTGCGGAGTGGTTGCACATGTTAGGAGAGAAGGGTATATCAAGCTAGTGTTGAAAGACTGGGTACTTTTCAATGGGTACATTTCCCCAAATGTCACGTGGGAGGAATATACAAATTTCATGGACAGCATCATGACTGAAATCAGAACTACGAACATTAACTCTGTTATGGTTGGAGATTACAATTCTAAATCCACCCTCTGGGCGTCGCCTCACACTGACAAAAAGGGGGAATTTATGGAAGAATCGATTCAGACGCTGAATCTGACATGTGGTAATGTAGGTGGCACCCCAACTTTTGTTAGAGGAAGACAACAATCCCACATAGATATAACCCTCTACACCCAAGGCAAGAGTAATCTTGTGAAGAAATGGAAGGTTGACTCAGATGAGAGTTTAAGTCTACATAGGTATATATCTTTCGAGGTAGACAGAAATATAAAAGTACAGACGATATGGAAGAATCTCCCTAACTGTGATAAGGAAATTCTAGTAAATCTACTGCATCTTACCAGAGGAAATAAGAATAACAGTGTTGAAAACATCGTTGAGGAATTAAGAAAAGCTCAGAAACTCGTACAAGGCAGGAGGGAGAGAGCAAATAAGGCACAACCTTATTGGTGGAACATCAAAGTACGAGATGCCAGACATGAATGCAACATGATCCGCAGAAGATTAACCAGGACCAGAGCAACTGGCAATTGGGGCTCCATTCCCATTCTAGAGGAGCAATATAAAGACAAGAGAAGAGCTCTACGACTTGATATTCGGAGATCCAAAAGTGAAGGGACCTATGTGATCAAGTAGAACAAGACGTCTGGGGTCAAGGGTATAGGATTGTTACTAACAAAGTCAAAGCATTACAAACACCATATCCATTGGATGAGGATAACAAAGTAAAAACGGCAATTGCACTTTTCCCAAGTAGGATGGATCATTTCTTGATTGAGAATCCTTGTACAAATCCCCCTCCTTTCACCTTAGTGGAATTAAACACTGTTGCGCAAAAGATAAAAAAACGGAAGGCGCCGGGACCTGATGGCATATTACCAGAAACTGCACTAGTGGCAATAGAAGAAATCCCGTACAGACTGCTGCAGATGTTTAACACTTTGTTAAGGAAACAATGTTTTCCACCCGAATGGAAGCGGGTGTCTATTGTTTTGATCCCTAAAAAAGAAAACCTATACAGGCCAATATGTCTTATTGACACCCTTTCCAAGGTATTGGAGCATCTAATAAAACTGAGACTTGAGGATGAGATTGAGGAACTAGCAGGATTATCCGAAAGACAATTTGGTTTTAGGGCAGGACGATCAACAATAGATACTATCAAATTCGTTACAGATAAGGCTTGCGATGATAATTCGACATGGGCCACTATAGTACTCATCGATGTTAAAAATGCATTCAATACGGCTGCCTGGAGTATCATAATGGAGAAATTGGAATCACTACAACTTAGCAAATATATTATAAATTTTATCGGTAGCTATCTTCGTGACCGACAACTTAGGATTGTGAAACACGACATGAGATGATTTAGCTCTCATAGTTAAAGATAGTTGTAAGAACAGACTTGTCATAAAAACAAATACAGCTCTACAAGCCATTGAAGACTGGATGACTACGCACTACCTATCCTTGGCTCCGGAAAAAACGGAGGCAATAATTGTCAAAGGCCCCAGAAATAGAGAGGGAATAGTCTTTAGCATCGCTGGAAAGGACATACAACCCGTGAATGCTGCCAAGTACCTAGGCGTCTGGCTCGACAGTAAATTAAGATTTAATACTCATATAAAACTAACAATTAAAAAGGCCGAAAACCAGATAGCAGCGCTGAGCAAATTGATGCCAAATATAGGAGGACCAGACACTTATAAGAAACTTCTGTACAGAAATGTTATACAGTCTTGCATACTGTACGCGGCCCCAATTTGGGGAAAGGCGCTGAAGCATCAGTTATATAGAGAGACCATAAATAAAGCACAAAGGAAAATTTTGCTAAGAGTTGCATCCGCATACCGGACAGTGTCCACAGAAACACTACAAGTAATCACCGGTAGCATTCCTTTGGACATTTTAGTTATTGAAAGAGAATTTCTATACACCAATAAAGCGGATGATGACGAATCAAAGGCCAGAGAAAATAGCATGAGGTGTTGGCAGGAACGCTGGGACAACTTAGTCGGGAAGTCTGAGTGGACCAGAAGGCTCATACCAAGTATTGCGGAGTGGTTCTCGTGTAAGCATCGGTCACTCAATTTCCATCTGACACAGTTTTTAACAGGGCACGGATCATTTGGGACGTTTACCTTTAAAATTCAAAAAAAGCATGACGACATATGCCTATACTGCGACCAGCAAGATACCCCTCAACACACATTTTTTGATTGCAACAGAACGAATGAATACAGGCGGCGACTAGAGAGTGTACTAGGAGGACTCATAACGCCCGACAACATTATAGACAGGATGATACAAAATAAGGACACATGGATAAATGCAAAAAATATTATCACTGACATAATGAAAGAAAAGGAGAAGGAAGAGAAGGAAGCACAAAATATGTAACACAACAGCTAGGCTCCGGGGTGCACATGACGTTATGCCCTCCAGGGTAGTTCCGGTGCACCTCGGAGGGGGGAGGTTATTTTAGGTGGTAGGTAGTCGAGGATTCGGGTTTCTGCGTCTCTCTAGCACCTTTGCGGGTGCTGCGGTGGCGCAGCTTCACGGTTTTTCCACTAAATCCATCAGGCTAGGGTACAATTCCCAATTCCCAATTCGAAGATTTTTTCCTCCTCTCACAAAAAAAAGGAAAGGTAAGGTAAGGTTAGGTTAGGTTAGGTTAGGTTAGGTTAGGTTAGGTTAGGTTAGGTTAGGTCCCCCTGAGGAACAAAAATACAGACCCATATGCTTCATAAGCGTAATGGGAAAAATATATGAACAAATTATCAAAATGCGATTAGAGAAAGAACTGGAAGATAAAAAGGGGATATCAAAAAGACAGTTCGGATTTAGAAAAGGCAAGTCCGCCCCAATGGCAGTGGAAGAGGTTATAGATAGAGTAAGAGAAGAAAAGGGGAACACCTGGGCAGCACTCATCACACTAGACATCAAAAACGCTTTTAATACTGCATCTTTGGAAAATAATTATAGAAAGGCTGGAAACCATGCAGATATCACAATATCTGATCGCCCTGGTCCACAACTATTTCTCAGCTAGAAAGATTGTCATCGATGGAAACACCATGGACATAACGCAAGGAGTGCCACAAGGTTCTGTCTCGGGCCCCACTTTGTGGAATGTGCTATTTAATCCCGTACTGGAGATTGAAATACCAGATGGTGGTTTCACTATCGCATATGCGGACGACCTAGCTCTGGTTGTCACAGCGAAGGATGAAGCAAGTCTGATACACAATGGAAACGAGGCCCTGGAAGATATAAGATACTGGGTAAGTGAAAATAAATTGGAACTTGCTGTGCATAAAACGGAAGCAATAGTAATCAAGGGGAGAAGGGACAAATCAGGTGTTGCTTTTAATATTGGAAGATCCAGGATAGAGGCAAGGAATAGTTTTAAATACCTAGGCATACGGATCGATAGGGGCGGAACTTTCAGAAGCCACATATGTAGGACAGTAGAGAAAACGGCAAAACTTTTCAGCGCCCTGATAAGGATACTCCCGAATCTAAATGGGCCAACAAGTTACAGAAGGAAGCTATACAGTAATGTAGCTCAATCCATATTGTTATATGGAGCCGAAGTGTGGGCAGAAGTTCTGAATGTCCAAAAATATAAGGATATTTTCATTGGAGCTCATCGGAAAATGATGCTGAGAGAAATTATGGGATACAGAACCATTTCAAAGGAAGCCACATATGTAATTGCAGGAACCATCCCGATAGATCTACTTGCGGAAGAGAGGAAAAGGATATTCAAGCAGAATACCACGGAAGAAGGAAAAAAGAGCTAAAACAGTAAACAGTTGGCAAGATAGATGGGAAGAAAACAACACAAAGGGACAATGGACGAAGCAACTAATCCCAAAACTAGAGGTTTGGTTGAACTGCACACACAAGTATACAAATTACTACCTAACCCAATTTTTAAGTGGACACGGATGTTTCGGAGCGTATACAAATAAGATAGGGAGAAAAGAAAACAACTCATGCTATTACTGTGGAGACATAGACACTGTGGAACACACCATTTTTTCCTGCAGAAGATGGCATAATAATAGAATTTTGATGGACGATATCATTAACGCGGATAACATAATTGAGATGATGGTGAGCTCAAAAGAGAGCTTTGCAAAAATAGAGAGGTTTATAACTGAAATCATACAAGAAAAGGAAAAAGAGGAAAGGAAATTTCAAGAGGAAGAGAGGAGAAGGGATGTATAAACAGGTAGTGTGCGGTCAATGTTGGTTGTCCTATGGATCTTGCCATTGAACATGCAGCGAGAAAACAAGAAAGGAGGGGTTTTAGTTGGAGTAGCGCCCGACACTATCGGACATATAGACTCAATGTTCGGTGCCAAGCGGTTTCCCCTCACAAAAAAAAGGTTAGGTTAGGTTAGGTTAGGTTAGGTTAGGTTAGGTTAGGTTAGGTTAGGTTAGGTTAGGTTAGGTTAGGTTAGGTTAGGTTAGGTTAGGTTAGGTTAGGTTAGGTTAGGTTAGGTTAGGTTAGGTTAGGTTAGGTTAGGTTAGGTTAGGTTAGGTTAGGTTAGGTTAGGTTAGGTTAGGTTAGGTTAGGTTAGGCTAGGCTAGGTTAGGTTAGGTTAGGTTAGGTTAGGCTAGGTTAGGTTAGGTTAGGTTAGGTTAGGTTAGGTTAGGTTAGGTTAGGTTAGGTTAGGTTAGGTTAGGTTAGGTTAGGTTAGGTTAGGTTAGGTTAGGTTAGGTTAGGTTAGGTTAGGTTAGGTTAGGTTAGGTTAGGTTAGGTTAGGTTAGGTTAGGTTAGGTTAGGTTAGGTTAGGTTAGGTTAGGTTAGGTTAGGTTAGGTTAGGTTAGGTTAGGTTAGGTTAGGTTAGGTTAGGTTAGGTTAGGTTAGGTTAGGTTAGGTTAGGTTAGGTTAGGTTAGGTTAGGTTAGGTTAGGTTAGGTTAGGTTAGGTTAGGTTAGGTTAGGTTAGGTTAGGTTAGGTTAGGTTAGGTTCTCCCTCTAGGAGTCGCACCACCTTGTCGAAGGTCAATGCAATAGTACTAAAATTATTTATGTTCATTGTAGTACCAGCATAGTCTTCGCACGTGATGACGCGCACTTTAATATTGTTGGCAATGGTTATAGCTCAACAGAATCGTCTCGCAATAATTTTCATCTATAATTGGCATTAAAATTAATAAAATTGTGCAAGGAAAAAACATAATAGAACTCTTCAAACTTCATATTTTTTCTTTGGATTTCCAAAGCCGTCTACCGAGGCCCAGAGTTGGAAAAAATCATCGGACATAATTATTCGCCCCTTTGATATGATCATATAAGTATTATTATTTCATACTGTGATGTAATGAGCTATTTACCGCACTCATTTGAGTCCTGGAAATAACTCATTACAGTACTGAGTCCGGGAAATTTTCACTTCTAGGACTGCTTAAAAAACACAATATTCACATTTTTAAAAGATTTTATCTTTAAAACTACAAAATCAAGCCTATAAAAACCAATTATAATTAATATTAACAGTAACTGTGCAATGTTAGTTTCCTTGCAGGCTGAATGCAGGAATACCTTCAGAGACAGAATCTTCACTAGACACGGTAGTGGCGGTAGATATAGTTTGTTGCTTGGTCTGAAGAACCTGTATAAAATTTTCTCCATTTTGAATCATCCTTGCTACACAGTATGGAAAAAAATATTGTACGATATATGACCGTGAACTGTCATTAAAGTACTCGTCTAGAAATTCCAGACTCTGCTCCTTCGTCGCCTCGTTCGCAAACATCCTGACTTGTACTTTAATAAGCCATTTCCCGGACTTGTAACCTAAATTACTATTTTCTGACAAAATTCGTGCTTAATAGAACTGTTTTAATTTTTTTTATTTTAACCTTTTTGTAACTCGCAAAATCGCTGCCAGGTTTCCAAATAAGTTCTAAGTACATACATGAATAACTCACCTTCAAATATTAGCAACCATTAAACTATGAGATATAATGATAAGAAGTAACAAATATTATTGTTGACTTGTCATTTATACAAGTGCGATAAGAAAAAAGCTGAGCAGTGAGGCTTCAACGAACATCTAGACTCACTCATTTTGGAATTTATCCCGAAGATTTAACTTAGTTCGCCAAAATATTTTTGTTGCAGTGAACACAGATTTGTTTACTAGAAAAGAGGCTCAATAATGTAACAGCTGATAGCAAAAATTATAATAAAAACTGCTCAAATGAAGATTAATAGATGTTTTCAAAAGTCGCATGAAGTTTTAGGACGTATACGAATTCCCGTCAGGATAACCAGTCTACCTGTCCCATAATTAGGGTAAGTTAAGACGTCACTCGAGTTCCCATCAGGGTGAAAACTGACCTGTCTAAATGGTGTTTATGGTAATTGCGGTAAATTCTCTGAATCATCTGATATTTAGCTATGTATTTATTGCATATTGTAATAAGTGAACAGTAAAAGTTTTAAGGGAGGTCCGTTTTCAGATGTATGAAATAAGAAATAGTTATAAATGTCTTATGTTTGGTTTTACACGCTATTATTTTACATAATATCATTATTGGAATAAAATACGTAGTTTTAATTCTACAATTTTATTGCGTACTACTACTGAACTGAGTCATAAATACATACATGTGAAGAAGCTAGCCTAACCTAACCTGAACTTTTTTTATAGAGACTAGGAAATGCATTACGCACTTACCCCCCGACTGTTGCCGGAAGAGTGTGGGACTCGAGCACTCTGAAGTGTACCCATACCTACTAAAATCCTTCGTGATACCCCCTGCCAGGAATCGCCTTTCGGCATTACTTCTGACAGGTCACGGAATAAGCCTATCTAAGTTAAGTTAAAAAGGACATCTGTTTCTTTCTTCCTTCGCTTTATCTTCCATTATTTTTGTGAACATTTCTGCCGCTGCATTCCACCTCTCTTCGCTTTCCATGAGTATTTCAGATATGTTTTGCATGGTTATTGCACGTCCCAGCTTGCGCCTTGTAGTTTCCCTAATTACTTCAAAATGTTGGCAGACGAATAACGTATGACAAGGAGTATCCTATTCCTCTTCACAGAAGCAGCACTTGGATTCCTCTTGCTTTCCAATTATTCTTAAATACGTTCCGTACACACCATGTCCGGTCATTGCCTGCGTTAGGAAGTGATTCGTCTCACCCCAGGTCCTTCCACTCCATTTCCTCACATCTTTGATTAATGTGTTTGCCCAGCCATTATATTCCGCCCACCTACGTTGCCAATTTTCAATTAGGTTCTCCCTTGCTGTAGTTTTGAACTGTTTCCCAAGTTACATTATATTTGCCCTTTCTTGTATCACGAGGTCTATGGGGGGCATCCCCGCTATGGCCTCAATAGCTGCTGTCAGTGACGTCCTATATGCTGATGATATCAGCAGGGCGAGTCTTCTATTTACTCTTGTGAGTATTCTCACATAGTGGGTATATTTCAACGCTTTAACCCATATTTCCGCTCCATATAGGATTATTGACATTGTGGTTGTAGCGAGTATTCTCCGTTTCCCCGATTTGGGTCCTCCTACCCCTGGCATTATCTTGGAAAGAGTGTTTATGGTGAAAAACGCTTTCTCCGCTATTTTCTTCACATGCTTTGTCATTCTGCAGTCTTTATCCAGGTATATTCCCATGTATTTCACTGCACCCTTGTTTTGAATTGTTGTGTTTACAATATTCAAAGTCATACTTGTTAGGGTTCTTCTTCCCTCTAGTATGACCACCTCCGTTTTGCTATGCGCTATTTTTATTTTCATTTCTCCCAATTTTATGATCGTTTTTTCCTTTGCGAGCTTTGTTTTTTCTTCTATTCCCGTAATTGTTATGTCTGTTATGATCAATGGCAAGTCGTCTGCGTATGCTACGACTTCTACTGCAGGCTCGTGTTCAATCTCTATCATTTGATTGTACATTATGTTCCATAAGGTGGGTCATAATACTGACCCTTGTGGGACTCCGCATCTGGTCTGGATGCACCCTGCTTGTGTTGCGTTCTTTCTGTAAGATAGCTCTTCATAATTCTAGTAAGGTAGTTGCTGAACCCCATCCTTTCAAAGAATTGTATTATTTCCTTCCAGGGCGCGGTGTTAAGAGCGTTTTATATATCTATCATAATCATCACACAGAAGCCCCTGTTCTTTGTTGCTTTCTGCCTTAGCCTATCTGAGATGCTCAGGACTTTATGCAGTGCCCTGATCGTTTTCCTGCCTTTTCTAAATCCAAAGTGATTCTCGTGTAGTGCTCCCAGATGAGTTTTCTCTTCGTCGATGCGTCCTCTAATCACTGCTTCCATAAGTTTTCCCATGCTGTCTAGTAGACATATAGGTCTATATGAGGTTTCGTCCATTTCATTTTTCTTGGGTTTCTCTATTAACACCAGTTTGGATTTTTTCATATTTGAGGAAATACTTCTTCCCGGATACATTACCTCTGGAAAGGTTTAGGGCATTTAGCAGCCAATGATTTAATCACCTCCGGGGGGATTCCATCTGGGCCGGGGGCTTTTTTTATTTGGATGCCTAGGGCGATATTTTTTATTTCGGCCTCCGTGATTGGTGGTATTTCGTCAGCCATAACTTCTTCCCTTTCCCACATTGTGATTGGGTGGGTAGGGAATCCCATTCTTTTTGTAACTATTTTGTAGGCTTTGCCCCATACGTCATTGTTCAGTTCCATGCACAATTCCTTCCATTTTTTAATTTTTTCTTGTTTAATAATGATGTTAAGTTTTTTCCCTGCTGTTTTGTACTCTTCCTGGGCCATGGTTTTTTGTTCGTCTAAGAGAATTTTTGAGCGGTTTACCCGGGTCATAACTCTCCGTTTTCGAACACATTCGTGTCTTGCCTCCGCAACTTCTTGGGTCCACCAATGCATCGCTTTTTTATTTATTTGACTTTGATTCATTCTTGGTAGGTGTTTGTTGCATAGGGTGGTGATATTTTGCCCCAGCTCTGATGGTTCGGGTCTGTTTCCCAGTTTCAGTTGGACACCTGCCTGTTTTACCATTTCTTCGATTCCCTTTTTTGTAATCTTCCACTGCACCGTTTTGGATTATTCTACATCATGTTTATTTCAACCTAACCTAACCTAACCTAACCTAACCTAACCTAACCTAACCTAACCTAACCTAACCTAACCTAACCTAACCTAACCTAACCTAACCTAACCTAACCTAACCTAACCTAACCTAACCTAACCTAACCTAACCTAACCTAACCTAACCTAACCTAACCTAACCTAACCTAACCTTTTTTTTCCCTTAGATGGGAAAAATGCATTTACGCACACCCTGTAATGGTCTTCCACAGGGTAGTGTGGGACTCAGGATTCTAATACCCACTAAAAACCCCTCCGTTTTGTAAAACTCTGGCTCCGGGACCGCCGTATAGCATTGCTTCAGAGCCAGAGAGTGTCTTTTATGTCTTTTTGTCTCTTATGTCTTTCCCTCGTCTAGTGGTTTTTGTTTCAAGATGTCTGTTATCATTTTATTTATTGCACTCCACTTTTCTCTGTCCTCTATCAATAGTATAGCTATATTTTCTTTGGTAATGTTTTGCCCACATTTTATACTAGCTTCCTGTCGATTTTGTATCCATCTGCAGCATTCGAAAACCGTGTGGTCAGGATTGCCCGTCTCATTGCAGTACCAGCATTTTTCATTGTGTCTTTTGCCTATCCTTTTTAGGTAGCTGCAGAAGATGCCATGCCCTGTTATCGCTTGAGTGAGATAGTAGTTTGTGTCTCCGAATTTTCTTGTATGCCATGTTTTCAGGTTTTTTATGTATGTTTTTGCGTTGCCTTCATATATGTCCCATATTTCTTGCCATTTTTTGTAGGTGTCTTCTCTGGCCTCTCCACTATATTCTTTGCCTCTATTGTGTATGCTTGTTCTTTCTTGTACGATTAGGTGTATTGGTGGCAGTCCTGCAATTGCAATAATGGCGGTAGTTGGTGCTGTTCTGTATGCAGAGGTTATTCTTAGTGCTAGGTTTCTGTTAATCTGTTCTAGCAGGTTTCTGTAATGTGCATATTGGAGGGCTGTTTCCCATATTGGTGCTGCATATAATATTGCAGAAAGTACCACAGTTGATACCATTTTACGTTTACTTGACCTCGGTCCACCTATTCTAGGGGTGATCCTTTGCAATGCCTTTATTGTGTTGTTGGCTCTGATGCATGCCCTTTTGATATGTTCTGTCATACTCAAGTTTTTACCAATGTATATACCCATATATTTAATGTGGTCTTGGCTTATTAAGTAATCGTTGCCCAATGCTATTTCCATCGATCTTATTTTCCTGGATCCAGATATTATAACCATTTCAGATTTGTGCAGAGCAAGCTTTATTCCCATACTTATTAGTTTGTCCGTTATTTTGTCTATGGCATATAAAGTCAGATTCTCCAGCATCGTTTCAGTCTTCGCCCTTACAATCACTGCCAGATCGTCGGCGTATGCAATTAGATCTATGTTATTTCCCATGTCCATTTGCAGAATGGGGTCGTAGAATATATTCCATAAAATGGGACCAAGGAAGGATCCTTGTGGTACTCCGCAGGTCATCGCGGAGGTTCTGCCATTCGTCGTTTGTATGCTTCTGTCACTAAAATAGGATTGTACTATTTTTATGATATATTTGCTTATGTTGGCCTGTTCCATGGTCTTGATTATATTCCTCCATGGTGCTGAGTTAAACGCATTTTCGATGTCTAGGGTTATCATTATAGCAAGATCTCTATTCTGGTATGACTTGCTTTTGATTTCCTCAGCTATATCCTTGACTTTCTGCAGAGCATTTATTGTAGATTTTTTACTTCGAAAGCCAAACTGATTCTCGTGCAGTATTCCCTTGTCTTCTATCTCTTTTTCGATTCTTGATTTAAATAATCTTTCTAAGAGTTTGCCAAGTGTGTTTAATAGGCATAATGGTCTAAATGTTGGAGGTGTATTTTGGTCTTTCCTGGTTTTCTCAATGAGAATAAGTTTTGATGTCTTCCATTCTCTCGGGAATTCTCCTCGCTTTAAGTAAAAATTCTTTCCTTTCCTTTGCATTTTTCGCTCTTGTTATTTTGTGTCTGTTTTTGATCGCATCCTTCCTTATTTCTGCAATGGTGGTCGTCCACCAATATACCGGTGAGTGGCCATGATGTAGTTGGTTTTTTTTCTTAAAATGTTTGTTGCATTTGCTGGTTATCCTTCTCATGAGTTGATTTGCTACCGTATCGTTAATAGCATCAAAGAGGATGTCCAGTTTTTTGCAGTCTTTTCCAAAGTTAACTAGTTTGTCTAGAGTAGTTTTCCACCCGCTTTGTGGTCTTTTCCTGATTTCTTGTGTGGTTTCCTCTTCTAATAAGAATCTAATAGTGCGGTGGCTGCTCATATTGACCTCATCCTCGTTTACCTGCCATTTATAAATGTATTGGGATATCTTTTCTGTTGCTAGAGTTATGTTTATAATGGACTGGCCGTTTGCGTTAGAGAACGTTGGCGTGTTTCCTACGTTTATTATATTCCAGTTATTGGCTATGATCCATTCCTCGAGGATGCGTCCCCTTGCAGACGTTCTTTGTGAGCCATATATTGTGGCCTTGGCATTAAAATCTCCTCCTATTATTTTCTGTCTTCCCAGATTGTTGTTTATGTGTTTGTCCAGGTCGTATATGTAATTTTCAAAGTCTTGTATATTCTTATTTGGTGAAAAGTAGCATGAATATATAGTTGTGTCTTGTAGGTCAACGCTCACGAAGCCATCCCCTCTCGAGACGTTCTGGATGTTCAAGTCACTGTTAAAGTAAATAAAGCAGTCGCCTTTGTTGTCACGATATACCTTTTTAACCCTTCTGCTGTTTGGTTCTTGTCCGATAACTATATCAATTTTTTCCTCGACTATTGTTTGTTCCAGTAGGTCGTGTGCGGCATGTGTTCTGTCTAGGTTTATTTGTAGGCATTTTATGGGCATTGTGCGTGAAGGGTTTTTCTTGTGTAGTGCTAGTTTTGTGTTGATGTGGTTTCCTCTGGCTGTGTGTCTAATACTCTATTGTTTACTGTTGTGTGTTCTATATGCATTTTGCTAATTTCTGTTGTCTTATTGCCATTGTGCGTGATCTTGGCTCTTTCTAGGGCTTTTTTAAACGATGGGCATTTTATAGTGCCTATTTTATGTCCCTGTATTCCGCAGATAGGACAGGCTTCTTCGTTTGTACATTCCTTAGATATGTGGTCAGCATTGCCGCATTCGAAGCAATTCTTTTTTCTGTCTGGGCCATCGCACTCGTTTGTCGTGTGTTCGTAAGACCAGCACTTTCTGCAGTTGTTAACCTGTATTCTTTTTTCTAATCTGCATCTTACGATTCCTACTCTCAGGTACTTTTGTATCAATATTTTGCCAGCGTCTTCTATCGGTATAGTTAATGTGGCAGCCAAAGTGTCGTTGTTTTGGGGTCTCAGGTCACTTAGCTTGTAGATGTCTTCCTTCCATGAAGGTGTGAAACTAAGAAGCGACTCAAAATGGTCGGTGGGGCACTGGCGGGATCGCTCTTGTCGACTAAGCGATACCGACAAATGCCAGTAGAAGAACTACAGGCCCGTGTTACATCTGAACACACCGACAAGTCTAAACCAGAAAGGGGGGGGCGAATGGCGAGTTCCCGGCGCCAAAAAACTGGGACCCGTCGGCTAAGGGAAGGAAAACCCTGACAGAAAATCCTGATGGAGTAAACCAGCAGAAAAAAATCCGAAACCTAAGGTGTCATGCGACCCGTGCCGAAAAGTGAATGGCCATGCGACAGTTGGCTGAAAACGGAGCCTCCGGGATACCAGGCGTCCTCCCGGAGTAAGTAAAACGCCTTGGTGCGGGTATGGGCGCACTGCCTGCACCCGACTTTTCGACTATTTCGACCCAACTCGTGGGAACAATATGAGCGACGATAAAGTATTTTATAATACACCAATCGGGGGAAACCAGACCGAAGAACACTCTAAATCTGGAATAGCAGACACTAGAATAAAACACTTGGACAAAAGCACATCAGTAACGCCTATAAGGGAAAAGACAGACAAAACTGTAAATCCACACAGCAGACTGATCATATATGGCAAACTGCAGAGATGCAACTCACTCACGGACTCAACAAAGAAACGTAAAATATTAGACACATCACCAGAAGCCACTAATCCATACAACAGGAGAGAAAGCCCTGAAGCTTACACTCTAACCGAAGCCATTGAGATGTATAAAACCTTGGTCACTGATCTGGAAAAACTTATAACAGAATTCCCTTACACTCAAAAGAAAATTAAAGAGAATGCTACAAAACTGAAAAGAAATAATGAAATATTTAATCGTAGAATGATCCAACAATGGCTAGAAGATAAGAAATGGGAACCCATAGAAAAAATCACTCACGACGCTGACACACAAACCTGGACACCCAAGAAAAAAACATGCGAAGCCTCTACGCAGACTATGCCATGGCACAACACTGAAGAAAACAACATTCTCACCACAACAGAAGGCATTGATACTTTTGCAGACTTTGAAAAGACGCTAAGAATGCCGTGGAAAGAGGATACCTACACACAAACTAGCGTGATAATAGGTAACCCTCTTAACTCAGATGACCAAACAGTTAAAGTTACCTTGGTGGAACCCAACGACCCAGAGATGCAATATGGCATCCAGAAAATGTACAGAGAAAGATACCCTGAACTAATTAACATTAAAGGACCTTTTGAAATTATGGAGCAGACCACAAAAATTCGATCGACTAATGAACAACTGTGCAGGAAAGTTATAAAAATAACACATGATGGTACAATGCAAGATATATGGGAAAAACTCCAGCTATTGAAAACAGAAACCCACGACAATAAAAAATTAGCCATACACCACTCGCTGGACATGACGGTGGATGAACTAAGAAAAATGCTGGAAGCTATCTTCCACAGCAAAGAAACAAAAATCGATATATACACCACAACCAAATACAACTTGGGAAATACGGAGAAAAGAAAAGACACAGAAAGGACCACACTAGGCATTTTAATAAGTGACGAGGGAAAATCCTATAAAGAAATCCTGAACAAAGTTAAAAACAGCATAGGGACGACCAACTCCTCTAAAGCAATCAGGAGTATAAAAAGTACCAAAGAAGGTAAACTCCTCATTACTCTGGATAAAAACCAAGAGGCGGTTAACGAAATAAGGAAATCATTAAAAGAATCCACACCGGAACTACGGACCAGACAAATTGGGAATATAAATAAAATGGAAGCCATCCACATAAGAGGCATGGACGCGGATACTACTAAAGAACAATTAGTCGAGGCCGTATCAGCAGCTATGGGAAAATGGAAGGAAGACATCTACAAGCTAAGTGACCTGAGACCCCAAAACAACGACACTTTGGCTGCCACATTAACTATACCGATAGAAGACGCTGGCAAAATATTGATACAAAAGTACCTGAGAGTAGGAATCGTAAGATGCAGATTAGAAAAAAGAATACAGGTTAACAACTGCAGAAGGTGCTGGTCTTACGAACACACGACAAACGAGTGCGATGGCCCAGACAGAAAAAAGAATTGCTTCGAATGCGGCAATGCTGACCACATATCTAAGGAATGTACAAACGAAGAAGCCTGTCCTATCTGCGGAATACAGGGACATAAAATAGGCACTATAAAATGCCCATCGTATAAAAAAGCCCTAGAAAGAGCCAAGATCACGCACAATGGCAATAAGACAACAGAAATTAGCAAAATGCATATAGAACACACAACAGTAAACAATAGAGTATTAGACACACAGCCAGAGGAAACCACATCAACACAAAACTAGCACTACACAAGAAAAACCCTTCACGCACAATGCCCATAAAATGCCTACAAATAAACCTAGACAGAACACATGCCGCACACGACCTACTGGAACAAACAATAGTCGAGGAAAAAATTGATATAGTTATCGGACAAGAACCAAACAGCAGAAGGGTTAAAAAGGTATATTGTGACAACAAAGGCGACTGCTTTATTTACTTTAACAGTGACTTGAACATCCAGAACGTCTCGAGAGGGGATGGCTTCGTGAGCGTTGACCTACAAGACACAACTATATATTCATGCTACTTTTCACCAAATAAGAATATACAAGACTTTGAAAATTACATATACGACCTGGACAAACACATAAACAACAATCTGGGAAGACAGAAAATAATAGGAGGAGATTTTAATGCCAAGGCCACAATATATGGCTCACAAAGAACGTCTGCAAGGGGACGCATCCTCGAGGAATGGATCATAGCCAATAACTGGAATATAATAAACGTAGGAAACACGCCAACGTTCTCTAACGCAAACGGCCAGTCCATTATAAACATAACTCTAGCAACAGAAAAGATATCCCAATACATTTATAAATGGCAGGTAAACGAGGATGAGGTCAATATGAGCAGCCACCGCACTATTAGATTCTTATTAGAAGAGGAAACCACACAAGAAATCAGGAAAAGACCACAAAGCGGGTGGAAAACTACTCTAGACAAACTAGTTAACTTTGGAAAAGACTGCAAAAAACTGGACATCCTCTTTGATGCTATTAACGATACGGTAGCAAATCAACTCACGAGAAGGATAACCAGCAAATGCAACAAACATTTTAAGAAAAAAAACCAACTACATCATGGCCACTCACCGGTATATTGGTGGACGACCACCATTGCAGAAATAAGGAAGGATGCGATCAAAAACAGACGCAAAATAACAAGAGCGAAAAATGCAAAGGAAAGGAAAGAATTTTTACTTAAAGCGAGGAGAATTCCCGAGAGAATGGAAGACATCAAAACTTATTCTCATTGAGAAAACCAGGAAAGACCAAAATACACCTCCAACATTTAGACCATTATGCCTATTAAACACACTTGGCAAACTCTTAGAAAGATTATTTAAATCAAGAATCGAAAAAGAGATAGAAGACAAGGGAATACTGCACGAGAATCAGTTTGGCTTTCGAAGTAAAAAATCAACAATAAATGCTCTGCAGAAAGTCAAGGATATAGCTGAGGAAATCAAAAGCAAGTCATACCAGAATAGAGATCTTGCTATAATGATAACCCTAGACATCGAAAATGCGTTTAACTCAGCACCATGGAGGAATATAATCAAGACCATGGAACAGGCCAACATAAGCAAATATATCATAAAAATAGTACAATCCTATTTTAGTGACAGAAGCATACAAACGACGAATGGCAGAACCTCCGCGATGACCTGCGGAGTACCACAAGGATCCTTCCTTGGTCCCATTTTGTGGAATATATTCTACGACCCCATTCTGCAAATGGACATGGGAAATAACATAGATCTAATTGCATACGCCGACGATCTGGCAGTGATTGTAAGGGCGAAGACTGAAACGATGCTGGAGAATCTGACTTTATATGCCATAGACAAAATAACGGACAAACTAATAAGTATGGGAATAAAGCTTGCTCTGCACAAATCTGAAATGGTTATAATATCTGGATCCAGGAAAATAAGATCGATGGAAATAGCATTGGGCAACGATTACTTAATAAGCCAAGACCACATTAAATATATGGGTATATACATTGGTAAAAACTTGAGTATGACAGAACATATCAAAAGGGCATGCATCAGAGCCAACAACACAATAAAGGCATTGCAAAGGATCACCCCTAGAATAGGTGGACCGAGGTCAAGTAAACGTAAAATGGTATCAACTGTGGTACTTTCTGCAATATTATATGCAGCACCAATATGGGAAACAGCCCTCCAATATGCACATTACAGAAACCTGCTAGAACAGATTAACAGAAACCTAGCACTAAGAATAACCTCTGCATACAGAACAGCACCAACTACCGCCATTATTGCAATTGCAGGACTGCCACCAATACACCTAATCGTACAAGAAAGAACAAGCATACACAATAGAGGCAAAGAATATAGTGGAGAGGCCAGAGAAGACACCTACAAAAAATGGAAAGAAATATGGGACAGATATGAAGGCAACGCAAAAACATACATAAAAAACCTGAAAACATGGCATACAAGAAAATTCGGAGACACAAACTACTATCTCACTCAAGCGATAACAGGGCATGGCATCTTCTGCAGCTACCTAAAAAGGATAGGCAAAAGACACAATGAAAAATGCTGGTACTGCAATGAGACGGGCAATCCTGACCACACGGTTTTCGAATGCTGCAGATGGATACAAAATCGACAGGAAGCTAGTATAAAATGTGGGCAAAACATTACCAAAGAAAATATAGCTATACTATTGATAGAGGACAGAGAAAAGTGGAATGCAATAAATAAAATGATAACAGACATCTTGAAACAAAAACCACTAGACGAGGGAAAGACATAAGAGACAAAAAGACATAAAAGACACTCTCTGGCTCTGAAGCAATGCTATACGGCGGTCCCGGAGCCAGAGTTTTACAAAACGGAGGGGTTTTTAGTGGGTATTACAATCCTGAGTCCCACACTACCCTGTGGAAGACCATTACAGGGTGTGCGTAAATGCATTTTTCCCATCTAAGGGAAAAAAAAAGGTTAGGTTAGGTTAGGTTAGGTTAGGTTAGGTTAGGTTAGGTTAGGTTAGGTTAGGTTAGGTTAGGTTAGGTTAGGTTGAAATAAACATGATGTAGAATAATCCAAAACGGTGCAGTGGAAGATTACAAAAAAGGGAATCGAAGAAATGGTAAAACAGGCAGATGTCCAACTGAAACTGGGAAACAGACCCGAACCATCAGAGCTGGGGCAAAATATCACCACCCTATGCAACAAACACCTACCAAGAATGAATCAAAGTCAAATAAATAAAAAAGCGATGCATTGGTGGACCCAAGAAGTTGCGGAGGCAAGACACGAATGTGTTCGAAAACGGAGAGTTATGACCCGGGTAAACCGCTCACAAATTCTCTTAGACGAACAAAAAACCGTGGCCCAGGAAGAGTACAAAACAGCAGGGGAAAAACTTAACATCATTATTAAACAAGAAAAAATTAAAAAATGGAAGGAATTGTGCATGGAACTGAACAATGACGTATGGGGCAAAGCCTACAAAATAGTTACAAAAAGAATGGGATTCCCTACCCACCCAATCACAATGTGGGAAAGGGAAGAAGTTATGGCTGACGAAATACCACCAATCACGGAGGCCGAAATAAAAAATATCGCCCTAGGCATCCAAATAAAAAAAGCCCCCGGCCCAGATGGAATCCCCCCGGAGGTGATTAAATCATTGGCTGCTAAATGCCCTAAACCTTTCCAGAGGTAATGTATCCGGGAAGAAGTATTTCCTCAAATATGAAAAAATCCAAACTGGTGTTAATAGAGAAACCCAAGAAAAATGAAATGGACGAAACCTCATATAGACCTATATGTCTACTAGACAGCATGGGAAAACTTATGGAAGCAGTGATTAGAGGACGCATCGACGAAGAGGAAACTCATCTGGGAGCACTACACGAGAATCACTTTGGATTCAGAAAAGACAGGAAAACGATCAGGGCACTGCATAAAGTCCTGAGCATCTCAGATAGGCTAAGGCAGAAAGCAACAAAGAACAGGGGCTTCTGTGTGATGATTATAATAGATATATAAAACGCTCTTAACACCGCGCCCTGGAAGGAAATAATACAATCCTTTGAAAGGATGGGGTTCAGCAACTACCTTACTAGAATTATAAAGAGCTATCTTACAGAAAGAACGCAACACAAGCAGGGTGCATCCAGACCAGATGCGGAGTCCCACAAGGGTCAGTATTATGACCCACCTTATGGAACATAATGTACAATCAAATGATAGAGATTGAACACGAGCCTGCAGTAGAAGTCGTAGCATACGCAGACGACTTGCCATTGATCATAACAGACATAACAATTACGGGAATAGAAGAAAAAACAAAGCTCGCAAAGGAAAAAACGATCATAAAATTGGGAGAAATGAAAATAAAAATAGCGCATAGCAAAACGGAGGTGGTCATACTAGAGGGAAGAAGAACCCTAACAAGTATGACTTTGAATATTGTAAACACAACAATACAAAACAAGGGTGCAGTGAAATACATGGGAATATACCTGGATAAAGACTGCAGAATGACAAAGCATGTGAAGAAAATAGCGGAGAAAGCGTTTTTCACCATAAACACTCTTTCCAAGATAATGCCAGGGGTAGGAGGACCCAAATCGGGGAAACGGAGAATACTCGCTACAACCACAATGTCAATAATCCCATATGGAGCGGAAATATGGGTTAAAGCGTTGAAATATACCCACTATGTGAGAATACTCACAAGAGTAAATAGAAGACTCGCCCTGCTGATATCATCAGCATATAGGACGTCACCGACAGCAGCTATTGAGGCCATAGCGGGGATGCCCCCCATAGACCTCGTGATACAAGAAAGGGCAAATATAATGTAACTTGGGAAACAGTTCAAAACTACAGCAAGGGAGAACCTAATTGAAAATTGGCAACGTAGGTGGGCGGAATATAATGGCTGGGCAAACACATTAATCAAAGATGTGAGGAAATGGAGTGGAAGGACCTGGAGTGAGACGAATCACTTCCTAACGCAGGCAATGACCGGACATGGTGTGTACGGAACGTATTTAAGAAGAATTGGAAAGCAAGAGGAATCCAAGTGCTGCTTCTGTGAAGAGGAATAGGATACTCCTTGACATACGTTATTCGTCTGCCAACATTTTGAAGTAATTAGGGAAACTACAAGGCGCAAGCTGGGACGTGCAATAACCATGCAAAACATATCTGAAATACTCATGGAAAGCGAAGAGAGGTGGAATGCAGCGGCAGAAATGTTCACAAAAATAATGGAAGATAAAGCGAAGGAAGAAAGAAACAGATGTCCTTTTTAACTTAACTTAGATAGGCTTATTCCGTGACCTGTCAGAAGTAATGCCGAAAGGCGATTCCTGGCAGGGGGTATCACGAAGGGTTTTAGTAGGTATGGGTACACTTCAGAGTGCTCGAGTCCCACACTCTTCCGGCAACAGTCGGGGGGTAAGTGCGTAATGCATTTCCTAGTCTCTATAAAAAAAGTTCAGGTTAGGTTAGGCTAGCTTCTTTACATGTATGTATTTATGACTCAGTTCAGTAGTAGTACGCAATAAAATTGTAGAATTAAAACTCCGTATTTTATTCCAATAATGATATTATGTAAAATAATAGCGTGTAAAACCAAACATAAGACATTTATAACTATTTCTTATTTCATACATCTGAAAACGGACCTCCCTTAAAACTTTTACTGTTCACTTATTACAATATGCAATAAATACATAGCTAAATATCAGATGATTCAGAGAATTTACCGCAATTACCATAAACACCATTTAGACAGGTCAGTTTTCACCCTGATGGGAACTCGAGTGACGTCTTAACTTACCCTAATTATGGGACAGGTAGACTGGTTATCCTGACGGGAATTCGTATACGTCCTAAAACTTCATGCGACTTTTGAAAACATCTATTAATCTTCATTTGAGCAGTTTTTATTATAATTTTTGCTATCAGCTGTTACATTATTGAGCCTCTTTTCTAGTAAACAAATCTGTGTTCACTGCAACAAAAATATTTTGGCGAACTAAGTTAAATCTTCGGGATAAATTCCAAAATGAGTGAGTCTAGATGTTCGTTGAAGCCTCACTGCTCAGCTTTTTTCTTATCGCACTTGTATAAATGACAAGTCAACAATAATATTTGTTACTTCTTATCATTATATCTCATAGTTTAATGGTTGCTAATATTTGAAGGTGAGTTATTCATGTATGTACTTAGAACTTATTTGGAAACCTGGCAGCGATTTTGCGAGTTACAAAAAGGTTAAAATAAAAAAAATTAAAACAGTTCTATTAAGCACGAATTTTGTCAGAAAATAGTAATTTAGGTTACAAGTCCGGGAAATGGCTTATCAAAGTACAAGTCAGGATGTTTGCGAACGAGGCGACGAAGGAGCAGAGTCTGGAATTTCTAGACGAGTACTTTAATGACAGTTCACGGTCATATATCGTACAATATTTTTTTTCATACTGTGTAGCAAGGATGATTCAAAATGGAGAAAATTTTATACAGGTTCTTCAGACCAAGCAACAAACTATATCTACCGCCACTACCGTGTCTAGTGAAGATTCTGTCTCTGAAGGTATTCCTGCATTCAGCCTGCAAGGAAACTAACATTGCACAGTTACTGTTAATATTAATTATAATTGGTTTTTATAGGCTTGATTTTGTAGTTTTAAAGATAAAATCTTTTAAAAATGTGAATATTGTGTTTTTTTAAGCAGTCCTAGAAGTGAAAATTTCCCGGACTCAGTACTGTAATGAGTTATTTCCAGGACTCAAATGAGTGCGGGAAATAGCTTATTACATCACAGTATGAAATAATAATACTTATATGATCATATCAAAGGGGCGAATAATTATGTCCGATGATTTTTTCCAACTCTGGGCCTCGGTAGACGGCTTTGGAAATCCAAAGAAAAAATATGAAGTTTGAAGAGTTCTATTATGTTTTTTCCTTGCACAATTTTATTAATTTTAATGCCAATTATAGATGAAAATTATTGCGAGACGATTCTGTTGAGCTATAACCATTGCCAACAATATTAAAGTGCGCGTCATCACGTGCGAAGACTATGTTGGTACTACAATGAACATAAATAATTTTAGTACTATTGCATTGAAAATAATTTTAAAATGGCCATCTTGAGAGAAAAAAGGTTATCTTTTCCATTTTAAATAAGCATTTCGTTAATTTCCAATATTTCTTTTTTGTATATATATTTCAATGGAAATACTTATTGAAGTCATAGCTTATTATATCTGTAAATGAACGTTGTATCCCACATGCACACGTATCTTATTCCATTTTAGAGAGATGTGAAGAACAAATGCCAAACAAAATATTCCGCAGTCTAATTGGAGTCAACTACATTTATTGTCAAAATCCGCGAAATCCCTGTCAAACTTCAAGTTTTAAGTATATACAAGGTTAGCTTGCATTTGAATATTAGCCATAATCAAACTGGAAAAGGGAGGTGGCGCTAGCTTTCCTTCTGCTCAAAATATTATACTAAGCTTAGAGGCCCTGCCTTTAACTTTTTTCATGTTATTTGGAAATGTATTTTGGAACACTATTTCAGAGAAATAATATTCGTATTTTGAATAACATTGCTGTGGGATTTTCCTTTCAATACATCATCGGAAGATGTTCACCTATAGGTATTGTGTGACCTATTTTCATTTAATTCCTTTTTTTTTAGTTTACTGGTGGCCCAGTTTCAGCCAAAAAACGATTACAGTTCAGCATGCCATTGGAAGCAAACCAAAAAGTTGATTTATTCAAAAATTTCACAAATACAGTGATTCCCATGTTTTGGGTAGAAGAGGTAAGTTACCAACATTGATAGTCAAGTATTCGACTGAATCAAATTTCCTGGAAAAGATTCAATGAGTTGAATTGGTATGATTGACATCTTGAGATATAAGCGTTACCATTCTCGCTTTATTGGCCCGGGGAAGTATGGTCGAAAAATCTACCTAATATCAAATTTTTGCGATAAGGAATATTATGCCCCTAATCGAAAACATATCGACCTCTTATCATTCCTTAATTCTCGAATAAATTCCTCTGGAACTTGCGACGCAGCTTGCAAGCCCAATGAAGAGAACTCGAAATTGGAGTCTTTTACGATGATATTTCTTTCAGCTCTGCTCTCACTAAAATTTATTGGAGTTAAAATTGTAGGAAATTTTATGCACTATAACAAGATAAAAGTAAATAGGAAAAAAAAATTTTTTTAACTATTAATTTTTCAAAAATTGTTCAACAATTTGAAATGTTGTTTATTCAAGCGGTAATTATAAAGTGAATACACAGACTACCAAGTATAGTTAGTAGGTATTCTTCAATCCTTGCAGAGTTGGTACTTGTTTTTAGCTGGGAGCCTCAAATCTTGTCTACAATAATATACTTATTTATTATTTTTATTTTCACTATCTTCACATCAACTGATATGGATATTTCCATAAAGATCATTCAGGTTTGTAGTCCAGAAAAGAACTTAATGTTTCAGTCTTGACGGCGAGTTTGCTACAGCTGAAATATTTTATGAATGACTACTGTTTAACCCAAATGGTATAGAACCAAAAACTACGGTGGCTCACGTAGCACCTCGTTGAAAAGATTAAAACGTCAAACATGCATTAAAAATTCTTTTAACGTATACAGAGTGTAGCAAAAAAACATTCTATGAATCTGAAGTCTATTTGACATAGGAGCTAAATAATGTTCATAGGAACGCTCAATATTCATTTGGTTGATAAATTGTGCGTTCCGAAGAGCATTCATATACTCTGAAAGGCTTCCATCATAAAATATAAATCTACTGCATTCTGAAAAAGAGAACAAGTTAGTGTAAAACTAAAGATAAAACCTATATGTGAAACACCCAACATATGAGCATACAATGCTGAACTAAAAACTTAATATCAGTATGTTACTAAAGTAGATCCTACTTCCTACTTCCATAGATCAAGAGGCATTTATGGAATAATGCCCTCATGGTAACGTTTCATCCGACCCAGATATCATGTATCGTTTGTCATCATTAGGGCTGAGAGCGATCTTTTGTTGGGTTATTGAATGTACCACGTGGTTTTCAGATCGAATTAAATTCTGAAATACAGTTTTCTCTTTCCAGCTATCTTAACATTCAGCGTAATCCTATGATGATATTGGTGATATTATTCTTCACAACCGACGACTTAACCCCCTTATCCTTCTTTCCAACGCCGAAGTTCTTAATTCCTATATCTATTTTATCCTCATCATACCCATCATCAATCATCGTATCACGCTTCTTTGTTAAATCACTCAGTTTTCATCACTCTGGTGGTATAAGGTTTGGATCTTAAGCCTACATAATCAGTCATCGGCACCCCCTTATTTTCGTCCTTCATCATCCCGAGAACTTTCTTATTAACTTGTGGAATGTTGAAGATGTTATCTTCGGGATAATCAGAGGTATCGAAGCGCGAGTGACAATCATGTCTTATTACTACGTAAGGATCCTGAAGAAGCTCGTAAATCAGAGAGTCCGTATCTGTATACAAAACGGAGGAACTTGGAAAGGTATCTATCATGTAGCTATAATGAGAGTCATAGATTGTAGTCTTCGCTAAATCCAAAATAGCTTGCCCCACATATATTGGTCTATTCAACCGGATCTGAAGCTTTCGCAATTCTACTGCAACCAAATCGGGGTTTTCGCTGAAAATTGTGCTATTCTTGAACTCAGGCTTACTAATGTATGCTTCCGCACCATAACGACAGCTCCACTCACTCAACAAACGGATGCTAACCCTCTTCCGGATATTCTCCATAGTTTTTCCTGTAACAATTAAAAAAGGATTATTTAGTTTGAACAAGCTCTTCCCAAACTCATTTTAAGCCTTCTTCCGCAGCTCAGTGTTGAGGCCGATATAGTATAGCCACGGAGCTTGCTTGAACTTTAGAACTCTATGAATTTTTGTCACAACAAGTCCGTAAGCGATCGCTTGCTTCAGCGTTCGGTATTGGATAATATACTCGGTTTTATTGTGAAGGATAGCCATCAACTCGACTATTTCTTTAGCATCCTTCGGAGGTCTCATTGACTTGGGATTGATGTGAAGAGCACAAAACGGGATATCTTTATGACGATCGTGTAGGTGTTGGGGATACTCCAAATCTACTTCTAACATATACCCAACATCAGCATCATCGGGTACTATGGTGACGTCAATGTTGGTAACACCATTCAAAACCGCCTTAGGGAAGATACTGGGACATTGCCTAGCCATACTAAAACAAAAAAACACACTAAATTTCTCGCTTATTTCAGACAAGGAGTAACATACCTGATTATTAATGTCAGAATACATCATAGATGTCCTTGGCTTAGAAGGATCGTAGTTTTTAACATTCTGGTTGTTAGCTGTAGCTCGTCTTTTCGAGCATACTTGACTCAGACATCCACGTATTCCTCTCCCTACAAAGAGGTGCATGTCAAGGTCTGTCAAAAGCTCCAATTCAACGCCAGTATATTTCATCATGGCATCCCATGTGAATCCGGGAAGCGTGTAATAGTGAGCTGGATCTAACCCGTAAGTCTTATGACAGCTCGTTCTAATTCTTTCATACACGTCAGCAAGGAGAAGGATATCAATTTTCTTGTATAGATCAACGTATTCACCGAGGTTCTTGCAGTTGAAGGTAGTCCATATATCCTGAGCACGTTGATAAAGGCGGCGGGGGCAGGCCTTATCCTCAAGTTTATTATAAAATTTATCTTGAGATGGTAAAGAAGTTTCATCAAACTGCTTAAACGATTTCAAATAGTCGTGTGGCATGATACCATTCGTCGTTAACAGTTTAAAGTTTTAATCGGTAATATTAGAAAACTGTGATTTTAAATGTGGAAATTCCGTTCGAAAAGATGCTAGTTTATCTAATGAGGATGCCATGAAGCGGAAAGAGTCAATAAAACGAAATTGAATGGAGGCATCGTTGGTGTGTTTCGTAAAAGAAATATATTTCTCCTTGGTGATGGGAAGCAAGTCAATGGGACCCTCCATCCTCGTTGAAATATCTGTGATAATGAAATGAGCGTCAAATCCAGAGAGATTATGAAATACTACAGGTACTACATGAGAATCTTGATAGTTGATATTGCAACTTTTATGGGCTGCTCCCCTGTAGTTGTTGGTGGGAATAAGATGATTGTGATCGCGTACTTTCTTGCCTTCAGGCGTGAAGGGCTGCTCACAGATGTGACAGGTAGTGGCCAGAGGAAACTGAGTCTCCTCCACCCAAGACATGTTGATGTCATAGGGACACCAAAACACCGTAGCCATATCTTCCGCCAGACTGCTCATCTCGTCGGCAAACCATGTCATACAATCCGGTCCGCGGTAGTATCGATAAAAACTGAGAGAGTCATCGTAGGAGCATTTTACAAAGTAACCGACGACAGCTGAGCGTGGTGCTGCTTCCGGTTGGGCTTCTTAGGATCATTCACCGGTTTGAGCGCAGATTCCAAGTCGGCATGAACAATAAACGGTGCTTTTTCCTTGTTTTTGTAGTTCTTAAACCTAAGTATATTCTTTCCAGGCTCGGGCATCTTGATAGCAGTCTCATTCATTTTAACTCAGTCCTCGATATGCTTTTCCAACTTATCTTGTGACTTAAAGTAGTGAAGATAACGGTCACAGGAGAATTTTTGCCCATCATGTTTACTTAACTGTTGTGATAGAAGGCGAGACAATTTCTTAATCCAGCAATAGTGGTATGTGATGGGTCCTTCAGAATCATCATATCTATCTTGAATCATCACTAAATTAACATGACGATCCTTTTTATTTTCAGATAGATATGTCGGCAACGTTTCGAAAGAATTTTTGTTCTTTTCAAGTAGGTAAATGTTAACTGACACATCATTTTGTTTCTCAAAACTGGAGATTTGATTTGCAGTCATCGGGAACTAAATACCTTTGAGATTCAAAACAGAAGAATAGTGGGGGTATGATGACAATCGATAAGAATGTTCATCGCAAGGGAATAGTGCTGATGTGACACCCCAAGCAAAGCACGCATCGTCAACGTTCTTAACGTTGGTGCATGCATGTTTCTTTTTAATTTGTTCAGGCAGCTCAATGTATGAGGATCCTATCTGGGGGGGCATATATTTGTTGATGTTAACCCCCAAATTTATAATTTTCTTGAGAGCCCAGCCTGAATCGCGCTCTTGGAACTCTTCAAGTTCCTTGAGGATGGGGGATGTAACCTTGGTGTCGAACCACTCATCTAAGAGTTGGTCTTGGAACTACGCCAGAAATCGATAATATGTTCTGGTGGAGATGAGTCCCAAGAAATTCCAAGTGCCCAAAATGATTGGACTAAAATTTTAAGAGAGACCGTTACCGTAGAAAGGAATCCCAAAGGGTTGAATATTTTTGCGAGGGCCGAGAGTATTGAGCGCTTAGTATAGCAATCATTGTAAAACACAAAACATTATAACTGAGAAAATCATGAGAAGGTTTCCAGCGAAGTCCTAAAATTTTAAGAGTAGTTTTGCTATCAAAGTCAAATGAAGGAAGATCAACTTGTAAATCTGAAATAGGTAAGAGCGAGAGGAATTGCCTGCTGTTACTAGCCCACTTACGCAAATGAAACCCTCTAGGAGATAAGCTCCTTTTGCATCGCAATAGCTTCTTCTAAGGAAGCACCGCCAGAAACTATGTCATCAACGTGGATGTCCTTACATAGAATTCGAGAAGCAAGAGGGTATGATTTCTTATACATATCGGCTAAATAGAGGATCGTTCGTATAGCTAAGAAGGGTGAAGGAGTAACACCATAACCCTGTGAACACACTTTTGTCTTATGTACGTTTTAGAAATGTATCAACTCGACGTAAAGCATGTCATATGTACGTACAGTTTTGTCAGATATACGTCTTGTGTACGTACAGAGGTAGTCATATGGGCACACTAAAGTACGTACAAAAGACATACGGTTTAGGTCATTTAATAACCAAAATAAGACGTAACTTCACGTTTTAAATATGTATTAATTACGTACATTCTACATTTCGTTTTGGTTATATGTACGTACATAATCGTACGTCTTAATGACCTACTTAAAAAATAATTTGTGACTATTTTTGGATGTCTAATATAACAGTTAGATGAATCTCTTAGAAGCTATCTAAACATTTTTTTTTTCAAAATTCATCAAATTGTTGAATATCATAATATATGTGTCATAATAATTTACCTTTACTTATGTTCTGATATTCAACATTTTGATGGATTTAGAAAGTGTGAATATTATCCACCAAAGATCCATCAAACTTTTATATTGGATATCTTAAATAGCTAGATTATCTTTTTTAAAGTTATAATGTTGATAGGTGCTTAGGAAGGTTGATTTGTAGTAATTATGAATAATAAAAAATGCATGTAATCAAAAATAAAATTTATACTCTTAAAAAAATAAAAGTATAAATGAAACATTAAAAAAGCAAACCAAAAATAAAACAATATTCTTTGAAATCAAAATATGCTATATTTTTTTACAAACCAAAGACTGGAAAAAAGTTTAAAAATAAAAAATGTTCACATATTCTGATCAGTTCCTTTTTTTTTAATAAATGTTGCACGGTCTGTGGATCTTCGTAACTATGAAGAAATACTCTCTTCTATAGCTTTTTGATCTCCCTTTTCAAGTCGAAGTGCTGCTTCTAAAATTTATTAAATAAATTAATATCAAAAAAATCTGAGCAAATAAATGTAAAAATCACTTTAAAAAAGTGTTATTCCAAATGATACAGAGATATCATCTCAAGAAAGTGACATAAGAATCATTTTTATAGAACAGCTGCTGACTTTTGTATTGATAAATGGCATGAAATTTGAAAAAGTTAAAAATACTCACCAATTACCAGTTTTGCTACTTTAAAGTATAAAAACTTAATTTTTCGCATCTTCCCAACCAGCTATATAGTGCAGCTAATCCGTTGGTAAGAAGTTTGCACATTACCCTTCTAATTAAATCATATGTGTCTTTTCCACCTAGTTGGGAAATTTCAGTGACCTACAAACATGAAGTGTTAGACTATTGAAACTCTAATAAAATTAATACTATAACACTTTATATCATTTTTGAAATTTTCCTCATTTTCCAAATATTGGTTTAGTTTTTCTAACCCAGAGGGGCTATCACAAGGTAATTCTAGTATTCTAAATAAGCTGTCTTCTGGACTGATATTTTGCTGTGAAACTGGTTTTTTTAAAGCTCTTACTTCTACTGATAAATCTGTTATCATATTTTTAATTATATACTGCTGCCGGAGCATCTCTTTGATATATTCACCTACAAATAATGTCAAGACGTTAGTTAAATACCCCAATATAAAAAATAGGACTAGTATACTATTTAGGTAGACTTACTTTTTTTATCACATTGGCTACAATTCGTTTTTCCTGCCATTGCAGTAGATACTGGTGTGCTAGTATTTTCCGAGGTACCTGCTTACTGACCCAAAGTCACTGAGGGTGATTGAGATATGTCTAGAGAGGGAAGATCATCTATTTGTCCTGTAAAAAAAATGGAAGCATAGATCAGTTCTATAGGTTATCTTTATTTGTGGTTATGAAAATAAAAATAATAAGTAACAACAATGAAAAAATTACCTCTTCTATTACTTGAAAACCTTTTATTCTTCTTAAGATTTGGGGGTGTTTTTAATAGAGTACAACCATTATCTTCATCTGATGAAGATAATACGCGCCTTGTTTTTCTCACCGGCCTGTGTTGTTCTTTTCCATCGGTCGTACCAACATCACTTGTTCCTTCAGATTTTATGCACTTTTGACGTGCTGGTGCATAATCAGCTGTAAAAATTATTTTAATACATATATTTTCAAAACTAGAACTGACTACAATGCCGCATGTAGCATATCTAAAGATTCTTATTTTAAAAGTGGGCCAGCAGGTGTTTAGTGGGTGATGGTTCTTTATAGCAGCTGCAACTTCATCTGTAGTAAATTGAGGCCAAATACACTCATCAGTTCCTATGATCCATGTAGTTGGAACAGCTGCAAGAGTATTATCTATTTGGAAGGAAGCAACACTCCACGTCTTTGTCTCCAGTATCCTCAAAATCAAAAAATAAGTGCAAAGCAGAAAATAATACCATTAGTAGGTATACACTTCAATAAAAACTAGATATACTATTTCTAATTTGAAATGAACAGTAAAATAAATCCTTAGTTTGTAATAGACTTAGTTTGTAGGTAAGGGACAGGCAACAGAAAAAAACAATAGCTATAGTTAAATTATGGCCAATGGCCACGTTTAGTCATAATATTTTGACATCTTCACTGCTACAAAAATGAACAAGTAATAACTTTTTATTCATAATTAGGCCGGAAAATGTCACTTGTTTAATTTTGTATACTTGAAAATGACAAAGTATATTGATGAAATGTTGGGCAAAATCAAATTAGTTGTTTCTGTTGCCTGTTGTCTCACTAGCAAGCTAAGTCAAACAAAAATAAAATTAATTATGCAGGTGATACTATAAGTGTTTTAAAACAATTATTGCTAACTAAAGAATAGAAGAAATAATATTTAGAAAATTAATATGTATGTAACAGAGGAAACACCACAAACTTGTTATTAAAACTAAGTTTAACACATTTAAATGCAATTTTATTAATATTCCAAAACTTCAGTTCACTCATTTTTTCATCAAGTAGATAAATATCAATATCTGAAGAATTGCACGGCTCTATAAAAAAGTTGTGTTTAGTTAAATACTCATTCCCTATGATCAAACTTTGATTATCAGATGTTATTACAAAGTTTTTGATGTCTACGATAGTGCCATTAGATAAGTAGCAACAATTATCTGAAGGAATTAAACATAAAGTAAAATTTTTAAATAATAATTGCTCGTATTGAGAAACTATCTGTAAATTTGAAATAAGAGGTCCATTTTCATGTTCTTTTACAGTATAAGGAAAAGATTGTGAAGAAGAAGAAGAAGAAATTTTTGTTCAGATTTTTTAATTCCTGTTGTCTATTAATAACTTGTTGTAATGGTTTTGCTGCTTTACGCACCATCTTCTTTAGAGTTTGCATGTAGTTTTCAAATTCAAATGCACTGAAGTTATCTAATATTCCAAACTCTTTAACATCCTCAGTAATATGTATTAAGTTGTGAATATTATGAGATACATTTTCTGCTCCATATAAAATACTAAATGTACTGACAAAATATTTTAATAACTCCTGGGCATATTCAATCATCACAAGATATTTTTCATTCGATAAATTCCGCACTACTACATGTAAACAAATAAAGTTACGATACATATCAGGAGTTAAAATATTTTGAAGCACCACAGGACCAGTGTAGAATAAAAATTGGCGAAATTCTGAAGCCTTCCATCTTTTACTTTCACTTATACTTGGAGGTTTACGACAAGTCTTTTGGAATATTTTTTACCTGTTCTAGTAATAATAGATTTAAATTACTTATCTGATGAAATGATAACTTGTGTGGTGGCTTTCCTCCTAACCATAATACAATTAGTTTTTTTACCACTCCTAAACATATCAGGTGCATGTAATCCAAAGGAAAACATTTAATCATATCAATATTAGGTATTTTATCAATGCAAGATGTTCCTGTATGATGATTTTCTTGTAATTTGTTGCGAAAGTCTAAATCTGTACGTAGTTTTAAATTAGATAAATCAGGAAAACAAACGTTATGAGAAATATAGCTGCCCTCAGTATGGCATTTAGTACATGACATATATCCAGAATGTCCCTTTGTATATTTTATGTATGCTTTGGCAGGAACATCACACACAAATCCTCTAACTTTTATTGAATATAAGTTATTATTAATTACTATACCATCAGATAACAACTTAATACAATCATTTACAAACATAGTAAGAAACAAGTTAGCAGCTTTTGGTTTCTCGTAGCCATGATAAAGCCCTACTAGTTGAACAGTAGATTTTTTGTTAAAAAGACTGCACAAAATGGAATAAAATTGACTACCAGAACTTTTAGAGATTGGCAAACCATCAATATTAACTAAAATTTCAATTTCTTTACAAATTGTCAATTCGGGTTGAAAATTAACAAGGAGTTCTTTAATACAAGCTTCAAGGCCAAAATGATAATAGTGTCCTTTTTTTTTTTCGGGCCGAGATGGGACTCATGTTCGAATGGGTCCAGGACCCAAACAGTGTTGGACTCATCCCCAAGGAGATGCCTACCAACCAAACCCACCTCAAACTCGCCGTTACCCCCGCCTCGGAATCACTACCCTAGCATACTTCGAGACAGGCGGCGGTCCCTCGCACACTCTCCGCTCACACCGTCATCTTCCTCCTATCACTCCTGCCTCTTATGCCATATCGAGTCCTTCTCTCCCCCTTACCATGCTCTCTACTACTCCACTCACCTCCTTCCATTCCTCCTCCCCCCTCAACATTATCTCCACCATGTTTTCCCAGTACACCGCCTCCCCTAGTTTCCTCTCCAACTTCTTCAGCACTTCCTCGTTCCTCCAGCATCTAAACACATGCCCCACATCATCCTCCACTTCACACCTCTCGCACACACCAGTCTCTCGTTTCCCAATCTTGTGGAGGTACCCTACTCTCGACCCATGTCCAGTGAACACTTGTGTCAAGAAGTAGTTCACCTCCCCGAATTTCCGGTCCATCCAATCTCTCCTATTCCCAATCGCTCCTTTTAGCGCACCCTCATACTCCTCCCACCTTCTCTCCATTTCCTCCTCCATCCATTCCCGTACCTCTTCTTTGGTCGCACCCCTCCAGCGTTTGCTCCTAGCCAACACGTCCAATGGGTAGGACCTTGCCAGCACCGCTGCTGCCAGTCCACCCACTGTCCTGTACCCCTGCACCACCCTCAGCAGTATCCCTCTCTGCACCCGCAGAAGTGGCCCAACCCTCGCATTCACCCCCGCTCTTTCATCCCACACCTCCGCACCCAGCATACTCTGCTCTACCGTCTTACCAATTACCCTCCTCTTCCACTCTCCCGGCCCTTTCACATTACACATCAATCTCCCCAGCCATGCTGCCCTCACTTTACCCTTCTCTGCCGACTTTACCATATGGGTTTTGCAGGATAATTGGCTATCCAACCACACCCCTAGGTATTTCACAGACTCCTCCATGCGAATTCTTCTTCCCTTAACCATCACCCCCACTTCCCTTGCCCTGCTCCGTCCCTTCACTAGCAATCCCACCGTCTCATCTTCCGCCACTTCCAGACCGCACCGCCCTATCTTCTCCACAATCTTCCTGCACATTCTCTCCGCCTTTCTCTCTATCTCCGCCTCTCCCTTTGACGTACATACCAGACACACATCATCCGCATACACCGTAATCTCACATCCTTCTTCACATACTATCCCACAAACCTCATCAAACACACACTTCCAGAGCGTCGGTCCAAGAACCAAGCCCTGAGGCAATCCAGCCTCCATCCAATCACACGCCCCGTCAGGTAGTCCTCCACCAGGTTAACCAACCCCTGCTCCACTCCAAGCCTCAGCAATGCGCTCAACACTGCCCGTTTGCTGACACTGTTGAACGCGTTCCCGACGTCGAAAAACACGAGTAGGGCCAATTTCTTCTTCCTCCAGCTGCCCTCCCTAGCTCTTTCCACCAAACCCATCACCTTGCTCAGTGCCGAGATTTCCCCTAAAACCCCCATTCCTACCAACTTCCTCCTCAATCCTATCCCTTATTATCCCCTTCATCAATTTACCCATACCACATAGCAGGCTGATAGGCCTATAGTCCCCCGCCCGCTTCCCCTCTCTACCCGCCTTCTTCATTAGTATCATCCTAGCTACCTTCCATCCTTCCGGGAACTCCTCCTCCCCCAGCACCCTGTTGAATAGTTCCCAGAAGTACTCCCTATTGTCATCCAACAGCTTTTTCACCATATCACCCCTCAGGTCATCTATCCCTGGGGCTTTTCTCACTTTAATGTTTCTCCCACAATCCTCTACCTCCCACTTCTCTACCGGCCTTATCCCCCTCATTTTCACTACCCCCCTTGTATCTTGGATTTCCTGAATTCTGCCACCCACTCCTCCTTCTCCCCCTTTGAACAATTTCTCTATAATCTCCTTCTCCCAATCCTCCTCTAGAACCTCGTTCCTATTTCCACCCATCCTCTTCACCGCTATCTCAAACGCCTTTCCCCATGGATTGTTTTCCAATTCTCCCAGTAACTCTTCCCACTTCCCTCTTTTTTTCCTCTCCACTCTACGCTCCAGTTCCTTCTTCTTCTCTTTATATTCCCTCTTCCCTCTATCCTTCCTCTTCCTCTTCCTCTCAGCATCCGTCTTCGTTCTTTCTTACACTACCTCCACCTCTATTTTCTCATTCCACCAGTAATTGGCCCTCCGCTCACGCCTATTGCCCCTCTTTCCCTCTCTTTTGCAGCCCTGTTTCACATTGTACAATTCATCTGCATCATGTCCAAGTCCCGTTCCTATCTCTTCTCTTACTTTCTTCCTCATACTCTCTGCCTCGGCTTTCGTCCACTTCCATTCCCACTCTTCCACTAAATCCTTTCTCTCTTTCCTTATATCCGTCTCCACATACCTATGTAAGCTCAAGCTTTCCTCATCCTCCAGCACCCCCCAACTAAACACTCTTTCCCACAGCCATTCATCACATGCTGTTATATCAATGAATGATGAACCCCCGCCACCCCTCACGAAGGTGGGCAGTAGTCCATCATTCAGCACCACCAACCCGTTGGATGTTAACACTTCCTCAAGGATCTCCCCTCTCCTGTCCGTTTTCTATCCCCCCCATATAGTATTCTTCGCATTGAAGTCCCCTGCCACCATTCTCCTTATGATCCTCCTTTTTCCTTTTGACACCCTCAGATCGTCCTCTAATCCTGTCATGCTCCTCTCATATTCTTCCAGGCTGACATTCGGGCTTATATACACACTGTACACCACCATGTCTCCCATTCGCACTACCACCCATCCATTTCCCTTCCTCACTTCATCCGCCCTCAAACCATCCCCCACCACTCTTATTCCTGCTCCTCCTGTATCGTCCATAATCCATCCCTGCTTCCCCACATATCTAGCATTCACCTCGGATCCACACACTACATCCACTTCCCTCCTAAAAATCACTTCATCCAATATATCATGCGCTATTCTGCATTTCCCTGAATTTATCTGGAACACTCTCCATACATCCCCTACATTCCTCCTTCCCGCGCAATGCTCTCCCCTTCCTCCTATTTGACCAGACTCGTCCCCTCTGAGGGGTCCAGAGGTTTCCTCCCATTTTTTCCTTCACCTTTTCCATCGTCTCCTTCTACTTCTTCCCTTCCCCTACTACATTCTATCTCCCCTGGCTTGTGTCCCCTTTCCCCACATACTCTACAAAGGAAGGCCTGCCGACAGTCTCTCGCCATGTGATCCTCGCTTTTACAAAGCCAACACTTACTCCTCTCCTTGACTACCTTCACCTTACACCCTGCTACTTTATGGCCCTTCATCCCACATCCAAAGCATCTGTCATCCTCTCTACCCTCTATAATATTTACCCTGTTCCACCCCAATCTAATCTCCTTTTTTTTTTCAACAAGGCTACCGCTTTTTCCCATCTCGCCCTCACCACCGCCATTTTCATCCCGTTCCTCTCTCTTACCACTTTAATCACCGTTGTCCCTTTCCCAATCAAATTCTCTATTTTCCCCCTCACCTTTTCATCTTCCATCCACGGTTCTATCCCTACCATTTTAATGGTTTTTGTTCCCCTCCCCGCTTTGACCACCCTAGCTCCTGTTACCCTTCCTGCCTCCCCCAGAATTCCCCTCACCTCAACCCCCTTCTTTGCCTCTATTACCACCTCCCTATTTCTTCAGACTCTGAGTCTATCCACCCACTCCCCTGTCATCTCCCTCAACCCCTTCTTAATCCTCTTGATCCCCTCCTGCTCGACTTCCCCGATATCCTTCAGGATTATCGCCCCATTTCTACCCTCCTTTTCCTTCTCCCCATCAGTATCGATTGTTACCTCCGCCACCCCTCCGCCACCCCTCCGCCACCCCTCCGCCACCTCTCACCCACGCCACCATCTTCTTCAGCACCTCCACCTCTACCTGCTCAAGCCTGTGGAGTCCAATGCTGTCCCCGCTCCCCACTACCCCAAACAGTCGACTCATCAGCTCAAACACCTTTTTCTCATCCCTACAATCTCCCTCCATCCGACAGATCAACTCATCCGTCTTCACCCTTACCCCATTCCTTTCCGTAGTGCGTACCTCCTTGACCCATTCCATTTCCTCTTCTTTTCCCCCTAGCATCGGGTACCTATCCCTTAACATCCTCTGTATTCCCTTCTCCATTCCACTGTCTTCCTTGGTCACCCATACCACCTTTACCTTTTCATCCCCTAATATTGGATTTCCTACCTTCACCTCTATTCCCTCCCCCTTTTTACCATCCCAGTCCCTATCTCTAACCTCCAGCCATCCTTCCCAGTCTCTTTGCCCCACCTCCCATCGTGTTTGCATTATCCCGTTTCTATCGTCCCCCCCCCTCAACCTCTCCAATTCCTTGACCCGCCCCTCTGCCGCTGCCTTCTCTTCCTCCAGCCTTTCCACCTTCTCCTCCAGTCGGCTTACCATATCCTTCAATCTCTCTACACTCTCCCTCTCTTCTTCCTTCCTATTCTCCATTTCCTTGTTTCCTTTCTCCTTCAGTTTCCTCTTCTGTTCCTTGTCCTCCAGAGGCGATACCTCCTTTCTCTTCACTCCAGTATCACTCCACCCTCTCGTCTCCCCCGCCTTATCAGGCGTTCGTTTTACCTTCGTCGATTTACCAAAAATTCCATTTCCTTGCCTTTCTTCATCCATAACCTCCTGTTCTATTTTTCTTTCTTCTTTTTCCATATTCCATCCCACGAGTAGCTAGGGAATTAAATGTCCACCACCACAGAGCCCCGCTTGTGGTGGTAAGGCTGGTTACTCCGGGAGGTCACCAGGTATCCCGGAGGCACCGTTTCTGACTGACTTTCGCGCAGCAATTCATCCATTGCCACGGTAGCTAACAACGTAGATTACGGATTGTTTTATCGAGGTTTAGTCCTCTAGGCTTATTCTCACGGTTGCCTCCGGACGAAGTGGCTTCCGTTGCCTACACTACACCACAATAGCTGCCTTCCCTATGTTGCTGGTTTTTTATCTAGGTTTACTCCTCTAGATTCCTGGGAATCTAACCTATTAGTCGCCTTTTACGACAGGTGGGCTATCCCCTGGGGGTATTCTTCTGAGCCCGTCCCCAGACGGAAAAATAATAATGTCCTGGAGCAATTACTTGTACTTCTGTATGTCTAGGAGTGCTTAAAAGAGTTCTAGCGTTAAGTGGTACTGGATGATATGGCTTCAGTGCTTTTAGAAGTTCATCAATAGCATTGTGCTCAATGTTATGATTAAGAGCCCACCGCGAAATAATCTCAGAAATAGTTTCTTCGTTAATTTTCTTATCAAAATAAGGAACTTCAATACCTGAACTGAAAGCATCTGAATCTTCAGAAATTGTGCTATCTGAATTATTATGGAGTTCAGAACTATGAATCGAATCAAATAAATTATCAGAATCATTAAAAGTTGTTACAAAAGTGTTGTTTGAACTAGATGTAATAGCACTAGCGGCTTAAGAATTTTTACTATATCCTTTGGCAGCAGTGTCCAGCAAAACGTCTTCAAAGTTAAGCATATCTCTTCTTGCTCTTTTATAAGGCTTTCTAATTTGTTTACTCATTATAACATAAATCTAGGGTACTCACCGTGTAACCGATCAAAAGATCAAAAAAAGGAAATATCACAAGTCCGTATACTTTATTTTCACTCGTTCACTCTAAATGCGGGAGGGAAAACGTGAAGAAATGTGGGAACATAAAAATTAACCCGCCCGAATCATATTTACTCACTTCCATAGACATACTATCTCACTTCACTATTATATTTGTCGCAAAAACAATAAAGAGAGTAGATGGTAGAAATTAGCGGCATCGGAAAACAAAAAAAGTTTGGTTATATGGTTCTTCTTTTTTATTTCTTATTTTTCTTTTTTCTTCAAAACTAATAATGTCTGCACTTGTTCTTATATGACTCACCATTTACAAATGTTTTGTTTGATGATTAAATATTTCTATTTGGAATCGCAAATGTTAGGTTACTAGTATAAAATTTTTGTCTTTTCACTTTAAACTCTTGAAAGTGGCAGTGCATTCTTTTACATACCGAAGAGGGCATAAAATGTACGCACATAATATGTATTTCTAAAACGTACATAATACGTACAGATATTTACATTTTTGAGACGTACATTTTAGAGCCATGGACGTAACTCAGCCTAAATGACGTAAAAAGTACGTACATAAAACGTATGGTGTTTACTGGGAAGTTATCATTTTAAGACGAAAATCTTGAATATCTGTGGAAGCAAAGCGCCATAAGATGCGTTTAGAGTCTTGATGGAAATTCTCTACAAGCACTTGACAAAACATCTGCTTTATGTCAGCTGTAAAACAGACATTATATGTACGAAATCTGAGAAGAATTTATAGTATATCTTGTTGAAGCTTGGGACCTGAAAGCAGGGTATCATTTAAAGGGAGATCATTAAAGCCTGTCGCAGAAGCATCAAATACGACTCTAAATTTGGTCATATCTGACTTTGCAATACAATGATGAGGACTATAATAACTAGAATTGAGAAGTTCATTTGTGTTGATTGGTTCCATATGCTCAGAGATTAAAAAATCTTTATATCGAGTATATAGTGATGGATTTTTTACGAGACGACATTCTAAGGACAAAAAACGTGTTAGGGCAATATCCCGAGAATCAGAGAAATCATCTGGCATATGACGAAAAGGGAGAGACACTACAAAACGTCCAATACAATCTTGACGTACGGAGTCTAAAAACAACTTTTCGGCTAACAGATCATCAGACGATAAGTGTGATAGAGAGGGTATGGAATCAATCTCCCAAAACCTTTTTACCTCATTCTCAAGAGATAGTTCAGCAGACGTACAAAACGAATGAGATATCTGATGTGATGTATGAGCCACTTTTCCCATAACTATCCAACCAAAAACAGTATCCAAAGCAATGGGTTTATCAAATGAATATTTATTATAACCACCCTTGAGAATGTTAGCAAACACGTCAACGCCCAAAAGCATGTCAACTGGGAGAGAATGCATAAATTCAGGATCAGCGAGCTGTAAATTTGAAAATTCCTGAAAATGATGTTTGGGCATATTCGAGCAAATTTGTGGTAAGACAATAAAGTCTAAAGTGGGTAGAGGTTTTAATTCACATCGGGGTTTAATCGAACAAGTGACTCCTTGTGAAGCCTGAGAAGATATCTCTCCAACACCTCTTATCTCTAAAGATAGAGGAAATTTCTTCAAACCTAGTTTATTGCAGCATTTAGAGGAGATGAAGTGACTTTGACTTGCACTATATAGTAGGACCCTAACAGATTGATACCTACCTTGGCTATCTTTAACATCAATCATAGCTGTAGACAGCAATACTGTACTATCTACGCGAGCGAGTAAATTTTATGAAGAATCACTATTAGGGTATTGGGATAAATGATAGGTACTAGCTGATGCAACGGGAGTAATGGGAGCAGTATGAGGGAGAGCTTGAGAGACAGGAGTTGCATCAAAGTGTAAGAGAGTGTGATGTCTGCGTGAACATTTTTTACATCGCAGTTGAGAGGGACAATTAAAATTATTATGTTTCTAACCAAGACAGTTAGTACACCAATTCTTGGTTTTTACAAACTCATACCTTTCCTTAGGGGCTTTAGCAAAGAAACCTTCACAATTGTAAATTAAATGTTGTTAATGACATAACTGACAATTTACTTTTGAGTCAGAATGTGTAACGAATGAACTACTAGTTCTATGTTTTTGCGGAGTGTGTTTTGGAGTACTTTTAATTTTAGGAGAAGAAAACCGTTTTGGAGAGACTACTGTATAATTTACAGCTGCCTGTGAATTAACATCGGTTCCAGAAATCCGAGCACTATCCATCGCATCACATTGGGTCTCTAGAAACCCCATAAGCGTGGTGTAATATTCATCTTCAGGTAAATTATTTTTATATTGTAATTCAAAACAGGTTTTAGTATTGTTATCTAATCTCTCTAATAACATAATATAGAGTATAAAATACCAATTCTTGACAATATAACCTAAATTTTCTAAAATGGCCAAGTTATTTTCAAAACAATCTGTTAATTTACGCAAAGTCGCATGGTTCAAGGCCTGCCAAAACCTTAACAAGCCAGGAATGTGGAAAGCTATCAAATGCTTTCCTATAATCTACGAAAGCCGTGTAGATGTTGCGCTGTTCCTTCTGCGCCTGTTTTAGTATTACCGAATCGATGATGAGTTGTTCTTTGCAGCCTTGGTGATCTCGTCTGCACCCTTTCTGTTCTTCCGACAAGATGTTGTTATGATCCGCATGTCTGTAAATACGGTTAGTAATGCAAGACGTTAATATTTTATATATAGTTGGAAGGCATGTTATAGGTCTATACTGCGTAGGATCGTGAGTTTGATGCGTTTTGGGAAGCAAGTGGGTCGAACCCAGTGTCAGAAATGGTGGTGTATCTTCTGGATGTTGCAGAATATGTGTAAATGATCTTGCTATTGCTTCATGCAGACTGTCAAACTTCTTATACCAGAAGTTTTGGACATTGTCAACTCCTGGTGTCTTCCAACTACTGGTGCTCTTTATAGCTTCGGTTACCTCGCTTGTTGTCAAGTTACGAAAGGCATTGGTTCAATGTTTATTTTTTCCTCCTCAGTTTTTATCCAGTGAGCGTTGGATTTATGTTCGATAGGGTTCGACCATAAAGAAGACCAGTACTCCGTTAGCTCATCTTTATTTGGAAGACTTTGGTTGTGATTGTTTACTGTACCGCTTAGTTGCCTGTAAAATAACTTCTGATTGTTATTGAATAAGTAGTTTTGTTGTTTCCTTTTCGTGCACTTGACATATCGTGACAAACGTTTGGATTTTGCCTTCAACTTTTGCCTGAGTAAATCCATATATTCACATACATGTTGTTTATGTTGTGGGTGACCTGTAAGAAGTTTTGATTTTTCGATAGATCTTTCTCACTCTGTTTGTTAAGCGCCTAAACGGTTTCAAGTTGTTTTTAAACTCTGTTAGCAGTCACAAATCCCTTCTGATGTCATCAATGGAATTTTCCAGCCGGCGTTGCCACCAAGGCTTGAGCTGTTTGTAGTCTTCACCCCGATTGTTCTTTGGGGATTGGATTTGTTGATTGTGACTTCGAAGCACTGCTACCGCTCCACAATAGATGAGAGTGTGAAGTTGTTCCAGCGCTTCGCAGTCTTAAGCATGGTTCTGCAGTAGTAAGTTCACAGCTGCTAGTATGCTGTTAGTGCTCTTATTGGTTCGAAGCTTGGGTAGTTTTGGCCGGTGTATTGGGTTGGTGCCATTAAATTCCGCTAGTGCTTTACAAAGTTCGGTATTATAGTCATTATCGGTGGTTTTGTCGCAATCATTGTTTATTTCCTCAACGCCATTGTGGTCTCCTTGTGCATTCTCCGAATTATGTGTATCCTGATCGGTAATTATGTCATTCTCTCCATTTTGGAGGCCAAGAAGGACTTCACCTCGAATTTGTTGCAACGTCGGACCGGGTAGTGGATTGTTTCTTACAATACTTCGACGTTGGTCAGCAATACGCTGTTCCGTGAGATGGTGAAATTATGGAAAATGTTCAATGAATGCACGGTGTCGTCATATCAGTTTCCATCTTGGTGATTTTAAAGTAGGAGCGCATAATGAATGAGTTTAGCTCGATAGTCCACTTCATGCGCTTCCTGGGCTTTCCGGCTTTTGTGGTCGTAGATGTGCCGACTTGCGTCACTCCAGAAACATCAGAAGCCGGTGGCGGAGGATCGATGTTGTTTTCCCCCTGAGTGTGGTTCGCAGTAGCCCTACTCGGTGTCACGCTGCGCCTACCGCTATCCGAGGAAGAAGGTAAATCATTTTTCGAACAAGCCCTTCTAGCACCAACTTGAACGCGACAAGAGTTTAAGGTGTTGCAATGTCGATTCACCTGACGATTCCTGAGATTTAAGGTCCCGGAATTTACAATCGAATTATTGCTCCCCCCAGAATCCATGGAGCAGACAGCCGATGTACTAGGTACACTAGGTACACCACCTGGGGTAATCTAGTTTTACAATTCGACATCGTGATTGTCGCATTTTAGACCTACTTCCAGGTGCTGATTCAGCCGCTCCTTACATGGAGAACAGACGCTGTCGGAGTACCGCTCCTTACATGGAGACCGTCGTGTCCTGAAACTAACTGGTTTTGGTTCGCTCCGAGGTATTTAATTTCCTCGATACCTCCTATATCTAAAAGGCATTCCCCGATCCACCACCTGGAGAAGCGCCCGATAGGGGACCAGTACCCCCACGGGGTATTATTATTATTATTTCCAATTCAAGTGTACTCTTGCTCAGCTCTTGCTGGTAATGTTCACCTATCCCCGAGCGTTTGTAAACGCAAATGGGATTTGGCACAGCAGTTACATATTTAGAAATTTACGGACAGTGTGACAAGTATTCAAAATTGCAGCCTTCTGCAGATCGATGTATGTGTTTTTGTGAAGACCTAGTTTGGTGAGGCTGTCTTGTAGAGTTTTGGGGATTAGTCCCGTAGATGAAACAATGACCGGCACCACCTCTACTTTCTCTGCCTGCCACATCTGTCCTACCTCAATTGCAAGATCGGTGTATTTTGCAATTTTCTCGTTGTATTTGTCTAAAATATTATTGTTATTGGGTACAGCAACATCCACTAGTATTATTATTAATATTATATAATATTATTATTATTATTATTATTATTATTTCCAACTCAAGTGTACTCTTGCTTATTATTATTATTATTATTATTATTATTATTATTATTATTATTATTATTATTATTATTATTATTATTATTATTATTTCCAACTCAAGTGTACTCTTGCTCAGCTCTTGCTGGTAATGTTCACCTATCCCGAGCGTGTGTAAACGCAAATGGGATTAGGCACAGCAGTTACATATTTAGAAATTTACGGACAGTGTGACAAGTATTCAAAATTGCAGCCTTCTGCAGATCGATGTATGTGTTTTTGTGAAGACCTAGTTTGGTGAGGCTGTCTTGTAGAGTTTTGGGGATTAGTCCCGTAGATGAAACAATGACCGGCACCACCTCTACTTTCTCTGCCTGCCACATCTGACCTACCTCAATTGCAAGATCGGTGTATTTTGCAATTTTCTCGTTGTATTTGTCTAAAATATTGTTGTTATTGGGTACAGCAACATCCACCAGGAGAACCGAGTTAGCTTTTTTATCCACAACTACAATATCAGGCCGGTTATTCGTCACCCGTCTATCGGTGATAATTGACCTATCGTAGTATAGTCTAAAATCAGCATTCTCTAGAACTGCATGCGGATGGTACTTGTAATAAGGCGTGTAGGTGTTAATTAATCCAAATTTGTTGGCCAACTTCTGATGGATGATGTTACAAAGTTGATTGTGCCTGCGTAGGTAATCAATGTTAGCTATGGCTGAACATCCCGACGTAATGTGTTGTATCGTCTCTGTTGTTTGTTGACACCTTCTGCACTTGTCCGACACGATGTTTGGATCTCTTATAACAAATTTCTTGTAATTATTGGTATTAATTACTTGGTCTTGGATCGCCATCATAAATCCTTCTGTTTCCGGGAACAATGTTCCATCAGAGAGCCACTTATTTGATGCTTCCTTGTCGATATATGGTTGATTGAGGTCGTGATGATGTCGACCATGGAGCGCTTTCTGGGCCCACTCTGCCTGTTTGTCAGAGTCTGAAACGATTTCAAGTTTATTATCAGGGTTTACAAGATCTAAGGGGGAATAGTTTTTATCTGCTTTCGCGACCAGCTCATGCAATTTAGATGTTTGAGCTTTGCCAATGAAGAATTTTTGAAGTTGGGATATTTGTTTGTAATGTAAATTAACTATGTCCGTTACAGCTCTCCCTCCCTCTTTTCTTGGTAGTGTGGTCCTAATAACTGATGATGTCGGGTGGTGACATTTGTGTTTGGTCATCATGGTTCGCATTGTTCTTTGAATATCTTCCAGTTCTGTTTTTGTCCACTTCAGAATTCCAAATGAGTATGTCAGGACCGGTATGGCGTAGGTGTTAATTGCTTTGGCAAGATTTCCTGCGTTCAACTGGGATTTCAATAAAGCAGTTATCCTTTGAGTGAACTGTCCTCGAATTTTGGTTTTTGCTTGCTTCTGGTCTAGTAGCTTAGCTTGCTGAAATCCTAGATATTTGTAGGTTTCACCATTTTGCATGGCATTTATAATGTTCCCATTAGGTAGTAACACATCTCCGTTAACGATTTTACCCTTCTCGATATTCAAGGTTTTGCACTTGTCTAATCCAAATCCCATTTGTATATCACTGGAAAACTTTTCAGTGATATTAAGTAAATGTTGAATTTGACGCTGGTTTGATGCGTATATTTTGATGTCATCCATGTATAAAAGGTGGGAAACAGTGCAGCTAGTGTTCCTGTTGGCTTTGATTTTAAAGCCGTAATCCGTATCGTTAAGTAGCTTGGAAAGTGGATTCATTGCCAAACAAAACCAAAGTGAACTCAGGGAGTCGCCCTGGAAGATCCCCCTACGGATAGAAATTTCATCAGTTTCGAGATATTGACCATTTATTTGTAAATGAAGGTTCGTTCGCCAGTGCTTCATCGATGATTCAAGAAAAGTAACAAAAATGGGGTGTACTTTGTAAATTTGCAAAACTTTAACAAGCCAGGAATGTGGAACGCTATCAAATGCTTTCCTATAATCTACGAAAGCCGTGTAGATGTTGCGCTGTTCCTTCTGCGCCTGTTTTAGTATTACCGAATCGATGATGAGTTGTTCTTTGCAGCCTTGGTGATCTCGTCTGCACCCTTTCTGTTCTTCCGACAAGATGTTGTTATCATCCGCATGTCTGTAAATACGGTTAGTAATGCAAGACGTTAATATTTTATATATAGTTGGAAGGCATGTTATAGGTCTATACTGCGTAGGATCGTGAGTTTGATGCGTTTTGGGAAGCAAGTGGGTTGAACCCAGTGTCAGAAATGGTGGTGTATCTTCTGGATGTTGCAGAATATGTGTAAATGATCTTGCTATTGCTTCATGCAGACTGTCAAACTTCTTATACCAAAAGTTTTGGACATTGTCAACTCCTGGTGTCTTCCAACTACTGGTGCTTTTTATAGCTTCGGTTACCTCGCTTGTTGTCAAGTTAACGAAAGGCATTGGTTCAATGTTTATTTTTTCCTCCTCAGTTCTTATCCAGTGAGCGTTGGATTTATGTTCGATAGGGTTCGACCATAAAGAAGACCAGTACTCCGTTAGCTCATCTTTATTTGGAAGACTTTGGTTGTGATTGTTTACTGTACCGCTTAGTTGCCTGTAAAATAACTTCTGATTGTTATTGAATAAGTAGTTTTGTTGTTCCCTTTTCGTGCACTTGACAAATCGTGACAAACGTTTGGATTTTGCCTTTAACTTTTGCCTGAGTAAATCCATATATTCACATACATGTTGTTTATGTTGTGGGTGACCTGTAAAAGTTTTGATTTTTCGATAGATCTTTCTCACTCTGTTTGTTAAGCGCCTAGACGGTTTCAAGTTGTTTTTAAACTCTGTTAGCTGCCCCAATTCCCTTCTGATGTCATCAATGGACTTTTCCAGCCGGCGTTGCCACCAAGGCTTGAGCTGTTTGTAGTCTTTGCCCCGATTGTTCTTTGGGGATTGGATTTGTTGATTGTGACTTCGAAGCACTGCTACCGCTCCACAATAGATGAGAGTGTGAAGTTGTTCCAGCGCTTCGCAGTCTTTAGCATGGTTCTGCAGTAGTAAGTTCACAGCTGCTAGTATGCTGTTAGTGCCCTTATTGGTTCGAAGCTTGGGTAGTTTTGGCCGGTGTATTGGGTTGGTGCCATTAAATTCCGCTAGTGCTTTACAAAGTTGGGTATTATAGTCATTATCGGTGGTTTTGTGGCAATCATTGTTTATTTTCTCAACGCCATTGTGGTCTCCTTGTGCATTCTCCGATTTATGTGTATCCTGATCGGTAATTATGTCATTCTCTCCATCTTGAAGGTCAAGAAGGACTTCACCTCGAATTTGTTGCAACGTCGGACCGGGTAGTAGATTGTTTCTCACAATACTTCGACGTTGGTGAGCAATACGCTGTTCCGTGAGATGGTGAAATTCTGGAAAATGTTCAATGAATGCACGGTGGAGGGCGTATCTGTATGTCGTCATATCAGTTTCCATCTTGGTGATTTTAAAGTAGGAGCGCATAATGAATGAGTTTAGCTCGATAGTCCACTTCATGCGCTTCCTGGGCTTTCCAGCTTTTGTGGTCGTAGATGTGCCGACTTGCGTCACTCCAGAAACATCAGAAGCCGGTGGCGGAGGATCGATGTTGTTTTCCCCCTGAGTGTGGTTCGCAGTAGCCCTACTCGGTGTCACGCTGCGCCTACCGCTAACCGAGGAAGAAGGTAAATCATTTTTCGAACAAGCCCTTCTAGCACCAACTTGAACGCGACAAGAGTTTAAGGTGTTGCAATGTCGATTCACCTGACGATTCCTGAGATTTAAGGTCCCGGAATTTACAATCGAATTATTGCTCCCCCCAGAATCCGTGGAGCAGACAGCCGATGTACTAGGTACACTAGCAGTGTGGGATTCTGAGCATTTAGCTCTACCCACCTGGGGTAATCTAGTTTTACAATTCGACATCGTGATTGTCGCATTTTAGACCTACTGCCAGGTGTTGATTCAGCCGCTCCTTACATGGAGAACAGACGCTGTCGGAGTACCGCTCCTCACATGGAGACCGTCGTGTCCTGAAACTAACTGGTTTTGGTTCGCTCCGAGGTATTTAATTTCCTCGATACCTTCTATATCTAAAAGGCATTCCCCGATCCACCACCTGGGGAAGCGCCCGATAGGGGACCAGTACCCCCACGGATTATTATTATTATTATTATTATTTCCAACTCAAGTGTACTCTTGCTCAGCTCTTGCTGGTAATGTTCACCTATCCCGAGCGTGTGTAAACGCAAATGGGATTAGGCACAGCAGTTACATATTTAGAAATTTACGGACAGTGTGACAAGTATTCAAAATTGCAGCCTTCTGCAGATCGATGTATGTGTTTTTGTGAAGACCTAGTTTGGTGAGGCTGTCTTGTAGAGTTTTGGGGATTAGTCCCGTAGATGAAACGATGACTGGCACCACCTCTACTTTCTCTGCCTGCCACATCTGTCCCACCTCAATTGCAAGATCGGTGTATTTTGCAATTTTCTCGTTGTATTTGTCTAACATATTGTTGTTATTGGGTACAGCAACATCCACTAGAAGAACCGAGTTAGCTTTTTTATCCACAACTACAATATCAGGCCGGTTATTCGTCACCCGTCTATCGGTGATAATTGACCTATCGTAGTATAGTCTAAAATCAGCATTCTCTAGAACTGCATGTGGATGGTACTTGTAATAAGGCGTGTAGGTGTTAACTAATCCAAATTTGTTGGCCAACTTCTGATGAATTATGTTGCACAGTTGGTTGTGCCTGCGTAGGTAATCAATGTTAGCTATGGCTGAACATCCCGACGTAATGTGTTGTATCGTCTCTGTTGTTTGTTGACACCTTCTGCACTTGTCCGACACGATGTTTGGATCTCTTATAACAAATTTCTTGTAATTATTGGTATTAATTACTTGGTCTTGGATCGCCATCATAAATCCTTCTGTTTCTGGAAACAATGTTCCATCAGAGAGCCACTTATTTGATGCTTCCTTGTCGATATATGGTTGATTGAGGTCGTGATGATGTCGACCATGGAGCGCTTTCTGGGCCCACTCTGCCTGTTTGTCAGAGTCTGTAACAATTTCAAGTTTATTATCAGGGCTTACAAGATCTAAGGGGGAATAGTTTTTATCTGCTTTCGCGACCAACTCATGCAATTTAGATGTTTGAGCCTTGCCAATGAAGAATTTTTGGAGTTGGGATATTTGCTTGTAATGTAAATTTACTATGTCCGTTAGAGCTCTCCCTCCCTCTTTTCTTGGTAGTGTGGTCCTAATAACTGATGATGTCGGGTGGTGACATTTGTGTTTGGTCATCATGGTTCGCGTTGTTCTTTGAATATCTTCCAGTTCTGTTTTTGTCCACTTCAGAATTCCAAATGAGTATGTCAGGATCGGTATGGCGTAGGTGTTAATTGCTTTGGCAAGATTTCCTGCGTTCAACTGGGATTTCAATAAAGCAGATATCCTTTGAGTGAACTGTCCTCGAATTTTGGTTTTTGCTTGCTTCTGGTCAAGTAGCTTAGCTTGCTGGAATCCTAGATATTTGTAGGTTTCACCATTTTGCATGGCATTTATAATGTTCCCATTAGGTAGTAATACATCTCCGTTAACGATTTTACCCTTCTCGATATTTAAGGTTTTGCACTTGTCTAATCCAAATCCCATTTGTATATCGCTGGAAAATTTTTCAGTAATATTAAGTAAATGTTGAATTTGACGCTGGTTTGATGCGTATATTTTGATGTCATCCATGTATAAGAGGTGGGAAACAGTGCAGCTAGTGTTTCTGTTGGCCTTGATTCTAAAGCCGTAATCCGTATCGTTAAGTAGATTGGAGAGTGGATTCATTGCCAAACAAAACCAAAGTGGACTCAGGGAGTCGCCTTGGAAGATCCCCCTACGGATAGAAATTTCACCAGTTTCGAGGTATTGACCATTTATTTGTAAATGAAGGTTCGTTCGCCAGTGCTTCATCGATGATTCAAGAAAAGTAACAAGAGTGGGGTGTACTTTGTAAATTTGCAAAACTTTAACAAGCCAGGAATGTGGAACGCTATCAAATGCTTTCCTATAATCAACGAAAGCCGTGTAGATGTTGCGCTGTTCCTTCTGCGCCTGTTTTAGTATTACCGAATCGATGATGAGTTGCTCTTTGCAGCCTTGGTGATCTCGTCTGCACCCTTTTTGTTCTTCCGACAAGATGTTGTTTTGATCGGCATGTCTGCAAATACGGTTAGTAATGCAAGACGTTAATATTTTATATATAGTTGGAAGGCATGTTATAGGTCTATACTGCGTAGGATCGTGAGTTTGATGCGTTTTGGGAAGCAAGTGGGTCGAACCCAGTGTCAGAAACGGTGGTGTATCTTCTGGATGCTGCAGAATATGTGTAAATGATCTTGCCATTGCTTCATGCAGACTGTCAAACTTCTTATACCAGAAGTTTTGGACATGGTCAACTCCTGGTGTCTTCCAATTACTGGTGCTCTTTATAGCTTCGGTTACCTCGCTTGTTGTCAAGTTAACGAAAGGCATTGGTTCAATGTTAATTTTTTCCTCCTCAGTTCTTATCCAGTGAGCGTTGGATTTATGTTCGATAGGGTTCGACCATAAAGAAGACCAGTACTCCGTTAGCTCATCTTTATCTGGGAGACTTTGGTTGTGATTGTTTACAGTACCGCTTAGTTGCCTGTAAAATAACTTCTGATTGTTATTGAATAAGTAGTTCTGTTGTTTCCTTTTCGTGCACTTGACATATCGTGACAAACGTTTTGATTTTGCCTTTAACTTTTGCCTGAGTGAATCGATATATTCACATACATGTTGTTTATGTTGTGGGTGACCTGTATAAGTGTTGATTCTTCGATAGATTTTCCTCACTCTGTTTGTTAAGCGCCTAGACGGTTTCAAGTTGTTTTTAAATTCTGTAAGCTGCCCCAATTCCCTTCTGATGTCATCAATGGACTTTTCCAGCCGGCGTTGCCACCAAGGCTTGAGCTGTTTGTAGTCTTTACCCCGATTGTTCTTAGGGGATTGGATCTGTTGATTGTGACTTCGAATCACTGCTACCGCTCCACAATAGATGAGAGTGTGAAGTTGTTCCAGCGCCTCGCAGTCTTTAGCATAGTTCTGCAGTAGTAAGTTCACAGCTGCTAGTATGCTGTTAGTGCTCTTATTGGTTCGCAGCTTTGGTAATTTTGGCCGGTGTATTGGGTTGGTGCCATTAAATTCCGCTAGTGCTTTACAAAGTTCGGTATTATAGTCATTATCGGTGGTTTTGTCGCAATCATTGTTTATTTCCTCAACGCCATTGTGGTCTCCTTGTGCATTCTCCGATTTATGTGTATCCTGATCGGTAATTATGTCATTCTCTCCATCTTGAAGGTCAAGAAGGACTTCACCTCGAATTTGTTGCAACGTCGGACCGGGTAGTAGATTGTTTTTCACAATACTTCGACGTTGGTCAGCAATACGCTGTTCCGTGAGATGGTGAAATTCTGGATAATGTTCAACGAATGCACGGTGGAGGGCGTATCTGTATGTCGTCATATCAGTTTCCATATTCGTGATTTTAAAGTAGGAGCGCATAATGAATGAGTTTAGCTCGATAGTCCACTTCATGCGCTTCCTGGGCTTTCCGGCTTTTGTGGTCGTAGATGTGCCGACTTGCGTCACTCCAGAAACATCAGAAGCCGGTGGCGGAGGATCGATGTTGTTTTCCCCCTGAGTGTGGTTCGCAGTAGCCCTACTCGGTGTCACGCTGCGCCTACCGCTAACCGAGGAAGAAGGTAAATCATTTTTCGAACAAGCCCTTCTAGCACCAACTTGAACGCGACAAGAGTTTAAGGTGTTGCAATGTCGATTCACCTGACGATTCCTGAGATTTAGGGTCCCGGAATTTACACTCGAATTATTGCTCCCCCCAGAATCCGTGGAGCAGACAGCCGATGTACTAGGTACACAAGCAGTGTGGGATTCTGAGCATTTAGCTCTACCCACCTGGGGTAATCTTGTTTTACAATTCGACATCGTGATTGTCGCATTTTAGACCTACTGCCAGGTGCTGATTCAGCCGCTCCTTACATAGAGAACAGACGCTGTCGGAGTACCGCTCCTTACATGGAGACCGTCGTGTCCTGAAACTAACTGGTTTTGGTTCGCTCCGAGGTATCTAATTTCCTCGATACCTTCTATATCTAAAAGGCATTCCCCGATCCACCACCTGGGGAAGCGCCCGATAGGGGACCAGTACCCCCACGGGTATTATTATTATTATTATTATTATTATTATTATTATTATTATTATTATTATTATTATTATTATTATTATTATTATTATTATTATTATTATTATTATTATTATTATTATTATTATTATTATTATTTCCAACTCAAGTGTACTCTTGCTCAGCTCTTGCTGGTAATGTTCACCTATCCCGAGCGTGTGTAAACGCAAATGGGATTAGGCACAGCAGTTACATATTTAGAAATTTACGGACAGTGTGACAAGTATTCAAAATTGCAGCCTTCTGCAGATCGATGTATGTGTTTTTGTGAAGACCTAGTTTGGTGAGGCTGTCTTGTAGAGTTTTGGGGATTAGTCCCGTAGATGAAACGATGACTGGCACCACCTCTACTTTCTCTGCCTGCCACATCTGTCCCACCTCAATTGCAAGATCGGTGTATTTTGCAATTTTCTCGTTGTATTTGTCTAACATATTGTTGTTATTGGGTACAGCAACATCCACTAGAAGAACCGAGTTAGCTTTTTTATCCACAACTACAATATCAGGCCGGTTATTCGTCACCCGTCTATCGGTGATAATTGACCTATCGTAGTATAGTCTAAAATCAGCATTCTCTATTATTATTATTATTATTATTATTATCATTATTATTATTATTATTATTATTATTATTATTATTATTATTATTATTATTATTATTATTATTATTATTATTATTATTATTATTATTATTATTATTATTATTATTATTATTATTATTATTATTATTATTATTATTATTATTATTATTATCATTTCCAATTCAAGTATACTCTTGCTCAGCTCTTGCTGGTAATGTTCACCTATCCCGAGCGTTTGTAAACGCAAATGGGATTTGGCACAGCAGTTACATATTTAGAAATTTACGGACAGTGTGACAAGTATTCAAAATTGCAGCCTTCTGCAGATCGATGTATGTGTTTTTGTGAAGACCTAGTTTGGTGAGGCTGTCTTGTAGAGTTTTGGGGATTAGTCCCGTAGATGAAACGATGACTGGCACCACCTCTACTTTCTCTGCATGCCACATCTGTCCTACCTCAATTGCAAGATCGGTGTATTTTACAATTTTTTCGTTGTATTTGTCTAAAATATTGTTGTTATTGGGTACAGCAACATCCACCAGGAGAACCGAGTTAGCTTTTTTATCCACAACTACAATATCAGGCCGGTTATTCGTCACCCGTCTATCGGTGATAATTGACCTATCGTAGTATAGTTTAAAATCAGCATTCTCTAGAACTGCTTGCGGATGGTACTTGTAATAAGGCGTGTAGGTGTTAATTAATCCAAATTTGTTGGCCAACTTCTGATGGATGATGTTACAAAGTTGATTGTGCCTGCGTAGGTAATCAATGTTAGCTATGGCTGAACATCCCGACGTAATGTGTTGTATCGTCTCTGTTGTTTGTTGACACCTTCTGCACTTGTCCGACACGATGTTTGGATCTCTTATAACAAATTTCTTGTAATTATTGGTATTAATTACTTGGTCTTGGATCGCCATCATAAATCCTTCTGTTTCCGGAAACAATGTTCCATCAGAGAGCCACTTATTTGATGCTTCCTTGTCGATATATGGTTGATTGAGGTCGTGATGATGTCGACCATGGAGCGCTTTCTGGGCCCACTCTGCCTGTTTGTCAGAGTCTGTAACGATTTCAAGTTTATTATCAGGGTTTACAAGATCTAAGGGGGAATAGTTTTTATCTGCTTTCGCGACCAGCTCATGCAATTTAGATGTTTGAGCCTTGCCAATGAAGAATTTTTGAAGTTGGGATATTTGTTTGTAATGTAAATTAACTATGTCCGTTAGAGCTCTCCCTCCCTCTTTTCTTGGTAGTGTGGTCCTAATAACTGATGATGTCGGGTGGTGACATTTGTGTTTGGTCATCATGGTTCGCATTGTTCTTTGAATATCTTCCAGTTCTGTTTATGTCCACTTCAGAATTCCAAATGAGTATGTCAGGATCGGTACGGCGTAGGTGTTAATTGCTTTGGCAAGATTTCCTGCGTTCAACTGGGATTTCAATAGAGCAGTTATCCTTTGAGTGAACTGTCCTCGAATTTTGGTTTTTGCTTGCTTCTGGTCTAGTAGCTTAGCTTGCTGAAATCCTAGATATTTGTAGGTTTCACCATTTTGCATGGCATTTATAATGTTCCCATTAGGTAGTAACACATCTCCGTTAACGATTTTACCCTTCTCGATATTCAAGGTTTTGCACTTGTCTAATCCAAATCCCATTTGTATATCACTGGAAAATTTTTCAGTGATATTAAGTAAATGTTGAATTTGACGCTGGTTTGATGCGTATATTTTGATGTCATCCATGTATAAGAGGTGGGAAACAGTGCAGCTAGTGTTCCTGTTGGCTTTGATTTTAAAGCCGTAATCCGTATCGTTAAGTAGATTGGAGAGTGGATTCATTGCCAAACAAAACCAAAGTGGACTCAGGGAGTCGCCTTGGAAGATCCCCCTACGGATAGAAATTTCATCAGTTTCGAGGTATTGACCATTTATTTGTAAATGAAGGTTCGTTCGCCAGTGCTTCATCGATGATTCAAGAAAAGTAACAAGAATGGGGTGTACTTTGTAAATTTGCAAAACTTTAACAAGCCAGGAATGTGAAACGCTATCAAATGCTTTCCTATAATCTACGAAAGCCGTGTAGATGTTGCGCTGTTCCTTCTGCGCCTGTTTTAGTATTACCGAATCGATGATGAGTTGTTCTTTGCAGCCTTGGTGATCTCGTCTGCACCCTTTCTGTTCTTCCGACAAGATGTTGTTATGATCCGCATGTCTGTAAATACGGTTAGTAATGCAAGACGTTAATATTTTATATATAGTTGGAAGGCATGTTATAGGTCTATACTGCGTAGGATCGTGAGTTTGATGCGTTTTGGGAATCAAGTGGGTCGAACCCAGTGTCAGAAATGGTGGTGTATCTTCTGGATGTTGCAGAATATGTGTAAATGATCTTGCTATTGCTTCATGCAGACTGTCAAACTTCTTATACCAGAAGTTTTGGACATTGTCAACTCCTGGTGTCTTCCAACTACTGGTGCTCTTTATAGCTTCGGTTACCTCGCTTGTTGTCAAGTTAACGAAAGGCATTGGTTCGATGTTTATTTTTTCCTCCTCAGTTCTTATCCAGTGAGCGTTGGATTTATGTTCGATACGGTTCGACCATAAAGAAGACCAGTACTCCGTTAGCTCATCTTTATTTGGAAGACTTTGGTTGTGATTGTTTATTGTACCGCTTAGTTGCCTGTAAAATAACTTCTGATTGTTATTGAATAAGTAGTTTTGTTGTTTCCTTTTCGTGCACTTGACATATCGTGACAAACGTTTGGATTTTGCCTTCAACTTTTGCCTGAGTAAATCCATATATTCACATACATGTTGTTTATGTTGTGGGTGACCTGTAAAAGTTTTGATTTTTCGATAGATCTTTCTCACTCTGTTTGTTAAGCGCCTAGACGGTTTCAAGTTGTTTTTAAACTCTGTTAGCTGCCCCAATGCCCTTCTGATGTCATCAATGGACTTTTCCAGCCGGCGTTGCCACCAAGGCTTGAGCTGTTTGTAGTCTTTGCCCCGATTGTTCTTTGGGGATTGGATTTGTTGATTGTGACTTCGAAGCACTGCTACCGCTCCACAATAGATGAGAGTGTGAAGTTGTTCCAGCGCTTCGCAGTCTTTAGCATGGTTCTGCAGTAGTAAGTTCACAGCTGCTAGTATGCTATTAGTGCTCTTATTGGTTCGAAGCTTGGGTAGTTTTGGCCGGTGTATTGGGTTGGTGCCATTAAATTCCGCTAGTGCTTTACAAAGTTCGGTATTATAGTCATTATCGGTGGTTTTGTCGCAATCATTGTTTATTTCCTCAACGCCATTGTGGTCTCCTTGTGCATTCTCCGATTTATGTGTATCCTGATCGGTAATTATGTCATTCTCTCCATCTTGAAGGTCAAGAAGGACTTCACCTCGAATTTGTTGCAACGTCGAACCGGGTAGTAGATTGTTTTTCACAATACTTCGACGTTGGTCAGCAATACGCTGTTCCGTGAGATGGTGAAATTCTGGAAAATGTTCAATGAATGCACGGTGGAGGGCGTATCTGTATGTCGTCATATCAGTTTCCATCTTGGTGATTTTAAAGTAGGAGCGCATAATGAATGAGTTTAGCTCGATAGTCCACTTCATGCGCTTCCTGGGCTTTCCGGCTTTTGTGGTCGTAGATGTGCCGACTTGCGTCACTCCAGAAACATCAGAAGCCGGTGGCGGAGGATCGATGTTGTTTTCCCCCTGAGTGTGATTCGCAGTAGCCCTACTCGGTGTCACGCTGCGCCTACCGCTAACCGAAAAAGAAGGTAAATCATTTTTCGAACAAGCCCTTCTAGCACCAACTTGAACGCGACAAGAGTTTAAGGTGTTGCAATGTCGATTCACCTGACGATTCCTGAGATTTAAGGTCCCGGAATTTACAATCGAATTATTGCTCCCCCCAGAATCCGTGGAGCAGACAGCCGATGTGCTAGGTACACTAGCAGTGTGGGATTCTGAGCATTTAGCTCTACCCACCTGGGGTAATCTTGTTTTACAATTCGCCATCGTGATTGTCGCATTTTAGACCTACTGCCAGGTGCTGATTCAGCCGCTCCTTACATGGAGAACAGACGCTGTCGGAGTACCGCTCCTTACATGGAGACCGTCGTGTCCTGAAACTAACTGGTTTTGGTTCGCTCCGAGGTATTTAATTTCCTCGATACCTTCTATATCTAAAAGGCATTCCCCGATCCACTACCTGGGGAAGCGCCCGATAGGGGACCAGTACCCCCACGGGTTATTATTATTATTTCCAACTCAAGTGTACTCTTGCTCAGCTCTTGCTGGTAATGTTCACCTATCCCGAGCGTGTGTAAACGCAAATGGGATTAGGCACAGCAGTTACATATTTAGAAATTTACGGACAGTGTGACAAGTATTCAAAATTGCAGCCTTCTGCAGATCGATGTATGTGTTTTTGTGAAGACCTAGTTTGGTGAGGCTGTCTTGTAGAGTTTTGGGGATAAGTCCCGTAGATGAAACAATGACCGGCACCACCTCTACTTTCTCTGCCTGCCACATCTGTCCTACCTCAATTGCAAGATCGGTGTATTTTGCAATTTTCTCGTTGTATTTGTCTAAAATATTATTGTTATTGGGTACAGCAACATCCACTAGGAGAACCGAGTTAGCGTTTTTATCCACAACCACAATATCAGGCCGGTTATTCGTCACCCGTCTATCGGTGATAATTGACCTATCGTAGTATAGTCTGAAATCAGCATTCTCTAGAACTGCATGCGGATGGTACTTGTAATAAGGCGTGTAGGTGTTAACTAATCCAAATTTGTTGGCCAACTTCTGATGGATGATGTTGCAAAGTTGATTGTGCCTGCGTAGGTAATCAATGTTAGCTATGGCTGAACATCCCGACGTAATGTGTTGTATTGTCTCTGTTGTTTGTTGACACCTTCTGCACTTGTCCGATACGATATTTGGATCTCTTATAATAAATTTCTTGTAATTGTTGGTATTAATTACTTGGTCTTGGATCGCCATCATAAATCCTTCTGTTTCTGGAAACAATGTTCCATCAGAGAGCCACTTATTTGATGCTTCCTTGTCGATATATGGTTGATTGAGGTCGTGATGATGTCGACCATGGAGCGCCTTCTGGGACCACTCTGCCTGTTTGTCAGAGTCTGTAACGATTTCAAGTATATTATCAGGGTTTACAAGATCTAAGGGGGAATAGTTTTTATCTGCTTTCGCGACCAGCTCATGCAATTTAGATGTTTGAGCCTTGCCAATGAAGAATTTTTGGAGTTGGGATATTTGTTTGTAATGTAAATTAACTACGTCCGTTAGAGCTCTCCCTCCCTCTTTTCTTGGTAGCGTGGTCCTAATAACTGATGATGTCGGGTGGTGACATTTGTGTTTGGTCATCATGGTTCGCGTTGTTCTTTGGATATCTTCCAGTTCTGTTTTTGTCCACTTCAGAATTCCAAATGAGTATGTCAGGACCGGTATCGCGTAGGTGTTAATTGCTTTGGCAAGATTTCCTGCGTTCAACTGGGATTTCAATAAAGCAGTTATCCTTTGAGTGAACTGTCCTCGAATTTTGGTTTTTGCTTGCTTCTGGTCTAGTAGCTTAGCTTGCTGAAATCCTAGATATTTGTAGGTTTCACCATTTTGCATCGCATTTATAATGTTCCCATTAGGTAGTAACACATCTCCGTTAACGATTTTACCCTTCTCGATATTCAAGGTTTTGCACTTGTCTAATCCAAATCCCATTTGTATATCACTGGAAAATTTTTCAGTGATATTAAGTAAATGTTGAATTTGACGCTGGTTTGATGCGTATATTTTGATGTCATCCATGTATAAAAGGTGGGAAACAGTGCAGCTAGTGTTCCTGTTGGCTTTGATTTTGAAGCCGTAATCCGTATCGTTAAGTAGATTGGAGAGTGGATTCATTGCCAAACAAAACCAAAGTGGACTCAGGGAGTCGCCCTGGAAGATCCCCCTACGGATAGAAATTTCATCAGTTTCGAGGTATTGACCATTTATTTGTAAATGAAGGTTCGTTCGCCAGTGCTTCATCGATGATTCAAGAAAAGTAACAAGAATGGGGTGTACTTTGTAAATTTGCAAAACTTTAACAAGCCAGGAATGTGGAACGCTATCAAATGCTTTCCTATAATCTACGAAAGCCGTGTAGATGTTGCGCTGTTCCTTCTGCGCCTGTTTTAGTATTACCGAATCGATGATGAGTTGTTCTTTGCAGCCTTGGTGATCTCGTCTGCACCCTTTCTGTTCTTCCGACAAGATGTTGTTATGATCCGCATGTCTGTAAATACGGTTAGTAATGCAAGACGTTAATATTTTATATATAGTTGGAAGGCATGTTATAGGTCTATACTGCGTAGGATCGTGAGTTTGATGCGTTTTGGGAAGCAAGTGGGTCGAACCCAGTGTCAGAAATGGTGGTGTATCTTCTGGATGTTGCAGAATATGTGAAAATGATGTTGCCATTGCTTCATGCAGACTGTCAAACTTCTTATACCAGAAGTTTTGGACATTGTCAACCCCTGGTGTCTTCCAACTACTGGTGCTCTTTATAGCTTCGGTTACCTCGCTTGTTGTCAAGTTAACGAAAGGCATTGGTTCAATGTTCATTTTTTCCTCCTCAGTTCTTATCCAGTGAGCGTTGGATTTATGTTCGATAGGGTTCGACCATAAAGAAGACCAATACTCCGTTAGCTCATCTATTATTATTATTATTATTATTATTATTATTATTATTATTATTATTATTATTATTATTATTATTATTTTTTTTTTTTTTTTTTTTCTATTTAGGTGCATCGATTTCTGTGATCATTAGCACCAGAATTTGAAGAATGAAAAACTTATCGTTTTCGATTACAGGAGTTATATTTTATTGAAAAGGTTAGTAGATTTTAGGTATTGTAATAAATTTTGAATTTTCTTGGCGTTCGTGAAATTGTCTGCGAGATGTTCAGATATGTTAAAAATCTGCCGCATATTTCCATATCCTGGACACTCGCATATGATATGTGACACTGTGGTTAATTCACCACAACGGAGGCATATCGGAGGATCTTGTCCTCCTAGGAGAAACGCGTGCGTTAATGCTGTATGCCCGAATCTCAATCTGTGAATCTTCACTCTGTCAGCCCTGGGCAGTGCTTCTGGAGGTCGCCAAGGCCCACCAGAGGGTTTTATTGACTTTAGGCTGTTGTGCACTCGGTCCCATTCCTGGTGCCACTTTCTTTTCAATAAAGATTTATATTCCCCCTTTATATCATCTGCCCTCAAAACCATAACGTCGACTGTCTTTTTATCAGCAGCCTCACGAGCGGCTGTATCTGCGTTTTCATTGCCCATTATTCCGACATGGCTTGGTGCCCAAATAAAATTAACATATTTACCAATATTATGGAGGTGATTAATAGAAAATAATATTGTCTTGACTAGAGGATCATCTGAAAATGGGTTTGAAATTGACTCAAGGACGCTGAGAGAGTCACATACGATTATGGTTTCCTGATTTGATCTTGCCATGCCGCAAAACTGAAGTGCCTGCCAAATAGCATAAAGTTCAGCTGTGAATATGGATGCGTAAGGTGACAGGGACCAAGAAAACGTTTGATTTCCAATGGATAGAGCACTGCCTGTACCAGTTGATGTTTTAGATCCGTCTGTATATAAAATTGTTGACTTAGGAAACTCGTGTAAGATTTCAAGAAAGCGCTGACGGTAGATTAATGGGGCAGTGCAATTCTTAGGGAATTCAGTCAGGTCTAAGCGGATAGAAATTTTTGGTAGCTGCCATGGAGGAACTTCGAAATCTTTTAATGAGAGAATGGTCAAGTTATGCAATTTCAGTGGTGGCAGGGTTTCGCGTGCTCTGATTCCTACTGGCCTTGTGATAGTTGGTCTATCAGCATATCCGCCGTGTTCTTCCAACAAAATCGGAATATTTCGATGGTTGGGTTGTGCTCGTATTCTGGAGATGTAATTTGCTAGTAGTTTCTGGCGGTGAAGTCGTAAAGGTGGAAACCCTGTCTCACTACAAATACTCACAGTGGGTGTTGTACGAAAAGGACCTATTGAGTACCTCATACCTGCATGATGTATGGGGTCCAGTAAACTCAGCGTTGATTTCCGAGCCGATGAATAAACTATGGACCCGTAGTCTATCTTGGCGAGAACAAGAGACCGGTAAACATTTAACAGGGTGTCTGCATCAGCTCCCCAGCTAGTGCTGGCAAAGCATTTTATTACATTAATTGTCTGCTTACACCGCACTACCAAATTCTCTAGATGTTTGCGCCAAGTTAGTTTTGAATCAAATATGATTCCGAGGAATTTGATAGATTCTTTGCATTCAATTAATGTATTATTAATGTATAACATAGGGTCATAGTGAGGCCTACGTAGTCTGCAGAAGTGAACACAACTCGTTTTTTCTCTGGAAAACTTATATCCCACTCCTCTAGCATTTTGAACAATTTGGTCTATCGATCGTTGTAGCTTACGGGTAGCGGATCCAACGGTAGGTGCAGAAGAAACTATCGTCAGATCATCAACATATAAACAAATTCCGACTGTCGGGTCGACCGAGGTAGCTATGTGGTTGACTGCGATAGCGAAGAGTGTTACACTCAAAGTGGAGCCTTGCGGGATTCCATTTTCGAGGGGTTTGAGCGAGGACAGAGTGTCGCCCACTCTCACTCTGAAATTTCTGTCAGATAGGAAGGAACTTATAAACAGAGGTAAGTTGCCCCGGAATCCCCAGTCATAAAGTTTTCTCATAATTCCATACCTCCATGTCATATCGTAAGCCTTTTCGAGGTCGAAAAATACAGCGACGGTATGTTCGCGTTTTCTGAAAGATTCTTGTATAGTATGTTCGAGATATACAAGTTGATCTGTAGTTGATCGGTGCTTTCGAAATCCTGCTTGGTCGTCATCTAAAAATCCCTGTGATTCAAGCAACCATATTAGTCTATTGCTCACCATTTTCTCCATTATCTTTCCCATACTACATGTGAGGCTTATGGGCCTATAATTAGTAGGAAATAAAGGATCCCTTCCTTCTTTCAAAATAGGGACAATTATCGCCTCTTTCCACTGAGGTGGGTAGCTATTTGACTGCCATATTTTGTTGTACAAATTGAGTAGCAATGCTTTGAAATCGGATGGTAGACGATTAATCATTTCATAGCATATTGAGTCAGGTCCCGGGGATGATTGCTTAGAACAGGAAAGAGCATATTCAAATTCGATTAGAGTAAAGGGTGAGTTATAATGGAGATGTTTACGTGAGGAAAAGTTAAGAGGTAGTTCTTGTAGGCTTTTGGACTGTAAAAATTCTTCTTCGTAATTCTGATTGCTGCTTGCAGCACAGTAATGGCTGGCCATGCATTCTGAGATTATTTGTGGACAATCGGATATCTCGCCAGTTTCTGTCCGCAGATATTTGAGTGGTGGTGAAAAATTACTTCCAGCAACCGCCTTGACTTTTCGCCATACCTCTGATATAGTTGTACTAGAAGACATCGAAGACACAAATGTACTCCAAGATGATCGCTTACTCTGTACAACAATGCGGCGAGCTGTTGCTTTCTTGAATAGGATCAGATTTTCTAGTGATGGGTATCTCTTGAATCTGTTAAAGGCCTTCTTCTTAGCCTGTATGGCATCCTTCACTAAAGGGTTCCACCAAGGAACCATACGTCTATCAGGTAGCTGCGTTCTAATTGGAATCGCCATTTCAGCTGCTCTTCTGATACTACGAGTGAGCTTGTCAACCTCTTGAAGGACATTATCAGATTCATCGGGAAGATCGAGATGTTGTTCGAATACGTTCCAGTCTGCTTTATCTACAAGCCACTTGGGGGGTAAAGGTAGTCGACTTCTTGGAATATCCGTGGATATCACAATGGGAAAGTGGTCGCTATTATGTAGATCATGCAGAACTCTCCAGGACAAACGAGGGACAATTCTTGGTGATGCAAATGATAGGTCAATAGCACTGAAGTCTCTGGATCTTGCGTTAAAGTAAGTCATCGCACCAGAATTCAACAAAGCTAAATCGTCTCTTTCTAGCAACTGTTCAATGATTAGTCCACGAGCGTCTCGTCGAAGAGAACCCCAGAGAGGGTTATGGGAGTTCATGTCTCCCACTAGTATGAACGGGACGGGCAATTGCGATATGAGATCTTCTAAGTCTTCTTTTTGCCAGTTAGCGTTAGGTAAGTATAGACAGCACATAGTCATAGTCACAGGGGCCAGAATTTGTACAGCAACCGCTTGTAAGGCAGTATTCAAAACCAGTGAAGAATGGGGTATGTCATTCCTAATCAGCGCAGCCACGCCACCCTTTGCTCGAATGGCGAGATTTGTATCCTTTCGATATATTTTGTACCCTCTGATGGAGTACGGTTGATTTGGCTTAAAATGTGTCTCCTGTAGACATATACAAATTGGAACCATTTCAGCGATAAGTAACTTGAGATCACAATAATGAAGAATACAACCATTGCAATTCCATTGAATTATGGAATTCATAAGCGTTGGGTCAGACATAGAGTTGATGATTTAAAAAATATATATATATAAATAAGATAAATAAAAATAGATAAAAAAAAATTCTAGGATGGTTGTATACTTATGTGGGGATATATATCACAAAATATCAAACAATATCACACAATATCACAGAATATCACAGTAAATAATTGTGGACCATCAGATAGAGCCCTTTCGGGGCTTACCTTTTGGCCAACCTTTGGTTTTCTTTTTATCTCTTTCTTGAGGTATACGGTTCAACCAATCGTCTTCGGACGAAGACGGATCTTTAGACTCATCCCTCTTACGCTTTTCGGGTACAGAATCTGGGACAACAGTACTTCGACTATTGTCCGATTCTTTGCAAGTTCCAGTGTTAGGAGGTAGTGGGAGTGTAAAAGGCTGAGTTTCAGGCTGCTTGGTTACTCCTCTAGGGACGAAAACATCCTTTAAAGCAGTAACAAGCGAAGGTACTAATTCCTTAATTAGAGCGGACATGTCAGTTTTGGCTGGAGTTGAGGCAGCATTCACATATGAGACACCTGGAGAAGGGGTCTGTATGTCCACTTTCTTCTTTGCATCAAAGTATGAAATGTTATCTCTCGCTTTTACTTCTTGGATAGCACTTTCTTTTTTAAAAATGGGGCAAGTTCGTGAACGGGCTGAATGAGATCCTTTACAGTTCACACAGGAGATCGGCTCATTACATGGGGATCCTTCGTGCAAAGGCATTCCACAAACACAAACTTGTTCATTATTACATCTCATAGATGTATGTCCGAATTTTTGGCATCTAAAACAGCGCATTGGGGATGGTATGTATAATCTCACATTCAGTCGGTAGAAAGCAACTTTAACCTTATCTGGTAATTCGGGTCTATCAAATGTCAAGATATGATTAGCAGTTTCTTTCAGTTCTCCATTGATCTTAGTACTAATACGTCTCACTTCGATTACACCTTGGTCTTTCAGGTTCTCTGCTATTTCCTCGATAGTACTATTTAGCAAATCTCGGTGACATATTACTCCTCTAGCAACATTCATTGTTTTGTGGGCGATAACTTCAACTTCGTGGTCTCCCATTTTTTTAATTTTTATGAGCCTGTTAGATTGTGCTGCTGATACTGTTTCGACAAGCAGACCTTCTCTTATCTTCTTAACATTTCTAACTTCACCTATCAAACCATACAAACATTTTTCAATTACAAACGGACTAACTTTGGAGAAGTCTCCATAATTTTTCTTCACGACCAGGAACCGGGGTACAACCACCTTCTCCTGAGTCGAGCCAACATCCTTAAGGGTGGATGCGGAAACCACTGGGGTTTTTGTTAAATTAGTTGGATTCATATATGATCCCACGAGTCGGGAAGAAATACAATTCGCTACGGTAGTGCTCCCTTGCCGCAGTGAAGCTGCATACAAGCGAGAGTCGCCAAGTTCTCGCAGGGCATCGTTCACGATCATCTCCAGGTGACCATACATTTCTCGGCACGATGAAGCTTACACCTTGAATTCTGGATTTTTTATCGAGGTTTTCTCCTCTAGATTCCTGGGAATCTAACCTCTTAGTCGCCTTTTACGACAGGTGGGCTATCCCCTGGGGGTATTCTTGTGAGTGGTCCCGCCCCCAGACGGGGTATTATTATTATTATTATTATTATTATTATTATTATTATTATTATTATTATTATTATTATTATTATTATTATTATTATTATTATTATTATTATTATTATTATTATTATTATTATTATTATTATTATTATTATTATTATTATTATTATTATTTCCAATGCAAGTGTTCTCTTGCTCAGCTCTTGCTGGTAATGTTCACCTATCCCGAGCGTTTGTAAACGCAAGTGGGATTAGGCACAGCAGTTACATATTTAGAAATTTACGGACAATGTGACAAGTATTCAAAATTGCAGCCTTCTGCAGATCGATGTATGTGTTTTTGTGAAGACCTAGTTTGGTGAGGCTGTCTTGTAGAGTTTTGGGGATAAGTCCCGTAGATGAAACGATGACCGGCACCACCTCTACTTTCTCTGCCTGCCACATCTGTCCTACCTCAATTGCAAGATCGGTGTATTTTGCAATTTTCTCGTTGTATTTGTCTAAAATATTGTTGTTATTGGGTACAGCAACATCCACTAGGAGAACCGAGTTAGCGTTTTTATTCACAACCACAATATCAGGCCGGTTATTCGTCACCCGTCTATCGGTGATAATTGACCTATCGTAGTATAGTCTAAAATCAGCATTCTCTAGAACTGCATGCGGATGGTACTTGTAATAAGGCGTGTAGGTGTTAACTAATCCAAATTTGTTGGCCAACTTCTGATGGATGATGTTGCAAAGTTGATTGTGCCTGCGTAGGTAATCAATGTTAGCTATGGCTGAACATCCCGACGTAATGTGTTGTATCGTCTCTGTTGTTTGTTGACACCTTCTGCACTTGTCCGATACGATATTTGGATCTCTTATAACAAATTTCTTGTAATTGTTGGTATTAATTACTTGGTCTTGGATCGCCATCATAAATCCTTCTGTTTCTGGAAACAATGTTCCATCAGAGAGCCACTTATTTGATGCTTCCTTGTCGATATATGGTTGATTGAGGTCGTGATGATGTCGACCATGGAGCGCTTTCTGGGCCCACTCTGCCTGTTTGTCAGAGTCTGTAACGATTTCAAGTTTATTATCAGGGTTTACAAGCTCTAAGGGGGAATAGTTTTTATCTGCTTTCGTGACCAGCTCATGCAATTTAGATGTTTGAGCCTTGCCAATGAAGAATCTTTGGAGTTGGGATTATTATTATTATTTCCAACTCAAGTGTACTCTTGCTCAGCTCTTGCTGGTAATGTTCACCTATCCCGAGCGTGTGTAAACGCAAACGGGACTAGGCACAGCAGTTACATATTTAGAAATTTACGGACAGTGTGACAAGTATTCAAAATTGCAGCCTTCTGCAGATCGATGTATGTGTTTTTGTGAAGACCCAGTTTGGTGAGGCTGTCTTGTAGAGCTTTGGGGATTAGTCCCGTAGATGAAACGATGACCGGCACCACCTCTACTTTCTCTGCATGCCACATCTGTCCTACCTCAATTGCAAGATCGGTGTATTTTGCAATTTTCTCGTTGTATTTGTCTAACATATTGTTGTTATTGGGTACAGCAACATCCACTAGAAGAACCGAGTTAGCTTTTTTATCCACAACTACAATATCAGGCCGGTTATTCGTCACCCGTCTATCGGTGATAATTGACCTATCGTAGTATAGTCTAAAATCAGCATTCTCTAGAACTGCATGAGGATGGTACTTGTAATAAGGCGTGTAAGTGTTAACTAATCCAAATTTGTTGGCCAACTTCTGATGAATGATGTTGCACAGTTGGTTGTGCCTGCGTAGGTAATCAATGTTAGCTATGGCTGAACATCCCGACGTAATGTGTTGTATCGTCTCTGTTGTTTGTTGACACCTTCTGCACTTGTCCGACACGATGTCTGGATCTCTTATAACAAATTTCTTGTAATTGTTGGTATTAATAACTTGGTCTTGGATCGCCATCAAAAATCCTTCTGTTTCTGGAAACAATGTTCCATCAGAGAGCCACTTATTTGATGCTTCCTTGTCGATATATGGTTGATTGAGGTCGTGATGATGTCGACCATGAAGCGCTTTCTGGGCCCACTCCGCCTGTTTGTCAGAGTCTGTAACGATTTCAAGTTTTTTATCAGGGTTTACAAGATCTAAGGGGGAATAGTTTTTATCTGCTTTCACGACCAGCTCATGCAATTTAGATGTTTGAGCCTTGCCAATGAAGAACTTTTGGAGTTTAGATATTTATTTAGGATTATTATTATTATTATTATTATTATTATTATTATTTCCAACTCAAGTGTACTCTTGCTCAGCTCTTGCTGGTAATGTTCACCTATCCCGAGCGTGTGTAAACGCAAATGGGATTAGGCACAGCAGTTACATATTTAGAAATTTACGGACAGTGTGACAAGTATTCAAAATTGCAGCCTTCTGCAGATCGATGTATGTGTTTTTGTGAAGACCTAGTTTGGTGAGGCTGTCTTGTAGAGTTTTGGGGATTAGTCCCGTAGATGAAACGATGACTGGCACCACCTCTACTTTCTCTGCCTGCCACATCTGTCCCACCTCAATTGCAAGATCGGTGTATTTTGCAATTTTCTCGTTGTATTTGTCTAACATATTGTTGTTATTGGGTACAGCAACATCCACTAGAAGAACCGAGTTAGCTTTTTTATCCACAACTACAATATCAGGCCGGTTATTCGTCACCCGTCTATCGGTGATAATTGACCTATCGTAGTATAGTCTAAAATCAGCATTCTCTAGAACTGCATGTGGATGGTACTTGTAATAAGGCGTGTAGGTGTTAACTAATCCAAATTTGTTGGCCAACTTCTGGTGAATTATGTTGCACAGTTGGTTGTGCCTGCGTAGGTAATCAATGTTAGCTATGGCTGAACATCCCGACGTAATGTGTTGTATCGTCTCTGTTGTTTGTTGACACCTTCTGCACTTGTCCGACACGATGTTTGGATCTCTTATAACAAATTTCTTGTAATTATTGGTATTAATTACTTGGTCTTGGATCGCCATCATAAATCCTTCTGTTTCTGGAAACAATGTTCCATCAGAGAGCCACTTATTTGATGCTTCCTTGTCGATATATGGTTGATTGAGGTCGTGATGATGTCGACCATGGAGCGCTTTCTGGGCCCACTCTGCCTGTTTGTCAGAGTCTGTAACGATTTCAAGTTTATTATCAGGGCTTACAAGATCTAAGGGGGAATAGTTTTTATCTGCTTTCGCGACCAACTCATGCAATTTAGATGTTTGAGCCTTGCCAATGAAGAATTTTTGGAGTTGGGATATTTGCTTGTAATGTAAATTTACTATGTCCGTTAGAGCTCTCCCTCCCTCTTTTCTTGGTAGTGTGGTCCTAATAACTGATGATGTCGGGTGGTGACATTTGTGTTTGGTCATCATGGTTCGCGTTGTTCTTTGAATATCTTCCAGTTCTGTTTTTGTCCACTTCAGAATTCCAAATGAGTATGTCAGGATCGGTATGGCGTAGGTGTTAATTGCTTTGGCAAGATTTCCTGCGTTCAACTGGGATTTCATTAAAGCAGATATCCTTTGAGTGAACTGTCCTCGAATTTTGGTTTTTGCTTGCTTCTGGTCAAGTAGCTTAGCTTGCTGGAATCCTAGATATTTGTAGGTTTCACCATTTTGCATGGCATTATTATTATTATTATTATTATTATTATTATTATTATTATTATTATTATTATTATTATTATTATTATTATTATTATTATTATTATTATTATTATTTCCAATTCAAGTGTACTCTTGCTCAGCTTTTGCTGGTAATGTTCACCTATCCCGAGCGTTTGTAAACGCAAATGGGATTAGGCAGAGCAGTTACATATTTAGAAATTTACGGACAGTGTGACAAGTATTCAAAATTGCAGCCTTCTGCAGATCGATGTATGTGTTTTTGTGAAGACCTAGTTTGGTGAGGCTGTCTTGTAGAGTTTTGGGGATTAGTCCCGTAGATGAAACGATGACCGGCACCACCTCTACCCTCTCTGCATGCCACATCTGTCCTACCTCAATTGCAAGATCGGTGTATTTTGCAATTTTCTCGTTGTATTTGTCTAACATATTGTTGTTATTGGGTACAGCAACATCCACTAGAAGAACCGAGTTAGCTTTTTTATCCACAACTACAATATCAGGCCGGTTATTCGTCACCCGTCTATCGGTGATAATTGACCTATCGTAGTATAGTCTAAAATCAGCATTCTCTAGAACTGCATGAGGATGGTACTTGTAATAAGGCGTGTAAGTGTTAACTAATCCAAATTTGTTGGCCAACTTCTGATGAATGATGTTGCACAGTTGGTTGTGCCTGCGTAGGTAATCAATGTTAGCTATGGCTGAACATCCCGACGTAATGTGTTGTATCGTCTCTGTTGTTTGTTGACACCTTCTGCACTTGTCCGACACGATGTTTGGATCTCTGATAACAAATTTCTTGTGATTGTTGGTATTAATAACTTGGTCTTGGATCGCCATCATAAATCCTTCTGTTTCTGGAAACAATGTTCCATCAGAGAGCCACTTATTTGATGCTTCCTTGTCGATATATGGTTGATTGAGGTCGTGATGATGTCGACCATGAAGCGCTTTCTGGGCCCACTCCGCCTGTTTGTCAGAGTCTGTAACGATTTCAAGTTTATTATCAGGGTTTACAAGATCTAAGGGGGAATAGTTTTTATCTGATTTCGCGACCAGCTCATGCAATTTAGATGTTTGAGCCTTGCCAATGAAGAACTGTTGGAGTTTAGATATTTGTTTGTAATGTAAATTAACTATGTCCGTTAGATCTCTCCCTCCCTCTTTTCTTGGTAGTGTGGTCCTAATAACTGATGATGTCGGGTGGTGACATTTGTGTTTGGTCATCATGGTTCGCGTTGTTCTTTGAATATCTTCCAGTTCTGTTTTTGTCCACTTCAGAATTCCAAATGAGTATGTCAGGACCGGTATGGCGTAGGTGTTAATTGCTTTGGCAAGATTTCCTGCGTTCAACTGGGATTTCAATAAAGCAGTTATCCTTTGAGTGAACTGTCCTCGAATTTTGGTTTTTGCTTGCTTCTGGTCTAGTAGCTTAGCTTGCTGAAATCCTAGATATTTGTAGGTTTCACCATTTTGCATGGCATTTATAATGTTCCCATTAGGTAGTAACACATCTCCGTTAACGATTTTACCCTTCTCGATATTCAAGGTTTTGCACTTGTCTAATCCAAATCCCATTTGTATATCACTGGAAAAATTTTCAGTGATATTAAGTAAATGTTGAATTTGACGCTGGTTTGATGCGTATATTTTGATGTCATCCATATATAAAAGGTGGGAAACAGTGCAGCTAGTGTTCCTGTTGGCTTTGATTTTAAAGCCGTAATCCGTATCGTTAAGTAGCTTGGAAAGTGGATTCATTGCCAAACAAAACCAAAGTGGACTCAGGGAGTCGCCCTGGAAGATCCCCCTACGGATAGAAATTTCATGAGTTTCGAGGTATTGACCATTTATTTGTAAATGAAGGTTCGTTCGCCAGTGCTTCATCGATGATTCAAGAAAAGTAACAAGAATGGGGTGTACTTTGTAAATTTGCAAAACTTTAACAAGCCAGGAATGTGGAACGCTATCAAATGCTTTCCTATAATCTACGAAAGCCGTGTATATGTTGCGCTGTTCCTTCTGCGCCTGTTTTAGTATTACCGAATCGATGATGAGTTGTTCTTTGCAGCCTTGGTGATCTCGTCTGCACCCTTTCTGTTCTTCCGACAAGATGTTGTTGTGATCCGCATGTCTGTAAATACGGTTAGTAATGCAAGACGTTAATATTTTATATATAGTTGGAAGGCATGTTATAGGTCTATACTGCGTAGGATCGTGAGTTTGATGCGTTTTGGGAAGCAAGTGGGTCGAACCCAGTGTCAGAAATGGTGGTGTATCTTCTGGATGTTGCAGAATATGTGTAAATGATCTTGCTATTGCTTCATGCAGACTGTCAAACTTCTTATACCAGAAGTTTTGGACATTGTCAACTCCTGGTGTCTTCCAACTACTGGTGCTCTTTATAGCTTCGGTTACCTCGCTTGTTGTCAAGTTAACGAAAGGCATTGGTTCAATGTTTATTTTTTCCTCCTCAGTTCTTATCCAGTGAGCGTTGGATTTATGTTCGATAGGGTTCGACCATAAAGAAGACCAGTACTCCGTTAGCTCATCTTTATTTGGAAGACTTTGGTTGTGGTTGTTTACTGTACCGCTTAGTTGCCTGTAAAATAACTTCTGATTGTTATTGAATAAGTAGTTTTGTTGTTTCCTTTTCGTGCACTTGACATATCGTGACAAACGTTTGGATTTTGCCTTTAACTTTTGCCTGAGTAAATCCATATATTCACATACATGTTGTTTATGTTGTGGGTGACCTGTAAAAGTTTTGATTTTTCGATAGATCTTTCTCACTCTGTTTGTTAAGCGCCTAGACGGTTTCAAGTTGTTTTTAAATTCTGTTAGCTGCCCCAATTCCCTTCTGATGTCATCAATGGACTTTTCCAGCCGGCGTTGCCACCAAGGCTTGAGCTGTTTGTAGTCTTTACCCCGATTGTTCTTTGGGGATTGGATTTGTTGATTGTGACTTCGAAGCACTGCTACCGCTCCACAATAGATGAGAGTGTGAAGTTGTTCCAGCGCTTCACAGTCTTTGGCATGGTTCTGCAGTAGTAGGTTCACAGCTGCTAGTATGCTGTTAGTGCTCTTATTGGTTCGAAGCTTGGGTAGTTTTGGCCGGTGTATTGGGTTGGTGCCATTAAATTCCGCTAGTGCTTTACAAAGTTCGGTATTATAGTCATTATCGGTGGTTTTGTCGCAATCATTGTTTATTTCCTCAACGCCATTGTGGTCTCCTTGTGCATTCTCCGATGTATGTGTATCCTGATCGGTAATTATGTCATTCTCTCCATCTTGAAGGTCAAGAAGGACTTCACCTCGAATTTGTTGCAACGTCGGACTGGGTAGTAGATTGTTTCTCACAATACTTCGACGTTGGTCAGCAATACGCTGTTCCGTGAGATGGTGAAATTCTGGAAAATGTTCAATGAATGCACGGTGGAGGGCGTATCTGTATGTCGTCATATCAGTTTCCATCTTGGTGATTTTAAAGTAGGAGCGCATAATGAATGAGTTTAGCTCGATAGTCCACTTCATGCGCTTCCTGGGCTTTCCGGCTTTTGTGGTCGTAGATGTGCCGACTTGCGTCACTCCAGAAACATCAGAAGCCGGTGGCGGAGGATCGATGTTGTTTTCCCCCTGAGTGTGGTTCGCAGTAGCCCTACTCGGTGTCACGCTGCGCCTACCGCTAACCGAGGAAGAAGGTAAATCATTTTTCGAACAAGCCCTTCTAGCACCAACTTGAACGCGACAAGAGTTTAAGGTGTTGCAATGTCGATTCACCTGACGATTCCTGAGATTTAAGGTCCCGGAATTTACAATCGAATTATTGCTCCCCCCAGAATCCGTGGAGCAGACAGCCGATGTACTAGGTACACTAGCAGTGTGGGATTCTGAGCATTTAGCTCTACCCACCTGGGGTAATCTAGTTTTACAATTCGACATCGTGATTGTCGCATTTTAGACCCACTGCCAGGTGCTGATTCAGCCGCTCCTTACATGGAGAACAGACGCTGTCGGAGTACCGCTCCTTACATGGAGACCGTCGTGTCCTGAAACTAACTGGTTTTGGTTCGCTCCGAGGTATTTAATTTCCTCGATACCTTCTATATCTAAAAGGCATTCCCCGATCCACCACCTAGGGAAGCGCCCGATAGGGGACCAGTACCCCCACGGGTTATTATTATTATTATTTCCAACTCAAGTGTACTCTTGCTCAGCTCTTGCTGGTAATGTTCACCTATCCCGAGCGTGTGTAAACGCAAATGGGATTAGGCACAGCAGTTACATATTTAGAAATTTACGGACAGTGTGACAAGTATTCAAAATTGCAGCCTTCTGCAGATCGATGAATGTGTTTTTGTGAAGACCTAGTTTGGTGAGGCTGTCTTGTAGAGTTTTGGGGATTAGTCCCGTAGATGAAACGATGACCGGCACCACCTCTACTTTCTCTGCCTGCCACATCTGTCCTACCTCAATTGCAAGATCGGTGTATTTTGCAATTTTCTCGTTGTATTTGTCTAACATATTGTTGTTATTGGGTACAGCAACATCCACTAGAAGAACCGAGTTAGCTTTTTTATCCACAACTACAATATCAGGCCGGTTATTCGTCACCCGTCTATCGGTGATAATTGACCTATCGTAGTATAGTCTAAAATCAGCATTCTCTAGAACTGCATGAGGATGGTACTTGTAATAAGGCGTGTAAGTGTTAACTAATCCAAATTTGTTGGCCAACTTCTGATGAATGATGTTGCACAGTTGGTTGTGCCTGCGTAGGTAATCAATGTTAGCTATGGCTGAACATCCCGACGTAATGTGTTGTATCGTCTCTGTTGTTTGTTGACACCTTCTGCACTTGTCCGACACGATGTTTGGATCTCTGATAACAAATTTCTTGTAATTGTTGGTATTAATAACTTGGTCTTGGATCGCCATCATAAATCCTTCTGTTTCTGGAAACAATGTTCCATCAGAGAGCCACTTATTTGATGCTTCCTTGTCGATATATGGTTGATTGAGGTCGTGATGATGTCGACCATGAAGCGCTTTCTGGGCCCACTCCGCCTGTTTGTCAGAGTCTGTAACGATTTCAAGTTTATTATCAGGGTTTACAAGATCTAAGGGGGAATAGTTTTTATCTGCTTTCGCGACCAGCTCATGCAATTTAGATGTTTGAGCCTTGCCAATGAAGAACTGTTGGAGTTTAGATATTTGTTTGTAATGTAAATTAACTATGTCCGTTAGAGCTCTCCCTCCCTCTTTTCTTGGTAGTGTGGTCCTAATAACTGATGATGTCGGGTGGTGACATTTGTGTTTGGTCATCATGGTTCGCGTTGTTCTTTATTATTATTATTATTATTATTATTATTATTATTATTATTATTATTATTATTTCCAATTCAAGTGTACTCTTGCTCAGCTTTTGCTGGTAATGTTCACCTATCCCGAGCGTTTGTAAACGCAAATGGGATTAGGCACAGCAGTTACATATTTAGAAATTTACGGACAGTGTGACAAGTATTCAAAATTGCAGCCTTCTGCAGATCGATGTATGTGTTTTTGTGAAGACCTAGTTTGGTGAGGCTGTCTTGTAGAGTTTTGGGGATTAGTCCCGTAGATGAAACGATGACCGGCACCACCTCTACCCTCTCTGCATGCCACATCTGTCCTACCTCAATTGCAAGATCGGTGTATTTTGCAATTTTCTCGTTGTATTTGTCTAACATATTGTTGTTATTGGGTACAGCAACATCCACTAGAAGAACCGAGTTAGCTTTTTTATCCACAACTACAATATCAGGCCGGTTATTCGTCACCCGTCTATCGGTGATAATTGACCTATCGTAGTATAGTCTAAAATCAGCATTCTCTAGAACTGCATGAGGATGGTACTTGTAATAAGGCGTGTAAGTGTTAACTAATCCAAATTTGTTGGCCAACTTCTGATGAATGATGTTGCACAGTTGGTTGTGCCTGCGTAGGTAATCAATGTTAGCTATGGCTGAACATCCCGACGTAATGTGTTGTATCGTCTCTGTTGTTTGTTGACACCTTCTGCACTTGTCCGACACGATGTTTGGATCTCTGATAACAAATTTCTTGTAATTGTTGGTATTAATAACTTGGTCTTGGATCGCCATCATAAATCCTTCTGTTTCTGGAAACAATGTTCCATCAGAGAGCCACTTATTTGATGCTTCCTTGTCGATATATGGTTGATTGAGGTCGTGATGATGTCGACCATGAAGCGCTTTCTGGGCCCACTCCGCCTGTTTGTCAGAGTCTGTAACGATTTCAAGTTTATTATCAGGGTTTACAAGATCTAAGGGGGAATAGTTTTTATCTGCTTTCGCGACCAGCTCATGCAATTTAGATGTTTGAGCCTTGCCAATGAAGAACTGTTGGAGTTTAGATATTTGTTTGTAATGTAAATTAACTATGTCCGTTAGAGCTCTCCCTCCCTCTTTTCTTGGAAGTGTGGTCCTAATAACTGATGATGTCGGGTGGTGACATTTGTGTTTGGTCATCATGGTTCGCGTTGTTCTTTGAATATCTTCCAGATCTGTTTTTGTCCACTTCAGAATTCCAAATGAGTATGTCAGGACCGGTATGGCGTAGGTGTTAATTGCTTTGGCAAGATTTCCTGCGTTCAACTGGGATTTCAATAAAGCAGTTATCCTTTGAGTGAACTGTCCTCGAATTTTGGTTTTTGCTTGCTTCTGGTCTAGTAGCTTAGCTTGCTGAAATCCTAGATATTTGTAGGTTTCACCATTTTGCATGGCATTTATAATGTTCCCATTAGGTAGTAACACATCTCCGTTAACGATTTTACCCTTCTCGATATTCAAGGTTTTGCACTTGTCTAATCCAAATCCCATTTGTATATCACTGGAAAAATTTTCAGTGATATTAAGTAAATGTTGAATTTGACGCTGGTTTGATGCGTATATTTTGATGTCATCCATATATAAAAGGTGGGAAACAGTGCAGCTAGTGTTCCTGTTGGCTTTGATTTTAAAGCCGTAATCCGTATCGTTAAGTAGCTTGGAAAGTGGATTCATTGCCAAACAAAACCAAAGTGGACTCAGGGAGTCGCCCTGGAAGATCCCCCTACGGATAGAAATTTCATCAGTTTCGAGGTATTGACCATTTATTTGTAAATGAAGGTTCGTTCGCCAGTGCTTCATCGATGATTCAAGAAAAGTAACAAGAGTGGGGTGTACTTTGTAAATTTGCAACACTTTAACAAGCCAGGAATGTGGAACGCTATCAAATGCTTTCCTATAATCTACGAAAGCCGTGTAGATGTTGCGCTGTTCCTTCTGCGCCTGTTTTAGTATTACCGAATCGATGATGAGTTGTTCTTTGCAGCCTTGGTGATCTCGTCTGCACCCTTTCTGTTCTTCCGACAAGATGTTGTTATGATCCGCATGTCTGTAAATACGGTTAGTAATGCAAGACGTTAATATTTTATATATAGTTGGAAGGCATGTTATAGGTCTATACTGCGTAGGATCGTGAGTTTGATGCGTTTTGGGAATCAAGTGGGTCGAACCCAGTGTCAGAAATGGTGGTGTATCTTCTGGATGATGCAGAATATGTGTAAATGATCTTGCCATTGCTTCATGCAGACTGTCAAACTTCTTATACCAGAAGTTTTGGACATTGTCAACTCCTGGTGTCTTCCAACTACTGGTGCTCTTTATAGCTTCGGTTACCTCGCTTGTTGTCAAGTTAACGAAAGGCATTGGTTCAATGTTAATTTTTTCCTCCTCAGTTCTAATCCAGTGAGCGTTGGATTTATGTTCGATAGGGTTCGACCATAAAGAAGACCAGTACTCCGTTAGCTCATCTTTATCTGGGAGACTTTGGTTGTGATTGTTCACAGTACCGCTTAGTTGCCTGTAAAATAACTTCTGATTGTTATTGAATAAGTAGTTCTGTTGTTTCCTTTTCGTGCACTTGACATATCGTGACAAACGTTTTGATTTTGCCTTTAACTTTTGCCTGAGTGAATCGCTATATTCACATACATGTTGTTTATGTTGTGGGTGACCTGTATAAGTGTTGATTCTTCGATAGATCTTCCTCACTCTGTTTGTTAAGCGCCTAGACGGTTTCAAGTTGTTTTTAAATTCTGTAAGCTGCCCCAATTCCCTTCTGATGTCATCAATGGACTTTTTATTATTATTATTATTATTTCCAACTCAAGTGTACTCTTGCTCAGCTCTTGCTGGTAATGTTCACCTATCCCGAGCGTGTGTAAACGCAAATGGGATTAGGCACAGCAGTTACATATTTAGAAATTTACGGACAGTGTGACAAGTATTCAAAATTGCAGCCTTCTGCAGATCGATGTATGTGTTTTTGTGAAGACCTAGTTTGGTGAGGCTGTCTTGTAGAGTTTTGGGGATTAGTCCCGTAGATGAAACGATGACTGGCACCACCTCTACTTTCTCTGCCTGCCACATCTGTCCCACCTCAATTGCAAGATCGGTGTATTTTGCAATTTTCTCGTTGTATTTGTCTAACATATTGTTGTTATTGGGTACAGCAACATCCACTAGAAGAACCGAGTTAGCTTTTTTATCCACAACTACAATATCAGGCCGGTTATTCGTCACCCGTCTATCGGTGATAATTGACCTATCGTAGTATAGTCTAAAATCAGCATTCTCTAGAACTGCATGTGGATGGTACTTGTAATAAGGCGTGTAGGTGTTAACTAATCCAAATTTGTTGGCCAACTTCTGATGAATTATGTTGCACAGTTGGTTGTGCCTGCGTAGGTAATCAATGTTAGCTATGGCTGAACATCCCGACGTAATGTGTTGTATCGTCTCTGTTGTTTGTTGACACCTTCTGCACTTGTCCGACACGATGTTTGGATCTCTTATAACAAATTTCTTGTAATTATTGGTATTAATTACTTGGTCTTGGATCGCCATCATAAATCCTTCTGTTTCTGGAAACAATGTTCCATCAGAGAGCCACTTATTTGATGCTTCCTTGTCGATATATGGTTGATTGAAGTCGTGATGATGTCGACCATGGAGCGCTTTCTGGGCCCACTCTGCCTGTTTGTCAGAGTCTGTAACGATTTCAAGTTTATTATCAGGGCTTACAAGATCTAAGGGGGAATAGTTTTTATCTGCTTTCGCGACCAACTCATGCAATTTAGATGTTTGAGCCTTGCCAATGAAGAATTTTTGGAGTTGGGATATTTGCTTGTAATGTAAATTTACTATGTCCGTTAGAGCTCTCCCTCCCTCTTTTCTTGGTAGTGTGGTCCTAATAACTGATGATGTCGGGTGGAGACATTTGTGTTTGGTCATCATGGTTCGCGTTGTTCTTTGAATATCTTCCAGTTCTGTTTTTGTCCACTTCAGAATTCCAAATGAGTATGTCAGGATCGGTATGGCGTAGGTGTTAATTGCTTTGGCAAGATTTCCTGCGTTCAACTGGGATTTCAATAAAGCAGATATCCTTTGAGTGAACTGTCCTCGAATTTTGGTTTTTGCTTGCTTCTGGTCAAGTAGCTTAGCTTGCTGGAATCCTAGATATTTGTAGGTTTCACCATTTTGCATGGCATTTATAATGTTCCCATTAGGTAGTAATACATCTCCGTTAACGATTTTACCCTTCTCGATATTTAAGGTTTTGCACTTGTCTAATCCAAATCCCATTTGTATATCGCTGGAAAATTTTTCAGTAATATTAAGTAAATGTTGAATTTGACGCTGGTTTGACGCGTATATTTTGATGTCATCCATGTATAAGAGGTGGGAAACAGTGCAGCTAGTGTTTCTGTTGGCCTTGATTCTAAAGCCGTAATCCGTATCGTTAAGTAGATTGGAGAGTGGATTCATTGCCAAACAAAACCAAAGTGGACTCAGGGAGTCGCCTTGGAAGATCCCCCTACGGATAGAAATTTCACCAGTTTCGAGGTATTGACCATTTATTTGTAAATGAAGGTTCGTTCGCCAGTGCTTCATCGATGATTCAAGAAAAGTAACAAGAGTGGGGTGTACTTTGTAAATTTGCAAAACTTTAACAAGCCAGGAATGTGGAACGCTATCAAATGCTTTCCTATAATCTACGAAAGCCGTGTAGATGTTGCGCTGTTCCTTCTGCGCCTGTTTTAGTATTACCGAATCGATGATGAGTTGCTCTTTGCAGCCTTGGTGATCTCGTCTGCACCCTTTTTGTTCTTCCGACAAGATGTTGTTTTGATCGGCATGTCTGTAAATACGGTTAGTAATGCAAGACGTTAATATTTTATATATAGTTGGAAGGCATGTTATAGGTCTATACTGCGTAGGATCGTGAGTTTGATGCGTTTTGGGAAGCAAGTGGGTCGAACCCAGTGTCAGAAATGGTGGTGTATCTTCTGGATGCTGCAGAATATGTGTAAATGATCTTGCCATTGCTTCATGCAGACTGTCAAACTTCTTATACCAGAAATTTTGGACATGGTCAACTCCTGGTGTCTTCCAATTACTGGTGCTCTTTATAGCTTCGGTTACCTCGCTTGTTGTCAAGTTAACGAAAGGCATTGGTTCAATGTTAATTTTTTCCTCCTCAGTTCTTATCCAGTGAGCGTTGGATTTATGTTCGATAGGGTTCGACCATAAAGAAGACCAGTACTCCGTTAGCTCATCTTTATCTGGGAGACTTTGGTTGTGATTGTTTACAGTACCGCTCAGTTGCCTGTAAAATAACTTCTGATTGTTATTGAATAAGTAGTTCTGTTGTTTCCTTTTCGTGCACTTGACATATCGTGATAAACGTTTTGATTTTGCCTTTAACTTTTGCCTGAGTGAATCGATATATTCACATACATGTTGTTTATGTTGTGGGTGACCTGTATAAGTGTTGATTCTTCGATAGATCTTCCTCACTCTGTTTGTTAAGCGCCTAGACGGTTTCAAGTTGTTTTTAAACTCTGTAAGCTGCCCCAATTCCCTTCTGATGTCATCAATGGTCTTTTCCAGCCGGCGTTGCCACCAAGGCTTGAGCTGTTTGTAGTCTTTACCCCGATTGTTCTTTGGGAATTGGATTTGTTGATTGTGACTTCGAAGCACTGCTACCGCCCCACAATAGATGAGAGTGTGAAGTTGTTCCAGCGCTTCGCAGTCTTTAGCATAGTTCTGCAGTAGTAAGTTCACAGCTGCTAGTATGCTGTTAGTGCTCTTATTGGTTCGCAGCTTTGGTAATTTTGGCCGGTGTATTGGGTTGGTGCCATTAAATTCCGCTAGTGCTTTACAAAGTTCGGTATTATAGTCATTATCGGTGGTTTTGTCGCAATCATTGTTTATTTCCTCAACGCCATTGTGGTCTCCTTGTGCATTCTCCGATTTATGTGTATCCTGATCGGTAATTATGTCATTCTCTCCATCTTGAAGGTCAAGAAGGACTTCACCTCGAATTTGTTGCAACGTCGGACCGGGTAGTAGATTGTTTTTCACAATACTTCGACGTTGGTCAGCAATACGCTGTTCCGTGAGATGGTGAAATTCTGGATAATGTTCAACGAATGCACGGTGGAGGGCGTATCTGTATGTCGTCATATCAGTTTCCATATTCGTGATTTTAAAGTAGGAGCGCATAATGAATGAGTTTAGCTCGATAGTCCACTTCATGCGCTTCCTGGGCTTTCCGGCTTTTGTGGTCGTAGATGTGCCGACTTGCGTCACTCCAGAAACATCAGAAGCCGGTGGCGGAGGATCGATGTTGTTTTCCCCCTGAGTGTGGTTCGCAGTAGCCCTACTCGGTGTCACGCTGCGCCTACCGCTAACCGAGGAAGAAGGTAAATCATTTTTCGAACAAGCCCTTCTAGCACCAACTTGAACGCGACAAGAGTTTAAGGTGTTGCAATGTCGATTCACCCGACGATTCCTGAGATTTAGGGTCCCGGAATTTACACTCGAATTATTGCTCCCCCCAGAATCCGTGGAGCAGACAGCCGATGTACTAGGTACACAAGCAGTGTGGGATTCTGAGCATTTAGCTCTACCCACCTGGGGTAATCTTGTTTTACAATTCGACATCGTGATTGTCGCATTTTAGACCTACTGCCAGGTGCTGATTCAGCCGCTCCTTACATAGAGAACAGACGCTGTCGGAGTACCGCTCCTTACATGGAGACCGTCGTGTCCTGAAACTAACTGGTTTTGGTTCGCTCCGAGGTATCTAATTTCCTCGATACCTTCTATATCTAAAAGGCATTCCCCGATCCACCACCTGGGGAAGCGCCCGATAGGGGACCAGTACCCCCACGGGTTATTATTATTATTATTATTATTATTATTATTATTATTATTATTATTATTATTATTATTATTATTATTATTATTATTATTATTATTATTATTATTATTATTATTATTATTATTATTATTATTATTATTATTATTATTATTATCCCCTTCAAGTGTACTCTTGCTCAGCTTTTGCTGGTAATGTTCACCTATCCCGAGCGTTTGTAAACGCAAATGGGATTAGGCACAGCAGTTACATATTTAGAAATTTACGGACAGTGTGACAAGTATTCAAAATTGCAGCCTTTTGCAGATCGATGTATGTGTTTTTGTGAAGACCTAGTTTGGTGAGGCTGTCTTGTAGAGTTTTGGGGATTAGTCCCGTAGATGAAACGATGACCGGCACCACCTCTACTTTCTCTGCATGCCACATCTGTCCTACCTCAATTGCAAGATCGGTGTATTTTGCAATTTTCTCGTTGTATTTGTCTAACATATTGTTGTTATTGGGTACAGCAACATCAACTAGAAGAACCGAGTTAGCTTTTTTATCCACAACTACAATATCAGGCCGGTTATTCGTCACCCGTCTATCGGTGATAATTGACCTATCGTAGTATAGTCTAAAATCAGCATTCTCTAGAACTGCATGCGGATGGTACTTGTAATAAGGCGTGTAGGTGTTAACTAATCCAAATTTGTTGGCCAACTTCTGATGAATGATGTTGCACAGTTGATTGTGCCTGCGTAGGTAATCAATGTTAGCTATGGCTGAACATCCCGACGTAATGTGTTGTATCGTCTCTGTTGTTTGTTGACACCTTCTGCACTTGTCCGACACGATATTTGGATCTCTTATAATAAATTTCTTGTAATTATTGGTATTAATTACTTGGTCTTGGATCGCCATCATAAATCCTTCTGTTTCTGGAAACAATGATCCATCAGAGAGCCACTTATTTGATGCTTCCTTGTCAATATATGGTTGATTTAGGTCGTGATGATGTCGACCATGGAGCGCTTTCTGGGCCCACTCTGCCTGTTTGTCAGAGTCTGTAACGATTTCAAGTTTATTATCAGGATTTACAAGATCTAAGGGGGAATAGCCTTTATCTGCTTTCGCGACCAGCTCATGCAGTTTGGATGTTTGAACCTTGCCAATGAAGTATTTTTGGAGTTGAGATATTTGTTATTATTATTATTATTATTATTATTATTATTATTATTATTATTATTATTATTATTATTATTATTATTATTATTATTATTATTATTATTATTATTATTATTATTATTATTATTATTATTATTATTATTATTATTATTATTATTATTATTATTATTATTATTATTATTATTATTATTATTATTATTATAATTTTAGACAAGGGCAGAGGGACAAGTCCCTGTTGTGCCCAAAAACAGATAAATACATTAGTAACATACTAGGTGAAGAAAAGAAAAATAACTACGATATATACAATATACGTTTATGTTTTAAATTTTTTGATTATTCGGCAATTGTATCTCAAGATTAACTTCTCAATTAATTATTAATCGAAATATGCAATAATTAAATAGAAAATTTTATACCAATCAGATGCTTTATTTCGACATTTTTGCTATGGTAACCAGCAAATTATCTGGAATTTTTTCATCCACATGAGCATGTAGACGTAAAATTAATAAGAGGAAATTTCCCGGCACGTGACAGCTATCAGCTCCCACAATACGAATGTATCCACTTTCATTTCTAGTCAATATTGACATTTCCATATTGTTGCCTTACACCCGTATTCAGAACACTCGATTAAAATATAACGGGACCGTTACATTTTAACGGTGGCGTTATTTTTGACAGTTCTCTCCGTTAAATGCTTATAACGGAGCCGTCAATATAACCAGCCGTTATATGATATAACGGACCCGTTTCATGCTAAATGGTATTCAGAAACCAAATTTTCATTTAACGGCACCGTTATATTTGACGTAATCAAGCTGAAATATAATCAGTGCTCACCGACTGGTTAAATTGTTATTATTGTCAAACTGTGAAAAGTTGTTGCTAATAAAAGCTTTATTTATATTGTTTGAGATTACTCTTGAAAATACTTAAAATAACTTTCTATCTATTTTTCATTAAAATAAGATCTTCATTTTCCATAAAATATTTTTATTCAAATTTGACATTTCATTTGAACATTTTAAAATGTTTTAAAGAACGACTTTGAAATAAAATTATCAAATTAAATACAATAAGAAATTAAAACTAATTTTATTTTAGATTAATATAAGTTATTTGATTCCTCGCTAAAGTCACTTTCAATAATGGATACAGACCTATCTTCTTAATCGGAGAACAGTGACCTCGAATTAATGTATTTGATAAATATGACGATGTTGATTTTAAGGCCAGATTTCGTTTTCGTAAAGACATGGTATTAAATATTTAAAATAGAATTGGTAATCATCTGGAGCCAAAAGTTCATGGTAACCGATCCATAGAACCAATGGCTCAATTACTTCTTGCATTGAGATTTTATGCAACTGGTGCATTTCAAAATTGTATTGGAGACATTGTCAATATTTCGCAGCCCTCAGTGTCACGAATAATTAAAAGAGTTACGCACTATATTGCACTGTTAGGGCGAGAAGAAATTAAAATGCCATCGACCCGGGAAGAAATTGTAGGAGTGTGTACCCAATTTTATGCAATAAGAAATTTCCCCAGAGTCATTGGTGCTGTGGACTGTACACATATAAAAATATTATCTCGTGGTGGAAGAGATGCAGAACTGTATCGCAACCGAAAAGGATACTTTTCTGTAAACATACAAGTAGTGTGTGATGCACATTTGAAAATAAGGCACATAATATCACGTTGGCTCGGCTCAGAACACGATTCAACTATATTAAATGATAGCCCTCTAGTTGTTGATTTGACTCGTGGAAGATATGGTAGGAACAATTTTCTCCTAGGTGATAGTGGATATCCATGTAAAACATATCTATTAACACCTGTGTTAAATCCAAGAACTCCAGCTGAAGAAGAGTACAACAGAGCCCAAATTGCCACAAGAAATACTGTGGAGAGGTGTTTTGGAGTTCTTAAGAGAAGATTTGCTTCCTGGCAGTGGGTTTAAGAACGCACGTGGATACCACAGCAGCAGTTATAGTTGCTTGTGCTGTATTACACAATATAGCCATTGATCTTGGGGATTTTTTTCAACATGATCCTGATGAATATCTGGAAGTTGTTGAAAATAATGGTTTTGCACCCATTCGCCAACGCAATGTAAACACAACAGTTAGAAATGCCATTATTGGAGGTTATTTCACCTGAAAATAATTTTCAGTCATTTCTAGTACTGCATTTTATCAGAAACTGTATTATGAAATCAATTCTTTTCTATTGACATATTGACATTTTTTACAAATAAAACCCTGCATAAGTAAACGAAATAAAACTCTTTTTATTTAATTTTCATTTTTTAATAATAAGGCATATTTTTTCTTTTCAATTTTCAATTCCCACATTAGGCTTTGTCTTTGTAGCTTGAATAATGACTTTTGGGACATTGCCTCATACTGGGCGTTCCTTAATTTTTGTTTAAAATATTTTTTTTTTCAATGCCTCCGAACTAGTATTTATATACCTTTTCATTTTATTCTGCCGGGCACGGAATACAGGCTTTGGGGTTGGTAAAGTCAAAGGGGTTGGTTCTGGTGAAATGGGCATGGAGATAGGGCTAGGGTTAACAAAAGTGACTTCAGTCACTAAAATCGGCTCCATGTCTGAAAAGTAAAAAAGTGTATAGTACGTCAATACAAGAGAAAAATCATGGATGGCAAATATTATTTGTTTTTATAATTATTGGTGAGTATTCAGCATCTGCAACATAAATTGGTAATTAATTAGTAATGTTTATTTTAAAATAAACTTCGAGCAGATTTTAGTTATAAACAATAATTTGTATATACATAATGAATATTCATCAAGACAATACATTACCATTGTAATAGTCAGCAGCGGAATCATACATGTTGGCATTTGGTTTAATATTACCTCCCACTATGCTCAGTATCTGCTGACTAGTGTTGCTGATTTCCGGAACACAGCCACCTCCCCCAGTTTTCAAAATTTCTATCTATAAAGCAAATGAAAGAAATTTGTTAAAAAAATTTCAACTGATACCTCCATAAATTTATATTAAATGAGTATTGATTTTCTGGAACCATAGACAATGGAAAAGATAATACAAACTTATTTGAGATGTATTTATACAAACAAGTGTCTTCTCACTTAAATACATATAATTTGTAATAATTGTATAAATTATAAAAAATTTTGTGAAATATTGTATTTAATGAATAATAAACTCATATTTCTTAGTGAATTGTCAGCAATTCCAAACATTTTTGGTACCTATCTACAAAATATTTTATTTACAAAATATTGATATACTTTGAAATTGTTAATGTTGAAAAAAACAATATTATGATTTCAGATCAAAATTTTACCACATGGAAATTGAGCAGAATGTCTTGCACTAATTCTAAAAAATATTATGTTTTTGGAATGTATTGGTCACATATAATTTTCTCACCTTTAGAAGCTTAGCTTCTTCTTTTGCAAATTGTATTGCAGCTTGTGCATCATCCTCCTCAACATCAATCTCCATGATCACTGCTTGTTCATATTGTGCTCTCTACAAAAGATCCCAAATACATTTACTTATTGCAAAGGAGTTTATGCAAACAATGTAGCTATATGCAGAATATAAAAATTGTTGACAGAACAAAAAAGTAGTAGTTTCTTTTTTAAACTTGCAGAAGTATATATTATCATTTTAAACTTATACTTATGGAAATAATAAATAATTATTGAGTAGGACTTACATTCTCTTCTGCAACATCCTTCCTAGCTTTCCTTTTACAATTTTCGTACAGAGTTTTCAATTGCTTCACATCTCTAGGCTCTTCAGCACAAGCATTGAATTGCTTCGTGATGGTCTCCCAAGCTTCCCTTTTCCTCTTGATTGTGCTAGCATTTGTAAATTTGCTTTCCACATTGTCTTTTTTTCTGTATAGTTAAGGAATTTAGGAAAAAGGATTAGGTTAGGAGAAAAATGGGTATTCTCTTGCCGAGACATTCATATTTTATGGTGCATTTATCAATATTTGGCATGTTTGCCTTAACGTAGGTATTTTTATCAGAGGATAGTAATATTTACACATAAAACTAACTTAATTCAAAATCTGAATACTGAAAAGTAGTAAATTGATGAAATTCTCGTATTCTTCAAGTATAATTTGTTGTAGGTTATGTGTTGGCAATAAGGATAAAAACAAAAATTTTAAATGTTTTATGATTGACTAATGATTCACTATCTCAATGTTAGATGGAATTTCCTTTATATCCTAATTCCCTTAACACCTTAAATACTTACGATTCTACGATTTTTAAAAACAATTCTTTTTCTTGTTCGGTATAATTTTTACTCTTATTTCGTTTACCGGCCATAACTATAAAATAACTATGTAAAACAACAACATGAAAAATATTTCATCCAACTTACTGGGAACACACGTATATAATATATTATAATCTTTAAAAATAAAATAAGGTATTGGTATAAACAACTATAACAGGTATCAAAATCAAACAAACTTTGAAGTATGATTGACACTTACATTACAGATTTAGTTACCGACACAACGTTGCCATAGTGTGTCCGTCCGTTTTGTAACGGTGCCGTTATATCTCGTCTGGTTAAGTTGTGAATACCAACTAATATTTAACGGATCCGTTGTCCTGACGGGGCCGTTATCGTAACGGCTCCGTTATTTGATATTTCTGAATACCGGTGTTAACTTTCTGGTATTTGATGGAGTTAAATTTTTTTCCACCTTTTTTCTAATTAACTCTGTAGTTTTCTTTCCAAATCACAACATTCCTTTTCAAAGTAAAAAACCCACAGTGTTAATGACAGTTCAAATAACGAAAAACGTCAAAACTCGCGTAACACACTGGTTTCTATTTATTTATGGATGACGTCTAAATAGATATTTGCCCAATATTTTCCTTTTAAATAATTCTAGTATAAATTTTTTTTACTGGATCCCCACGTGCTTGGATTAATTGCGAGAAACTTTTCTTCAAAAATTCATGTACTCAAAAAATTCCCTGCAATAATTCAAGCACTAGGGTGATTACTAGTTAATGAAATCTGCAATATTTTTGTGATCGTCAAGTAGTTACAACTTTATAATAATTAGCAAAAAATTATTAAATTCAATCGAATGGTTAGTAATCCTGTATATTTTTTTTTCAGGGAGTTGACTTGAATAATACCTTCACGAAGCCAATTAAGATGCTAAATAGTATGAAAAATATGGTGACAATTTCCAAGTGGCTTATACTCTTGGCATCTATATGTGGTCTTATAGCATCAGGTTATTTATTTTTCAAAAGCAATCAGACAGTTTCCATTACAACTGTAAAGGATTTAAAAAATACCACAGCAAGTGGTATTTCTACTATCAATGGTCATATGCAAGGATCTATATCCGATAATGAAGTTGACAAATTTTAAAATGAGAATAATATGAAAAAAATGTTAAAATATTATTGTTCATTTAGATATTAAAACAAAAAACTAGTAAAGGGATCATGAACATGGTCATTAATATTGAATACAAATGAATACTTTCATTTTTAAAAAGCTTTCCATAAAATTAGTAGTATAATCACAGCTCTAGTAGTGAGACTGTTGGAAAAATTATGATCGGATACCGTGGTTGAGAACTCGAATAATACAAACATCGGAAAATAGAAGTGTGACCGAGCAGGCATATCTATGGAGTCTGCACTGGTACAGCTGACGGAGGATATTCAAGGTTCTTTAAATAACCAAGAAACTATACTACGAACGTTCTTGGAAAGGTTGAAGAAAAGCATGGAATAGGAGAGGTGTTGACAGAACTGAAATCATTAGTTACATTACGACACCTTATATAAACCCAGTGGTGATTGTAAAGAAACGGGAAAATTCAATAAGATTATATTTAGGTGCCAGAAACTTAAAAAATAAATGCACTGTATCTCAATATGAATAACCATTAAATATAGATGCAATACTTGGTAGAATAACTAACGCAATTTTTTTCCCAAAACTAGACCTCAAACATAATTTTTGGTTGATACCACTACATATAAACAGTAGACATCTTGTAGGTTTTAAAATGAATGGTAGGGTATACGAATTCAATGTTGTACCATTTGGAGTACAATCTGTCACGAGTGCAATACTAAAAGCTCTCAATAAAATTCTGAAGAAACATGAAACATATGGCACTCACTATGTAGACGACATACTATTTTTTTCTGAAAATGAGCAAGATCATCTCATTCATCTAGAGAATATCTTACAAGATTTAGATAAGGCAGGATTGAAATTGAGCATATCAAAATGTACATTTTTTAAATCAGAAACAACTTTCTTAGGATATAAGTTAACACCATTCACTGTAGACATATGGATCTAAGTAGAATCAGTTTAATTAAATAATATAAAAGACCTACCAATCCTAAAACATTGAGGGGATTTTTAGGGACTCTAGACTATTTTTAAAGTTTAGTGCCTAATTTATCTGAAAAGCAGATACATTTAATCAATTTGTTAAGATAAAACGTAAAATAGTGCTGGACTAACCAGCATGAAAAGGTTTTTAAAACAATAAAGGACATGTTCCTTGATCAAGTCAAAATTTTTCACCTAGATTATAGTAAAACTTTCACATTGAAAACTGATGCATCTATCCATAAAATTGCTGGAGTTTCGACTCAAGAACAGCAAGGAAGTAAGGTACCAATATCATTCGTGTCTAGGTTAACTGAGTCCGCAGAAAAGAATTATAGTATCAGTGAATTGGAATTGCTGAGCATCATTTTCTGTATAGGAAAATTGCGTTATCTTCTATTAGGAGGACATTTTATTATTTTAAATTGACCACAATATTGGAACATAGATTCAATAGTGCCAGAGTACACAGGTGGAGTCTTTTGTTACAAAAGTATTATTTTACCATGAGATATTTACCAGGGAAAGTGAATACAGTTCCAGACGCAATCACACGAATGTATGGAAGAAAATTAAATACTAGAACTACCCTTTGTATGCATACGCTGGTTTACAAAATCTAGTGATTGAGCTATTTGTTATTAAATGAATCTACAAGTTGTCCTCAACAGAGGGTAAAGACACCAGGAAAACGAAAGTTCCTCAGTAGGTATGACAAAATATTCTACGTATAATACTTAGTTTTATAACTATGTTTGTTTCCTAGACAAATGTGGTTTCTACTCAAACCCCTGGATTCCTTGTTAAAAGTAAGGTATGAAGGTTACCTGTTAACGATCGGGTGCTGTGGTGTGTCCCTCCAAAAGAACTGGTGGTGGCAGACTATATCCTAGAGTTAGAGGTGTGTACAGGTGTATCCGATATGCTGACTGGGTGCAGATGATGTACCATATATATGATGTTGATGCAGGAATGAACTGGAGATATCGATGAATAAAATAAAGCCAAATAAAGAAGAGAGAAGAAAGAAAGACGTAAGAAGAGTGAAGAAAGAAGTACGAAGAAAGAAGTATGAAGAAAGAAGTATGAAGAAAGAAGTACGAAGAAAGAAGTATGAAGAAAGAGACCTAAAAAGGAGCTTTTGTAAGTATTTGGTAACAATTAAATGTTATGAGGGTTGAGTATAGTAAACTGACAAATTAAACTCACCGTAGAAGTTGTGTGGCCTCAAAGTGGTTTCGCCTACGGATGTGGAAACAGGAACTTAAGCTGAGCAGAATTAATATCCACTTAAATATATTTTCAAAAATCAGCAAAATTGCCAAACCATGTGGTCTATCTCGAACCTCACATGCAAGAAAAAAGAAAACCCATCTCCTATCTACGTATTGATGGCCTCATAAAAAAAGGTATGTTCTTTTCATTTACTTCTTTATTACCAAAGAACTTAACACCAGAGATAAGCTCTGATAACAGAAAATTGAAAGGAGAAAACTATTAATAGGTAAGGAAGGTCAATGATTTTTAAGGCACAAATAATTCTTTGACCCGTAACACACCCCTCTTTCCTGAAAAGAAGGTTTATTTTGTCAAAAGGGAAACTTCATATAACATTCCTAACTTTTAACAGAACAGATAGCCTTAGTTAGCATACATCTGAAATTCGGTTATAATCTTACTTTATATATTAAACTTTAAACAAAACGAAAAAAAAAATTTGAAGACTTATTCTTCATCACTATCATCTGGAGGATGATGCTTTAGGTTATTTGCATGCCATATGCCACAATCTTTACCATTGAGATCTCTCAATTGGTAACTCCATGGAGAAATAATTTCAGAAATTACAAAAGAGCCAGTGAATTTCGGTGCAAATTTCGCGATTATGTTATTCGCTTTATTTGACAGGGAATAGTTTCGCTTCCATACTTGCTGACCAACAGGAAACTTATCTGGTCTTCTTCTCAAGTCATACCCATTTCGACTTTGGTCATATGCTCTTCGGAGACGTTTGTTCACATCCTCATAGACCTTCAGAGCTTCGGAACGGTCTTCAGGAGACGGCAAATCTTCTTGGGGAACATCCGATGGAGATCGACCACGAACAGTTACTTCTCTTCCATACATTATAAAATTTGGAGCCATGTCGGTAACTTCATGTTTTGCCGAACGCAAAGCCCATGCAAGCTTTGGCAGATATTTCTCCCACATCTTGTGATTATCTCTCACATACGAACTTATCATTGTCTTAAGGACGCGGTGTATTCTCTCAACAAGGGATGCCTGTGGGTGGTAATTGGCAAGATAGCATAACTTGACATTATATTCCTTCATTTTAGATATAAATGTTTCATTTTTAAATTGAGACCCATTGTCTAAAATAATTCTTGACGGAGTACCAAACATCAAGAAAACTTGATCTTACAGAAACTGGGCGATTTTATCTCCAGTCGCGGTGCGCATAGGAAATAACAAAACGAACTTAGAGAAGCTGTCACAAATTGAAAAAATATAAGTATATCCCGAAGAACTACGGGGAAGTGGTCCGACGAGGTCAATGGACAACAATTCCCATGGACGAGTCACAGTAGGGGTTTGACTAAGCATTTTTCCTGCAGGTTTCGTCTGTAGTGGCTTAGTGCTAAGGCAGACATGACACCTTCTAATGTACTTAGCGACACCTGTCCTCATTTTCGGCCAATAAAACCGTTCTAAAATGCGTCCCATGGTCTTGAAAACACCTAGATGACCACATGTAGGGGGATCATGGTGATTCCTTATGATCTCCTTCCGTGTCTCCTTAGGAATTACTTCTAACCAGTCATCTAAATCAAGTACAAGATTGGGGTAGTTTGTCTTCGTCAGTCGATAGAGACGTTGGTTTTCAACTCTCCATAATGGATATTTCACAGGGTCGTGTTCAACTTTCTCCATCATGGTATTGTACCATTTGTCCAAGGAGGGGGTAGAACTTGAATCTAGAAGACTATCCGGATGGTTATCTATGCATTCAATGGCAGGTACTGATCAAGATAAGGCGTCGGAAGTAGATAAGCTATTAGGCTCCTGGGGCAGGTGAAAAGCGCATGCGCAAATGTCATCTGTCACATGTCATCCGTCACATATCATCTGTCACCTATCATCTGTCATCTATCACATGTCTGTCACATATCATCTGTTACATGTCAGTCGCATATCATATGTCACCTATCATCCGTCACCCATCATCTGTCATCGTCTGTCACATGTCACCTGTTACTCCTCACATTTAGGACGTCGCAATAGAATTATTTTAAAAAATGAAAAAGCTTTTGACAGTGTGGCGAAGCGAACCAGCAACCTTCTCGTCTATAGTAATAGACCTAACATATATGGCCAATCCCTCCTATATGTTTAACGTGCGAAAAGAGGAATATAAAAAAAATCTGCCGTGTGACGAGAGCGTGAATATTATGTGCGATGTCAAGAGCATGAAAAAAAAACTTTATCTATTGGCCGTTCGAACAAACGGGGATGTGGAGGGTACGACTATCCGGAAAAAATCCCCTACCTGTAGAGGGTAGTGCCGTAGGGGGGCATGCCATAAGGGCATTAGCCGATTTGCCGATTGACATCAAACAAAACGGGGAATGTATGTCATTGAACGATACCTGCTGAGACATATGCTAGAAAAAGGAATTTAAAGAATAAAATAAAAATTGTAATAAAATTAAATTTATCAGCGTAGATGTTGAAATGTTATATCTCAAACCCAAAACAAGAAAGAAAAATGACTACATTAAATAAATTTGCAGTAACAGGAAAACTTCATGACAACAACTTGATATGATAACATTAGAATTTTCTAATTGAAGATCATTGAGGATTTTGCACAAAAGAATATAAGTGACGGAGGTATAAGTATAGTGACCCCTAACAAACTTTTGTAGTTGCAGTTTAACAACTGGTGAAAAAAGTTCAAGTGCAAGTGTTATATAAAAGTAAGTACATATCATTTTTGGTTTTTCACATCTACTTTATCTTTCAATTTATATTATTTTGAATACAGTGTATGCTATTTATTTTTCGAAAATATTTCTCGTTGTGCTACAGAACGTTCTATTTTCTATTTATATCGTTAAATTGAACACGTTTTTTATTTTACAATGTATTTAATTGATACTATTTGAATACAGTGTGTGCTATTATTTATATATTTTAATATTTCTCGTTTACTTTTTGATTTTATTGTAACATTTGTTAATATTTACAATTGTTTTGATTGCTCTTTTACATTTGATATATGTTTTCTTATAATTTCTTATGTTTTTCATTTATAGCATAAAGTATGTCCATGCAGATAGATCTTAAGAAGCTTAATGAAATATCTGTTATTACAGAGAAGAAGCCACTAATAAAACTGAATAAATTAGAGTTGAATACTTCTCAAATTGTTAAAGCAAGAATTACAAAAGCAAGATTCAAGATACTACATTACGTTTCTTCCCAACCGAGTAACCGAGAAATATCGAGAAATCATCTCACATTTCAGCGAGGGAAAAGATTCCCTAGTATACAAGGGGTCCATTGATGTAGGAAAACCTCATCCAGCGATTTCCTTCGAGATTATAGAACATTAATGGATGAATTTATGTTTTAAAGGTATATTTGTTTTTTCGGTATGGATCCTATTAGAGTTATCAAAGATTCCGATGATGTTCTTTTAACCATTAAAAACATCAGGAAAATTATTTTCAATAAATTTACAGAAAAAGATGCAGAAATTTGGGTGAAACGACTGAATAAACACATAATTTCTTGCAATAAGGTTCTAAAAACCCGAGGTAATTTATCTATTGGTACTGTGAGGAAACTTCAGACAAACATAGGGCACTCTAAACATTTTAGGACAATACTTTTAAATAGACACATAGGGTTAGGACTAAATTCAAAATTAAATAATAGGGTTAAATGGCAGAATATTGCATCGAGTTTCTAGCAGAATTAAAACTGGGATAATTATAAACTTGTCCCATAAGGACTCAGGAAAATTTTTGGACGATGCATTTTAAATTTTTCAGAAAAAAATCAATTCTTGCTTATATTCATTTCAATTTATTAAAGTAAATAGTACATTGTGCGGAGAATTTATTATAATGTCTGGAGACGAAGAGAAAAAAAATTTCCACTATTTTAATACTAAAAATGCTGCAATAGATAAGTCTACCGATTTGAAAAGTTGGTTTGCTGACTATATTAGAGATAAGATTTCAACAAAATTATCGGAATTTCAAGAAAAAGATTCCGGTGCAGCATTATCAAGGGTAGTTTCTCCAGAAATAAATATAAATAAATAAGAGATAGATAATGGCTCATCATTCATTGGACTTCCAGATCAAATTCAGAACAGAAAAGCATGTATAAATGTTCAAAATACAGACGTCAAAAAATAATAGTTCAATACTATTAAACGCTTTACAAAATTAGAAAAATTAATTTCCAAAGAGCAGACCGTCCACTGGACTAATAGCATCTACCTTGTGCTGATGAGGCGCAAAAACGCCGAAACCGGTCCACAAGTGATGTTATTCCTTCTAATCGCAAACCAGAATCGTTGGTTCTATCTTATCAGATATACCAACCCCGTTTACTTTAGAAGTGTAATTCAATGTCTGTCGGGGCATATAGCCCGAGAAGTAGTTGTTGCTTCTTAGTGGACGGTCTGCTCTTTGGAAATTAATTTTTCTAATTTTGTAAAGCGTTTAATAGTATTGAACTATTATTTTTTGACGTCTATAGATCACGCTTTACTAATATGACAATTATTTACAGGTAACTGTAATTAAGTAAATAAGTTCAAAATACAGATCAAATGTGCTTTTATTGGGCTGTTGTAAGCAGCTTACATCCAGCTATGAACCACAGTTATCGAACTAGCTCATATCCTCATTATAGCACGGTTTTAAAAACAGAGGACTTGGATGCTCCAATGTCACTTCATAAAATTGAAAAATTTGAAAAATTAAATAATATTTCGACAAATGTTTATGCATTGGAATTGAATGTTGCAAAAGAAAAAACATTTTACACAGTAATACCAGCAAGGCTAACTAAAAACAAACGGGAAAAACATGTGAATTTGCTACTTATTCAAAATAAATATTTTCCAAGACTAAATGATTATGATGCTTCACCAGTCGATGACGATCGGTCTGAAATTAAATATCATTATGTTTGGATTAAAGATTTGTCTAGATAACTTAATGTACAATTAAGCAGCAAAGGCTTTAAAAAATTTTTTTGTGATAGATGTTTAAATTATTTTTTGAGCGCAGATAAATTATCTATGCACGTGAAATTATGTTCTAGCTTAAATTCATGTAAAATATCCACACCTAAATTTGATCATGTTGAATTTCGAAACCATGTATATAAACAAACATTACCCTTCGTAGTCTACGCAGATTTCGAAAGCAAACTTGAAAAGTTTTCCGATCGCAATGAAAAAAATATTAAAACAACTAAATATCAAAAACATGTGCCTTATAGTGCTGGTTATTATTTAAAATGTTCGCACGATGACAGTCGTGACATATTTCAGAAGCTATCGAGATGCAGATTGCATGGATTGGTTCGCCGGTGAAATGGTTGAGGTTTCCCGACTAGTTAATTCAAAAATTAAAACCATTGTTCCTATGGAAGTTAAACCCAACACTGTGGGTGCAACTACATGTAATATTTGTGAAAGCAAATTCTAACCTAAGGATATCATTGTATGTGATCACGATCATTTCCTAGGTACGCAATCTAAACTTCAGAAAATTATTCGTTGTCCCCTGTATATTTCATAATCTCACGAATCATGATAGTAATTTTATGATCAGAAATCTGAGTAAAAAAGGGCGTTTGAGCGTTCTTCCCATTAATAAAGAAAAATACATTTCTTTCACTTTACATTCAGAAGAAAACAACGTTAAACTTAGATTTATCGATTCCTATAGATTCATGGGAGCTTCACTCGATGAACTATCATCAATTTTGAAAATAGACTGAAAGAAAATTTTAAAACGTGAGTTTCCAAATTTAAGCGATAGTAATTTTGAGCTGTTGACACATAAAGGTGTTTTTTGTTATGATTATATCGATAGTTTGACGAAATTAGAAGAAAAATCATTACCTGCAATTGAACATTTTTACAATACAATTATTGATGAAAATATTAGTGAGGCAAAGTACGCTCATGCGCAACGGGTATGGGATAATTTCAATATTAAAAACTTGGGAGAATACTCGGACATATATTTGAAGACAGATGTTCTTCTGCTAGCAGATGTATTCGAAGAGTTTAGGAAAAAGTGTAGAGATACATACCATCTAGATCCTGCGTGGTATTACATCATGCCAGGATATACGTGGGACTGTATGCTTAAGTTTACATCATGCAAGCTAGAGCTTCTCAAAGATATTGATATGATAATGTTTATAGAAAAAGCTATTCGAGGCGGAATATATGTTTGTAGCAACCGATTTTCGGAAGCTTACAACAAATACATGCCCGACTATTATCCAATGAGGCCCTCAAAATACCTTTTATACACGGACATTATTAATTTATATGGGTGGGCTATGAGCCAACCCTTGCCCTATGGAGGCTTCAAATGGATTGATGATATCGCCAAGTTTGACGTCGGTCCAAAATCTGACGTTGGATATATTGATATTATGTCCATACCTGATGATTCGCCTGAAGGTTATATTTTTCAAGTTGATTCAGAATATCCTCGCGAATTACATGATACTCACAGAGATTTTCCATTTGCTGCCGAACACCGCATCCCCCCGGATCAAAATTACCAAAATTATTGACTACTCTTTATAATAAAGAAAAATATACTATACACTATAGAAATTTGAAACAAGCTTTAGATAACGGTTCATTGATTTGAATACTCGTCTGAGGACTGCAGTCACTAATGACTTTGAGAAAAATCTCTTTAAATTGATGAAAAATGCGGTTTTCGGTAAGACGATGGAGAATATAAGACGGCATCGAAGCGTCAACTTAGTGAGGCAGTGGGAAGGTCGCTACGGTGCCAAAAATTTGATTGCAAGTTTTCGGTTTCATGGTCGAACAATTTTCGATGAAGACTTGGTCGCTATTGAATTAAAAAAGCCTGAAATCGTGTTCAACAAGCCTCTGTACATCGGCATGGCAATTCTAGATATTTCCAAGGTATGCATGTACGATTTTCACTATGGTCACATGTTACCGAAAATGGGTACTGACAGGTGTAAATTGATGTATATGGATACCGACAGTTTTATTTATGAATTGCAGTGCGACGATGCATATAATGAAGTGATAAGAGCTGATATTTCTGAATTGGACACTTCGGATTATGCCGAGAGCAGCCCTTATATTATGCCCCGAGTCAATAAAAAAAATAGGTTTAATGAAGGATGAGTCTTCAGGTAAAATTATAACTCATTTTGTTGGACTTAGATCAAAAATGTATACGTATAAATTACAGATAAAAGACGAGGATATGGAAAAGGAAAAGGTATGTCTTGAGCGCAAGCAGTATAGTAAAGAGAGAATTAATTGTGAATTAAAAAATTTGGGAATAACAAAAAAATCAAAGGGGGTGAAAACTAATGTCGTTAAAAATAAAATAACATATAAAGATTATGAAGACTGTTTGAAAAATTTCAAGGTGCAATCAGCAAACCAACGATGTATTTGGGCATATCAACATCAAGTTTTCAGTATTGAACAAACAAAAATTAGCCTAAGTACTCATGACGACAAACGTCGCTTAATACCGGGGTCTTTCGAAACACTCCCCTGGGGGCATTATAACATTAAAGAGTAAAATATCTTTTTAGATAAAAATGGTTTCAACTGCGTGAACGGAACAAGAAGCTAGATTCCTTAGTGTATATGTAAATCTAAAAAGAAACAGAAAACTTTTTTTGGACTTGAAAAACATCGTTCACGTATGTAGATCACCTGATATACTAACACCTAATGATGTACGTAGGTTACTGAGTTTTTATAACCTTCCAATAACAATATTAGAAATAATACTTCGACTTTACAGATTTCCTGATGAATCTGACTATGATTCCGAGGAGACAGTCAATAATAACTGAGTAGAATAAAAAAAAACATTTTGTACGTTTTTGGAAAATAAAAATAATTTCATGCGTTGTTGGAAAAAAAAATTTAGTGCGTTTTGGGGGAAAAAAATCATTTCGTGCGTTTTTGTTTAGTTTAGTAACTAAGAAAACCAAAAAATAAAACATTTTGTACGTTTTTGGAAAATAAAAAAAAAATTTATGCGTTGTTGGAAAAAAAAATTTGTGCGTTTTTGGGGAAAAAAATTATTTTGTGCGTTTTTGTTTAGTTTAGTAACTAAGAAAACCAAAAAAAAATGTGATTAAGTTTTTTAACGTAGTAACAATGTTATTTTTTACAATATACATATTTAAAAAAAAGTCTTTTTTCTTCAAGAAAAACCTAGCGAGACACCACAAAAAATGGATTATTCATAAATAGATATAAGTTTGGTAAGTATATTCTTCAACTGAGATTTTAATCCTTCACTAGGACATGGGATTCCAAAACGATTCCAATTGAACTGTCCTGCTTCCACTACTTTTTTCGTATATTCGCTATATTGCTAACATGTGTCTCCTTTTAGAAAATATATATGTCCATCGATAAACTTGAAGGCATCTGTTATACCAAGCGGTAGTCCAGGAAACTGATCCATAATTCGACCGCGTGTCTTTAATAAAAAAGGGTTTAAAGTAAATACAAAATAATTATAGGTATCATGAAACACGAAATTTCTTCCGCTATTAGTTTGCTAGGATATGGGATTCCAAAACGATTCCAATTGAACTGTCCTGCTTCCACTCCTTTTTTCGTATATTCGCTATATTGGTAATACGTGTTTCCTTTTATAAAATATATATGTCCATCGATAAACGTGAAGGCATCTGCTATACCAAGCGGTAGTCCAGGAAACTGATCCATAATTCGACCGCGTGTCTTTAATAAAAAAGGGTTTAGAGTAAATTCAAAATAATTATAGGTATCATGAAACACGAAATTTCTTCCGCTATTAGTTTGAAACATGGCATTAATTTGTTTATATCGAATATCAACAATATTTTCCAATATGTGTAAATCTGGGAAAGATGCTGTGAAAAATTCATTGGTTCGATTGTTTAACGCAAATAGGGTACCATCAGAATTTTGTAAAATATGTGAAATTGATGCAGATTTTAGTTTTGTGGTAGTAAAGAAGATCATCAGGAGTGGAAGGTATTCTCATTTCATTCAAATCAAATTTCCATAAAAGATTCTGATAACCAACATACAGACGAAAGTTTGGAAATGGCGGAGCAGTTGCTAGAAACATAAGGCTTGGTGTTGTTATATCACATAAATTTTTGATCAATGCACTAGGGTGATCATCATTATCATCATCAGCATCTGGTAACGTTCTAGAGGGATCGGATTCAGGAATATTTCCATTTTTAGATCCATAGAGTGCTTCTATACCCCTAATATCATCTTCATGCAATGCTTGCACGTATTCATGATACCAAGGAAACATTATTGCAACATTATTTTCACTATGTGCTGAACCTAAATTATGTCCGATCTCATGAACTACCACCATCAGAAAGTTGGTTCTCCCAACCGGAGGAGGATTTGCCCCAGTTAAATCCCAATTTCCATCGTCATCAATATGGAGCTCGATACATTTATCGTCTCCCGTTGGAAAAAAGGCGTGAGCGAGTACAAGTCCAGGACCATCAAATGGGAATTGACATTCATGACTTCCTTTGCAGTCGGCTCGGTTTTGATGTACTTTTCGTCCTAATGAAATAGTAATGTCAGGTTTAGGTTGAGATGGAGAAGCATGCTCCCATATACTAAAAGCTTTTGTCGCCAATTGCTTGAATGTTGAGTTGACTCTAGGGAAATACCAATAAAGATTCGTCTTGTTCCATTTGGTAGAAACTTTATAGTTGTTTTCTGCTTGAACACATCGAGGTCTGGATAGCAGACTTATAGTGTCATCGTTTAATTCACCATCTACAGGAAGATTATATCGTTCTTGAAAGCTCTCCAATGTGCTTTTAAAATCACTAGTGCTAACATCAGTGGAGTTTATGTAATTATATCTTTTAAACAAGTCCATTGCTTCAGATTCATTGAGCGCCAGCACCTTTGAGCTGACACAAAGTAGTATAAATAGAACGTACATGGTGACGTCTAGATTAAGAATGAAATAAAAATCTTGCAAATATCATATTTATTACATAAAGATAATTTTTACTATTAAAATTCTACATCATTGACGACTTTACACTTATAGAAATAAATATACTCTCTGAGAGCAATTGATAATTAACTATCGCTACTTTCACAAAATGCATATAGTAATTCTAATTTACTTGATTGTGAGTCATTTTGCGAATAATTTCTAATAATATTTATAACATTTCTGTAATAGTCATTGAAATTAAGAGAGTCCAAAAATGATATTCGATGAGAAATAAGATAATGGTTGATGTGTAGTACTTGAGAGACATCATCTTCACTTAAAAGGAAGTTGGTTCGATGTTTGCTAATCTCCAGAAATTTTAGTTCGTCGTACACTAGTTGACGAACGGTACAATAGTCACCGCATTGAAGTTTCACAGGTTCATACTTATCACACAGTTCAGGGCTTGGATCATGAATAAATTCGTTGTTTTCCATAAGATCAATCAGTGTAGACCATTCAAAAGTACTAAAGGAGGTTTTTGGCGATTGCTTAGGATGTGATGATAAAGTAATTGCAGAGCAAAAAGTTCTGGCTGGGTTTAATCCACAACCAATGTGAAAAGCGCCCGCGAGATAATCTGCGTATAATAAGTACTCAACTTCGTTTTTGGCCGCCATTTCATACATTTCCAAAATCATGTCTAGCTCTGCACTGTAATTAATTTCATCTGATTCAACTTCACTGTCACTGACACTGACATAACTACTATCTTGAGAACTCATGTTGCTAACTGAGTTTGAGAGATGAAGCTTGACTTAATTTATAGTTTCTTTTCCTCCTACTCTTTCTCTAAAAAATATAGCAATAGCAATATTTTGTCTTTGCCAGATTATCGTTGGTTTTGGCTTGTGTAGCAATATCTTTTTTCTCAACCAACGCGTTTATAGAGTCTGTAAAATATTTTCGTAATTCGTCGTTACTCTTTTTGAATTCTTTTCGCATAAAATCTTTGGATATGGCAATCACATCCTCAACGTATTTTTTAGTTGCCATATCTCTACCTGCCACAGGAGGATCACGTGAAATGAATGTATCAATTACGTTCGTTTTATTTTGTAATGATGTAATATGTGTCTGTAATATGGGAATGTTTGTTCTATGAAGCTCCTCTCTCACAGCATTTAGTTCTATAGTCATTTTATCAGTTTGTTGTTGAATTGATGACCAGTTGATATTACGCATCTCATTCAATTGTTCATCAACATATTTTTTCGTTGCAACATCACTATGCGTTGACGGATCATTATCATTACAGATTTTGACGTTTTCGGCATCAATATCACCGGCAGGGGTATGTGGAAATGTAACTTGAGGTATCGTCATTCTTCTTGTGCTGTGAGAGTAATGACAGAATTTGTCGACAGGCATGATTGAAATAAATATTCTTCTCTTGGCTACTCTATTATATCTGCTTCTTTTAGTTCCTTAATGATGGCTATGATTTCATTGTCGTGCGATGTGTTGCCAGCCTCCTTCGATGCAATTAACAACTCTAAGCGGTCTTCCAACTCATTGGGATCATCCCAATATATGTATTCTAGCGGTTTTTCGTTCTATGTTAAGCGATCGAGACCTTTTCCTTTTGTTGAAGAAATAGTTTGTAACCGAGCCAATACCTGAGATGATCTGTTCGTTGTCGTTAGAGATTTTGTTTTAAATGAAGGTTTTATGATGTAGTGATATTTTTCAGTACTTGATCCTTTAAGACGATCTAAAGTATCTAAATGAACTTCAGTGTTGGTTAAAAGAGCTTTGTAGTCTTGCAAATCATGATTATTGTAGCTAGAGTCACGGTAAAATAAAAGCTGATACAGGCCTGGTGTTCCAATCACATATCTTCCTTCTTTGTTTTTCTCTGGCAGTATGTTTATATTACCGGTTTTGCTATCAAACGCAATTCGACGTTTGCCTAATGACCAACCGATTTCATCATTGTAATATCGATCCATAATTCTTATCATAAATATTCTGCAATAGCTTCGTAGGAAATGTTGGGGCGCATCTCTTCTGGAGATTCAGGCATTGGAATATTCCCTGCTTCATCAGTTTCAGCTACTGATTCTGTTTCAAGAAAAAAAGGTGTAAATACATCATCCTCAGCATCATCATCACCATCTGGGTGTTCCTCTTTCTTTACTCTCTCTTTTTTTACTAAATTCAAATTTGAGAGTGTTTTTTGCAATGTCTTCGATGATTCAGAAATTTCCTTCAGTGGTGTAGAGATTGGTTTGAATAGCTTATTAAGAAACTCATCATGTTCCGATTTACCCAATTTTAACGCTAAATATTTTTTGCGAATGGCTCTAGAAATTTCGGCTACTTTTTTATTGCGCAACGCATTAGCAACACTATCGCTAGAGATATTGGCGTAAAATGGAGGAATACATTCTCAACTTATATTTTTATATATTTATCGAGTCCATTGCGATACCTTCCGTTATTCAGAGCAAAATCCTTCACAATGACTAAAATACCATATCGATCAACACAACAATGTGAACATACATTTCTAAATAAGTCAAATGACATGTCTGGAGATACGTGTTCGTCAAATACATGTTTCAAGTTTATTTCATCTTGGTTAAACAACACGATCATATTACAGTTTGTAACGGTTGAATTTGTCACTACGTCTATTGTATATATTAAGTATTTGTATATAGTAATTACCTGACCGATATTGTCTCTATGTTTCTAATGTCAACTAATATCATTTTTCCACTACGAAAGTACTTCAGTAGTTAAATAGCTTCTGTCAGCCCAGAGTTTTAGGGACTACTCTGCCATCATCCTTCCGGTGAAGTGGTGCAGGCTGTAACCATACCTGTCTTCACATCTTGACAACAATTTTATATTTTGTCGCTAGGTAAGGTAAATAATAAAACTAGCGCCTACTTGGTAAGTGTCCGTATAGATATATTCATGTTAGTTGTTTCTTTTTATTTGTTATATTATAATTCATAATTAAGGGTAGTAAGGGGTTTTCTCTCTTGTGGATTTTACTTTAGTTTTTAGTTACCGTGGGACTACTGATTTTGTTTCTGGCTTTGATTATATCACCTTTGGGGTGTAGCCACAGTAGTCCAAATACTTTGTCCGCTTCAGCTTGATAAACGCTAAAGTTTATTAGGGTTCAGTTATAAATTATTACTGACTCCTTGACTTGAGTTCTAAAACATTTAAAGTAGTAATCAGGTTTGATAAAACTTACTGATCTATAAAGACATACTTTACTTTTGAGTTAAAGGTATATTTTCTTCATTTATCTACCATATTTTGGCTTAAGCAAATACATACTAGTTAGAAATCTTCTATGTAAGATGGCATTCGAATATTTTCGGAACATCTACTTATAATATATTAGCTGTTATCGCCATGTGTTTTGTATGTTAAATCCGAGTGTTTGATCTTGCTTTGTTTACGTTGGTTTGGTATTGTGGTACTATGTTTACTCAAATTTATTTGAATAAGTTTTAATACATTGACTTTATCATTTATCTCCAATGTTTACAAGTGTTTATTTGTAGGATGTCATTGACATTTGGACCGTGACAGCTGTGTTTTTGGATAAAAGCGTTCGTTCGTCATGTCTTACATAGAAGTGTAGCACTTTATGACTTGATCTGTGCGGAACACGCTCGGTGTAGTGAGCAGTGTAGTTCGGATGTATGTTTCGGGTAGGTTTCTTTATGGTAGTATTCTGTATTGACGTTGAGGAAGTGTCACTCACCCTTCTTTCCGGTGTGTGCTCCTACTTGATAGTTGGTTTCCAAAAATGCATGGAACTTGAATCTGAATTTTATTTTTGACTGGGTAGTCATCTCCTGCTGGGATTTATAGGTTCTCGTTCTGAATGAGTTGTGGAATATACGGCTAGTATTTTGGTTCTACGGGAGTTCGTATTGTTGAAGAATTCCGTCCTGTTCTGGAAGCCGTTTTCACAAACCCTTATAGGGGATATATTGCACTAAAACGATGGTAAGTATTTTCTCTACTTACTGTTTTCGCATCACTATGTATTTATCACTATTTAAAGGAAATCGCCAACGTTGAAGTTTTGAAATTGGAGTTGTGCCACCTGTTGTTGGTTCGTTATTTGTTGGTAGCCATCCAGTAAGGAAAATTTTGAGTATTCGACCCTTTTTGGAAAAGGTATGTCTCATAGATTTGTAGTTTTTGTAGGTAAAACAGTTGGTGGTAAAATACTACCTGTTGATTGTAAATTTTTGATTAAGACAGTCTATTCTGTTACCCTGTGTATATTTTGTTTTCTTTGTCCGCTTTAGTCTAACGAATACTATAATTCGTGGGTGGTTCTTCAAACTTACCCTGGTTACGACCAAAAACAGTTTATTTTAGATGCTTATCGCATTCTTATTATTTGATTTAAATTCAGTGTAGTATACTGTTACTGACACTGTTGATTGTAAGTAGACCTTATGACTACTTTGTGGGTTTGATTAAGTTAATTTGGGGTTGATTTTGAATTGTACGTTACTTCTGGCATAGGCCGAGACAAGCTTAACTTGTCGAGGTGTTTGATTGGTTCCTGTATAGGCTCAGTTTTTAGCTGATACCTGTTTTAATTTTTAAGGGTTCACCGGTGGGGCCAGGGTATACTTACCACCCTCAAGATACACACTTCACCTGGGGGCCAGATTATACACACTTCACCTGTGGGGCCAGATACACACTTCGGGATGTTTGGAGTTTACCTGGTAGATCGATGGTGATGTCTTCTGCAGTTTGCTGCTACTTTTCAACAACTTCTTGAAGAAGACCACATTGAGGGTAACGTGGTATCGGGGGTTTTTCTGGTTTATTTACTTATTTTTACTTTAGGCTTTACGCCAATATGTATATACATTAGCTAGGTAGTTCCTACTGATTTATTTTATTATGCAATTGTAATGGTGGAAATTAATATTTTGCGGTGAATTTTCACAATCTAATTTTCATAATTTTATCCACTTGCGCATGCGTCTCTGCCTTGGTACCAACGCCTTGACTACGGTGTCGCCTTATATGGAATTGTTTTTTTATAAACTTTACACTACTTTTCAGGTAACATATAATTGAAAGTTTGTATTGAATCTGTATTGGTACACACGAACAGCCATATTAATTTCCCACTACGTAAGGTCAATTAACTGGGATATGTTGGACTTTAATTGTTAATCATTTGGGTTTTTTTTATTATGTGTGACAGAGTTTCTCACTATTTTCTTTAAGTGGGAGGGCATTTACTAGGGTTCACATTAGCTAATAATTGTAAAATATCCCTTAAGGATATCAGGTATTTTATTTTAGTTATTATAAGGAACATAAGCTGAGGTTTGCCTTTTATTTTCATCCCTTGTTTTACTGGGTTATCGGGGGAAATTCGTCGTGCTAGGCCAAAGTGGAAAACTCAGTTGGCGCCCACACAAGTTGTCTACTATTTTGTCCGGAAGATCAATAAGAGGGATCCACCCCTACCTCCGTTCTGAGCGACGTCGAAGGCCTAAGGTTGTCACCGGAGCAACCGAAACTTATGTAACCAAGCAGACAAACTAATTCACAATCTTGCACTTTTTTTAATTAATTAAATTTTATGACTTTATTCTTATTTGGGCTTGAGCTCAATTTGTAAGGTTACAAGTTGTCGCGTATAAGTTGTTTCGGTATTTTTGAATACGTTTGACAAAGATAGGCAGCATCGATATCCTTATGTCTACACATTGAATAATATTCTCGAATCTTCTGCTGACCATCGCACGCAACATCGTCAAATAAAAATATCGAGTTAGGTCGACCTTTATCTGGACTAATTATTTCCTCATTGTCTTTAAATGGAAAATATCCTACGCCTTTGACTTGTGCCACAGCTTCTTGTAGTAGTTGGTATTTTGGTTGGAATAGTGACTTTTAATAAATGTAGACATTTTTGAATTTAACGCCATTTGGATTGAATAGAAGCGATAGCATAACATTTGTTTTACCGCATCCACTGGGTCCACAGATAATTGCACGGAAAGAATTCGGTAGCAGCTTACCATGTTTGCCGATGGATGGCGTTGGGGGAAAATCTAAATTTTCAATGAGTAGCGTCTGCTCTTGTTGAATGATCTTCATTTTATGACATTGCTCTTAGTATCACTACATAAATATAGATGGCACCGTATATGCGCGTCATTCTTAATGTTGGTATTCGAGGGAGAAGGTCTTTTGAATTCTATAATCAATAAACTACCCTTTGAAGTTCATCTTACTGGCTATCAGTACTGTGGTCGTAAATTATTATTTCACTTCACTGTCTTAATAAATCAGAGTACTTATTTGTAGCCGGCACAAAACTACAAAAACGTCTTGTACGTGGAGATCCTGGAATTAATCCTTTGGACGCTGCTTGCAAACAGCACGATATTGCTTATTGGCAAAAGAGGTCCCTCGACGAACGACACAAAGCAGACAGGAAATTGGAAGAAATAGCTTGGACGCGTATTAAATCGAAAGACGCATCACTTGGAGAAAAAACTGCTGCAATAATTGTCACAGGCGGAATGAAGGTGAAAAGAAAGATGGGAATGGGCTGTCGTAAGCAACGTAAACGTCGTTCTTTTAATCGAGATGTTGTCCTTAAGGTGAGCAAGACTATGAAAAGGGGAGCATCCCTGAAACAAACTGCAATGTTAGCCTTACGAACTGCCAAAGCACTTGTTAAAGAATTTGGCGGATCAAAGCAAGTAAATAATCCTCGAGTAATACCAGTGAAATCCGGAGGTTTCCTACCTCTTATACCTTTGTTTGCTGGACTGTCAGCACTTGGAGCGTTGTCAGGTGGAGCGGCTGGCATAGCAAAAACCGTCATTGAAGCTAAGAATGCCCAAAAGAAACTGGAAGAAGATGTACGGCATAATAAGGCTATGGAACGTGTGGGATCAGGTTTGTACCTACAAAAGAAACCCAGAGGCGGATTCGGTTTGTATTAAAAAAAAAACCAATAAACTGTACGACATTGATATTGCACATTATGCAAAATTACTAAAGATTCGACATTTTCGAGGAGTTTCCATGCGAGACACTCTACCTAAAGACGGTCCTCGAAAACAAGAATGTGCAGTGGTCAATTTAGATCTATACAAAAATGATGGAACACATTGGGTAGCTTACAGAAAGATAAACAACGATGTAGAGTATTTCGATTCATTTAGTAACTTGAGGCCACCGAAAGAACTCGTTAAATATCTAGGAAAATTTGTTAGAATTTTCTACAACAACGATCAATATCGAAACTATAATCAGATCAATTGCGGTCATTTGTGTTAAAAATTTCTGCAGAAATGATGTGTAAGCAACTATTATTACATTATATCTACCATGGAAAAACATTGAATAGTTTAACTGTCGAAGAACTGAAGCACTTTCCCATTGAGCACCTAATAGAGTGTGTAAGACCTTCAGAATTTTGGGAAATATGGTATAAGCTTTCGAATGAATATAGAGGAAATTTTGAACTACGAATACGTCTATCTTGTTTGGTTCATTACAACCGTCTTGATTGGACTACGCATTGCGATGGACCCCCTAGTTTTCAAGCATCTTGCTTTCTCTGTATACGAGCTTTGATGGTGGAAAAATAAAGAATTTTTTTCAAAATCCCAGTATTATTATTTAAACCCTTACATCTATTGATATGAGTCAGTCATCATGTCGCAACTGTTGCGAGTAAACAGCTTAAATTATATATTTTCTTTTCAACCTCCAACAGCCATTGTGCTCGATCCTAAAAAAGAATATGAAATAGCTCTCCGAACTTTCCATTCCTACAACAGTATCCCAAACATTGAAAATCTTAAGTTTTACTACTATAACGAAAATAATGAGCTGCAGAGTTTTGAATTTCCCGTAGCATGTTATGAAATCCAGGATATTGTGGCATATGTACAAGATATGTTGAATGCGGAAAATTCAACTAGACCGGAAAGTACATTTATGCTAAGACCTAATAACCATACGCAGCAATGTCAAATTTATAGCAAGTATGCGATTTCATTTGAGAAGCCCGATAGTCTCGGTCAAATATTAGGATTTTTTCCAACAATACTAAATGCAAAAAAGATACATTCTTCTGATTCGTCTGTCAGGATTGCTAGAGTATCCAGCATACGCTTCGAGTGCAACGTTACTACCGGAGCCTTTGACGGCGATAGACCTGCTCACACTATCTACGAATTTTGGATAGGATCAGATCCTGGGTACGCAATCGACGAAACGCCTCACAATTTGCTATATTTACCTGTTGTACCACAGCGTGAAATTACCAGCATTACTGTCTTGGCTCTAGATCAGAACGGAAGAACTATAAACTTTAGAGGTGAATTGAGTACGTTGATACTGGAGCTTAGAGCGAGAAGCAGATGGGGCTAATAATAAATAAAGAGTATTCTGTTATCCGACCGAAGCCATTAGTTGTGCAAACGCTCAAGCGGCAACACCTTACGCTCGCAAACAAATTTGTTCTACGATCGCTAGGTTTTTCGCTGAAGAAAAAGAAAAAATGACATCCATGTATGGAAAACGTCTTCGTTTAAATAACACCATGCCTCCGATGTTAGATATATATCGTGAACCTATGTTTGATGAATCTATTCGAAAAGCGGAGTACAGTACCTATGCTCCATTCATCAAATCATTTAATTGTAGCGACATTGTGGAGTTTAACATAAACCAGGTTGATTCGTTCTTTGCAATGAGCGAAACATTGTTATGCATCAAGGGTTCACTCGTAAAACAAGGAGGTGGTGATGTGAAGCTTGCAAATAATTTTGGTGCTTTCCTTTTTGATTCGTGTACCTACAGTGAAAGCGCAAGAGAAATGGAAACAGTTCGCGATCCTAGAATCGTAAGCGCTATACGCGCCATGACGTTATAATCAAGAAGACTCTAATCATATGGCTATAGCTGGTTGGAATTATCCTAAAAATCCTTTTTTTTTTCTTCGGTTATTTAACGTCGGTCTATTTCTGCAACTCAGGCTAATCACCGACGCCGGGAGCACTCTACCCCTAACCGGAAATTTTGCCGAATCCACCAGTGTTCCAACCAGTGGTAGGGATCTTTATCGAGCCCAACATCCATGGACTCGGGACCTCGGTTTTACGTCTCATCCGAAAGACGGCATATCTCCATTATACCTCGTGCTCATTGGTATAATGCCTGCGAGCTGTGATATGCTACTGACCCTAGTAATCTAAAGTGTTTCGCTGCAGGCTGTACGGGCTTTACGACGGTGTTTCCCCAGTGGTTACCCATCCAAGTACTAACCTCGCTCGACCTGGCTTGGTTGCAATTATCGCATTAGAAGCGTTCCACTACAAAGCTAGGCCGACGCTCAATCCTATTTTAAATACCGTCGACAATTCATTTAGTCTGCAAATTCCACTCAAACATATTTTCAACATTTTCAACGATTATACTATGATTACATGTGGACGACAAACAATATGGTTGGTTCGAGCACGAAACGATAACGATTGTCTGAATATTATGGAGAAAAATGTTAGTGGTACGGTAACCAATACCAATGCTACAATTACCATTACAAACATTGAGCTGAAAATTAAACATATCTATCCCAATGATGACATAAAATTGGAACTGATGAAAACCATTCAAAAAGACCAACCTATTGTTATTCCATTTAGAAAGTGGGAACTACATGAATTGCCTGCAATTACTGAAGACGCCTGACGTAAAGTTTGGGCTGTTAAAACGACTGCTTCAGTTGAAAGACCTCGTTATGTCATTGCATTCTTTCAAACCAACAAACGTGACAACAGCAAAGCAGATTCCACTTTATTTGACAATGCCGACATTCAGAGTATCAGACTGTCACTAAATGGTGATTATTGGCCTTATGAAAGAATGCAATTAAATTTTAGTAAAAATGACTACAATGAAGCATTCTTCAATTATACTGAATTTTATCCGAGCTACACAAATTCTACACAAAAGCGACCTCTACATGATTATTCTTCTTTTAAGAAGCACGCATTGTTTGCTATTGATTGTTCAAAACAAGAAGAAAGCATGGAGGCATCTACAGTCGATATAAAACTCGACATTGAAGCAAACATCGGTTTCCCCGAAAATACTAAAGTTTATTGCATAATCATTCACGACTGCGTAATGGAGTACTTCCCTCTTTCTGAACTTGTTAAAAGCTTAACTTAGAATATCAGAGTTAGTATTCAAACAAACATTATGAGAGTAGCATTCGTGGACATTCAGGGTTTCGTCATAAATGGGTTCTTTGTTCCCAAAGAACTTACCATTGAGATTGGTTTCAAAACATGTCATAACATCTTCAAGCCTCCACAGTCGTTTTCTACATTAAGTAAAGAAGATAAAAAACAGCATCATTCTTGGAGAAGAATGTGCATGGTATTCGATACTCTGAGGGAAACGTCGAATATTCTGAATTAAATGAAATACTGGAAAAGAAGCTGTTGTATGCTGCAGACTACATTTACGTTCGTGCACAACAAAAAGCAGAATGTCTACTCAATAAACGTCATATTTTTGGAGTTTTTCCTGTAATTCTTGACGTTTGTAAGTTTGATGGTTCAGCAGGCGAAACGGGAAAATTTGAAGCTGATCCAAACCCCTGTCACGCTACTGGTTGATATTCCTGCACTCAACGAAATGTATACCGACTACGACAGTGGTTTATGAATATATGAATAACCTACCTTTGTAATTATTTAAGTAAATTTTATGTAAGGAAATATTTTTTATTTATTGAAACACCTCGTATATTCATCAACTTTTATATTACATGTAGATTCAAATTTTCTACTTACAATTTTAACAATCATTATAAGTATTAATAAAAAACAGATACTAATATTACACAAGTCATTGCAAAGGCATTGCATATTATTTCACTTTTCGTGTCTGCGTCACTCATCCTGAATAGGTTGAATTCGTCTTAATGGATAAATTGTTGTTTGCGTCTAAACATGAAATCCCTGCTATCTAAATAATGCAGCTTTCGATCTGACTCTTCAGACGCCTAGTTTATACTGCCCCACGTTTGTTTACGTACAATCTTTTTATCAAAAAGAGATAATGTTCTCCAGCTACTTGATAACCTTTACTTTTATATATTTATATCAACACTTTTTTTAACGATTGTTGTACTGTCACTAAAAAAAGATTGTCAGGGCACTATATACCTCCACCACTCACTTTTGTACAAAAGATGACATACATTCCCCGTTTTGTTTGATGTCAATCGGCAAATCGGCTAATGCCCTTATGGCATGCCCCCTACAACACTACTCTCTACAGGTAGGGGATTTTTTCCGGATAGTCGTACCCTCCACATCCCGGTCTGTTCGAACGGCCGATAGATAAAGTTTTTTTTCCATGCTCTTGACATCGCACATAATATTCACGCTCTCGTGACACGGCGGATTTTTTTTTTATATTTCTGTTTTCGCACGTTAAACATATGCGAGGGATTGGCCATATATGTTAAGTCTATTACTATAGACGAGAAGGTTGCTGGTTCGCTTCGCCACACTGTCAAAAGTTTTTTTCATTTTTTAAAATAATTCTATTGCGACGTCCTAAATGAGAGGAGTAACAGGTGACATGTGACAGACATGTGATAGATGACAGATGATGGGTGACGGATGATAGGTGACATATGATATGCGACTGACATGTAACAGATGATATGTGACAGACATGTGATAGATGACAGATGATAGGTGACAGATGATATGTGACGGATGACAGGTGACGGATGACATGTGACAGATGACATTTGCGCATGCGCAGTTCACCTGGCCCAGGAGTCTAATAGCTTATCTACTGTCGGCAATGACTTGATCCTTACCCTTTCGATGTACGATCGAAAAATCAAATTGTTGAAGGCGCATACTCCATCTAGCAATTCTACCAATTGGATCCTTGATCTTGTACAGCCACTGTAAGGCATGGTGATCGGTCAACACCGTAAAGTGTGCTCCTTCAAGGTAAGGGCGAAGCTTTTCCACTGCCCAAATAACGGCTAAACACTCTTTTTCGGTGGTGGAATATTTCCTTTCAGCTTTTGTCAGGGAACGTATGAAATAACAGACGACTTTTTCTTTTCTATCCTGGATCTGAAACAATACCGCACCAAGACCAAAATCGGAGGCATCCGTTTGAACTATAAATGAGAGGTCGAACTGTGGACAAGACAGGATTGGAGCTGAAGATGATTCTTTATAGTATCCATAGCCTTTTGACAATCTACATCCCAGAGGAACTTTTTATTTTTATGAAGAAGTGTTGATAAAGGCGCTGTAAGGGTCGAATAATACGGAATAAAATGTCGATACCATGAAGCTACTCCAATCAGTCGACGGACCTCGGTCACCGTTTTTGGTACAGGTATCTGAAGGATGACTTCTACTTTGTCCGGGTTCACCAACAAACCAGCTGCATTCAATACATAACCTAAGTAACGTTGTAACGAGTTATTTTTTTCCGTAATATATTTTATTTTACCACTAGGGTGTATATAACTCGTTATTTTACAACCCTTTCTACTACCGCATTGATTTTTTTTTGTTATTACCGTTGTATATTTTAGTATAAGTCCGAGTTACGCAAATTCAAATTCTACCATACATAATTTATTCATTTCCGATATTTAAATTTTTCAACTGAAGGGACGCCCGGTATGTACACCATTTTAATTAAAGCCGAAGCCGTTCAGTATAGGTACAACTTTTTGTTGTAAGTAGATAAGTTTCACGTTTAATTCCCTCACCACGACTACGGCAGGAAAATGTAACTAGGATTTTGGATAAAAATTAGCGAACAATTGATAGAAGCTCTCTGATTCATTCCGGCTCTCGATTATTCAGAAAAATTATTCTTTCGTGACTCTTCTCTCAACTTTCTTCCGATAACCGATAAACCGAAAAGTATTGTGAAAATTTAGTGTATTACGATTGTGTGTGGAAGCTGTATTTTATAAGGTAAATCATTTTTACAAATAAACTGTGTATACGAAACTTTCCGTACCGCCGCCTAATATTAAATTGTTAAATGTATGGTTTTGAAAATTTTCCGACCGGCAATTTTTTTCTTTTGTTGTTGAATTGAAATTGGGTTTTTTTTATTTGTTTCTCTTATATGGAAATAAAGATTTGTGAACTGTAATTTGATTTCGAATTTTATTCACAGCGTTTATTATATATTAATTAACTGATATGAATGATTAGTGGATTCTCGAATTATTTTATGCTTTTGGTTCTCAGCAGTTTTATATTAAATTGATATCCAAGTGGATTATAATATTTTAATTTTATGCTAGTACTAATATTTTTACTCTGTGTGTCGATAGCTGGGTACCGTTTAACTCGTGGGAATTTTTTTTTTTTTCGAAATAATAGTTACCGGCTTTATTTAGATTCAAGGGTTAATCAGACTTGGAAGAGGCTTAGCCACAATTTGTTCGATTTCCCGGCAGATCTAATTCGTTCTTAAATTTTATTTTTTTTGAAAATAATAGTTACCGGCTTTATTTAGATTCAAGGGTTAATCAGACTTGGAAGAGGCTTAGCCACAATTTGTTTGATTTCCCGGCAGATCTAATTCGTTCTTGAATTTTTTTTTTTTTTTTCGGAATAATAGTTACCGGTTTCATTTGGATTCAAGGGTTGATCAGATTTGGAAGAGGCTTAGCCACAATTTGTCTGATCATCCGGCAGATCTATATCGTGCATTAGGGACCCCGTTAAACCCGCTAGATTTGAACCGTATTTGATAACCTGACCGTTATGTCCGTCAAACTACCAAGTATATGGTAAAGATAGCTTATTTTCTTTTCCCTATTAATTTGCTTGTCACTAAAGAATTATTCGTAAAATAGACCACAGAGTATTAATAGACTAAAAGTTTCTTTTTGATTATTTTGTTATATACCGACCTATTGTGTGATCGTAGATATACCCTAAACCGTAGGTAGTATACAACTCTGCTGAACCCCCTGTTTCCTTCATTAACCCGTGATTTATAAATTGGAGGATCCCTATTTGATTGTAATTAGGTAAATGAAGTTAGTTCAACAAGACCCCTGGAATTTTCCGTAACCTCCATCTGAGGCTTCTGGAACTCTTGACGCTAAGGGTCAAGGCGCCGTGGAGCAAACCACGTTAATAATTTGGCGGACGAGATTTAAGACCGAATTTTGCATCAAGGGTGTCCATAGTGACGTGTTCTTGTGGCAGGAGCCACGTGTAAGAAGGTAGGCACGTTACAAAATGGCGCCCGAGCAGGGACTCAATTGTTGATAACAGTAGGATCAGTTTAATACCGTTTTCGATTTTTATTTAAGCGTTTTTTGCTTAGACCGGTTAAGTCTGTGTTGACTGTTTTTTTTACCGTATTATTGCAGAGAGTTGATTATTGATTAGAGCAGAAACCGTTATTTAGTTTCCGTTATTTTACTGTATTGTTGAAGGGACCCAATTGTTGATAACAGAAGGATCAGTTTAATAACGTTTTCGATTTTTATTTAAGCGTTTTCTGCTTAGACCGGTTAAGTCTGTGTTGACTGTTTTTTACCGTATTATTGCAGAGAGTTGATTATTGATTAGAGCAGGAACCGTTATTCCGTTTCCTTTCTTTTACCGTATTGTTGAAGAGACCTGATTATAGTAGGAACTGTTCTATACCGCTGTGGATATTTTTTTAGCGTATTGTTGGTGAACCGTTTATACTGTTTTACGGTTTTTTTTGCCCATTGTTGATTTGAACAGGGACCGTTATTTCAGTATAATATATTTTTTTTCCGTATTGTAAATTTCAATAGTGACCGTTTTGCCGGTGATGGTTTTTTCTTCTTTCCGCCTTTGTTGCTTTTTTATTTTGGAAGAAGAAAACACGTCTGAGCTGGAGTTGAAAGGCTAATGTCCAGAAGAAACTCCGAAGATCTTGACTTATCCGTTTTGTTTGATCAAGAAGAAGCTGAAGAAACCGAATCCGTTCCTCCAGTACCGACTGTACGTTCCGTGGGAGAAATAACCGACAATCGAGTAAGCTGGGTATACTTACTAAAGAACGAGGGACTTAATACCGAGCTAGTAAAGAGGAATTTATCGGTTGCTGGAACCGTTCCTAACAAACGGAAAAGACTCGTCAACTTTTTGAGACGAAGAAATATTGCTCCACGATCCACTGTAGACTAAGAGGAACCTGTTGAATATCCGACCTGGGATGAATTTGAGGCAGACTTCCGAATTTTCTTCTATCCCGTTAACTACGAAGTTGACTTAGAAGCTGAGATAGGCCGTCGTCTACAAAGAAGGAATGAGTCCGCCGCCACATACATCACCGAACTCTCGAACCTCAGTTAGCATGGCTGTACCGTAACCTGTTGCCCGAATACCGTCTGCAAATCCGAAAAGGGGACTTTGACGATTTTTCCTCCTTTTGTCAGGTGGTCAGGGAATATGAGCTCCTCAGGAAGGAACTCCAGTCTGTACCCAACCACAGTGGACCGAACCGGGGACCAAATCCCCGTCCGCAGCCAATGAGTTCGCCGAGATATGGACCTTCCCATAACACGATGCCTGGGCCATCCAGAGAGCCCATCGCCGGTCCCAGCCAACCGTCACCGACCGATACTCCTCGCCGTCCGCCGTCTGATACTACCCAGCAACCTTCAGGACAATCTTCCCGTCAACTCATCTGTTTCCGTTGTGGTGAGTCTGGACACTACCGCAACATCTGCCAAAACCCGCCGAAAATATTCTGTTCTCGTTGCCAGAAGGAAGGAGTATTTTCCCGAGACTGTTCCTGCGGGAGGCAGGAAAACTAAACCGAAGATGTACCGAAGAGAGGCCGACACAGCTTCCGCAAATCTTTGCCTCTCATACCGAACCGCCAGCAGAAATGAACGACCCCCGACCGCATATAGACGTCGAAATAGAAAATTATATGTTTAGAGCATTGTTGGATACCGGAGCAGCAAAGTCGTATATTGGTGATCAAGTAGCTAAGACTTTTTTCCAAAGAAAGCAAACTACCTCTCGTCAAGCTACGAAGGCCCGTTTAGATAATGGAAATCTGGTCTCCATCACCGACATATATAAGCTGAAATGGAAAATCAAGGACGTCACAATGGAGGGTTCGTTGGAGCATTTCCCTGGTCTAATAACCGACATTGTATTAGGACATGATGTCCTCCGAAAGTATAATTTCCGGCTAGAGTTAGGAACCGGAGAAATATACGTAGAGGATAAATTAGTGAGGCGTTCACAATTAGTCAATCCTGTTGGAATATTGGAGGCAGTGAAAGGCTATGAAAGAAGTCAATTCTGCTGTACCGATAATGGTAGTGTCACGTTAATTTCGTTCACTTTACTTCCCTCGATTGAATTAATAAATTATCGTATGGGCGGCGAATAGCCAGTCCTTTCTCATGCCCAACACCGAGAAATGTTTCAAGGCTGAATATATTTACTGTCGACGAGAGTCGAAATCAACGTTTCTATGCGCGATGATCGAGGCCCGTCTGTCGGAAAATAGTCACGCCCATCTTGAAATTCCCACTTCGATTTCGTGTCTCTTCTTCTTCTACCAATTATAAATCAAATATGAATCAAGAATTCACTACTGAAAGGTAAATTCCTTTCCTGGTCAAATCGTATGAGCGTGACACGAACATGAGACGTAAGTCGGTTGTCGTTCACATGATTTAGTGTATTTAAACAAGTGGCAAAGGGGTTTCGTTCTTTCTTTCCTGCATACATGTGCTATTGAAGCCTTATGGCTTATATTATCTTATCTTAGAAGTGCATTCATTTGAGTGGTAAGTCATTTCGCTTAAATGCACAACTAACTCTCCTTTCTTAATAGCTTCTACCTCCCTATCTTTATTATGTAGCAATATCATTCCAGTGCCAGGAATAATATATATCGATATGAATTTGTTTTTCTTTCAGTTTTTTTATATTATCTATTTAAAAATATCTATTTAAAAATATATACGTATTTAAACAAATGTATGTATTTACCGGTGCAGAATCGGTTATTCTATTTTATCGTTTTTTTATTTGCTTTCTTTTTATCTAAAAATACAGGATGTATGAACCACGTTGTCAAATAATTTTCTTTAATATCGTAATATCATACTTGTAATATCATACTTCAGACATCCTGGATTTTGTTGAATTTGTGAAAATTGTTCCTGATACTATATCTGTTCCCTAGCACTTTACCTGGGACACTTACCTGAGACACGTTACCTGAAACTTTACCTGGGACTAAACTTTACCAGGACCTGAAACTTTACCAGGACCTGAACCTTTACCAGGACCTGAAACCGTGCCAGGACCTGAAACTTTACCAGGATCTAAAACTTTACTAGGACCCGAAACTTTACCAGGACCCGAAACTTTACCGGGACCCTTACCTGAGACACTACAACAGGAAAGTACAATAGTTCTTGCTCTCCAACACAACATACAACAACATATGTCGACTATTCATTTTTTTTTGATATTTAATTTTGTTTGAAAATATACAACTTGTAAATTTAATAACGTTGTTCATATAGTTTTTTTCCCTTCCAATCTTCCAGGATTTGTCGCTATAATGCAGAGGTGAATAACAAATAAACTAGTAATATTCAGAGTGGCGCCCACTTACCTTTCCTAATTTACATAATTTATCTTTATTTCACTTTAAATAAATTTCAAGTAGAATTACCCGCGAACCGGTAAGACTACTCTCTGAATTTATACTAGTTTGGTCTCAGAATCTACACCTGAGGTGCTCTCTAACCTGAGCAGCCGTTACAAATTGGCACCCGAACGTGCGTGGGCCTTGTTTTACACATCTGCTTTATATCAATAAATCTTGAAACTTGGAAGTTTGGACAGTAGTTGAAGTCAGAAGCAATATCTTTTCTTTCACTTATCGTATTATTTATCTTTCTATCTTTTACTTATCATATCGTTCATATGTTGAGTTGGTAATATCTATTTTTATTATCGTTTATCTAACATATCTTTATATTTTTATCGTATATCTTCACGTATCGTACCTATAAAATTTTCTTTTTCGTCAATATCAACAGTACTCGTTTTTTCTCTTTTATCTTATATTTTTAATACCGTCATTTAACGTATAATAACATGGCTCGAATTTTCAAATTAAATGTTGATTATCTTTTATCTCATGAATTGGATTACGAACTTTCTTATCGTGGCTTGGAAATCCCTTCACTGGTTACAGAGAAGAGGAAATTATTACGCGGTGTTCTAACACAGGAAGTATCTATGAGGAGTTCGATTTCATATGTTGAACTTCCTTTTATTACCGAAATTACAGGTATTAAGATGTCTTTTGCCGACTTGAAGAAGAAGGTTCAAGATTTTGTTGGAACTTCTTCGGATGTCGAGTACAGAAGATTGACTTGCCGTCTAACTCACCTCACTCAACGTACTTCTCGTGTAACTTGCGAGGAGGACGAACAAGAACAAGTAAAGAGACATTTAACAACAGAAATATTTTGTTTAGAAGGTGAATTAGATAGCAAAATCAATGTTATCGATTCAGACAGACAATCCACTCCAGTAAATACAAGTCAAAGCTTTTCTTTTTCTAAACCTGTACCTGTACATAAATGGGGAATAAGATTCTCAGGAATAGATTCCAAAGAATCTGTACTTGGATTTTTAGAACGCGTAAATTGCCTCAAACTTTCGAGAGGTATCACAGATGCTGAATTGTTTTCTAGCTCAGCTGATTTATTTAGTGATCAGGCTTTTAATTGGTATCTTATTAACAGATGCAAAGTTCAGAATTGGGAACAATTAGTGACCAAATTAAAATCCGATTTCTTACCGTATAACTACCAAGATGATTTACTAGAGGAAATCAAGGCTAGAAAACAAGGTCAACATGAACGAGTTACCTTGTATATTAACGCCATGTGTGGTTTGTTCAACCGTCTTGATGACAAACCAAGTGAAAGTGCCATCATTCGCATTATTCGTAGAAATCATTTACCTCATTATGCACAACCATTAGCTTTAATTGATATTGATACTGTTGATATTTTGACTGAAAAATGTAAACGACTAGAGGAAACATTAACTTGGGACCAACAGTTCACAGCTAATCATAAAAGCAGTCAATATTTACTTGAACCAGATTTGAGCATACCTAGTACCTCTTTTAAGGATAATTCTTGTTTTAAGCAAACACGAAAAAATCTATCTGTAGTATCTTCTACCTGGACTTGCTGGAATTGCAAACAAGCAGGTCATATGTATTATAACTGTCAAGTTCCTAGGAAACTGTTTTGTTTTGGTTGTGGACATCCTGATACAGTAAAAACGAAATGTCCAAAGTGTTCAAAAAACGAACAAAGCGGTGGTCGAACTTCCCACTCAACCACAGTCGCTCAGAAACCGGGAACATCAGGAAAATCCAGCACCAAAGTAAAACCAAAACCTCAGGAAAAACCTACAAAAGACAAAAATTGAGGCTATCTCAAATAAATCCTGTAAATTCCAGTTCTGCAAGGAAAATTTCTCCTTCTATCTTAAAAAAGGTTCCTACTGTAAGTCGCTCCGACTGGAATTCATGGCTTTTATTTGTCAAAAATTTCTATAAATTAAATTCAAGATCAAGTTCAATAGTTTCAAATTCGAAGCATAAGTCTTTAGCAAATGTAGGGTCACTGTTGTATAACATGGAAAATGATAATCGACCTTATGTCGATATCATAATTTTTGATAAAACAATTTCTTGCCTTGTTGATACTGGTTCAAATATCTCATTGATTGGTTCGCGTGCACTAGATTTTATTCATAACTTATCGATACCTATCTTAGACGATGATAACTTAAAAATATCTACTGCAGATGGCAAGTTGCAGGACGTTCTTGGTTATATCGAAACATATGTCATCACAGACAAGATATCTAGGCTTATGAAATTTTATCTAATACCTTCTGTTAAACATGACATTATTCTCGGTATGGACTTTCTTAAGATTTTTAATGTAAAAATAAATTTCTCTAAATTATCTTTAACTGTAAATTCTCTCTCGTTGGCTGTAGTCAATACAATTCGGGATGTATCTCATTTAACTCCTAATCAAACTGGTAAATTAAATCAAACTATTGATCTCTTCAAGACTATTAGTCCTTCAGATAAAATCGGCAAAACTCATTTGATAGAGCATTTCATTGATACCGGAAATTCCCCTCCCTTTAAACAAACCCAATATCCCTTACCTCAGGCAATGCAAGCTTACCTGGAAAAGGAAGTAGATACTTTGCTTGAATTAGGTGTAATTCAGGAAAGTAAATCTTCATATTGTAGCCCTATCTGGTTAGTTCAAAAGGGAGATGGTAAATACAGAATGTGTTTTGATGGACGTAAATTAAATAGTGTAACTTTAAATAAAGATGCTTATCCCTTACCTTCAATCGAAGTTATACTGAGTCAACTTCGAGATACTCGTTATATATCTAGTATCGATCTGAAGCAAGCATTTTATCAAATTCCGTTGGAGAAATCATCTCGGGAAAAAACAGCTTTTGCAGTTAAGGGTAAAGGTTTATTCGAGTATGTCAATACCCCTTTCGGTTTAGTCTCTGCTCCTGCTAGTATGTGTCGTTTGATCGATTTGGTCATTGGTCCTTCCTTAGAACCTTATTGTTTTTACTACCTGGATGACATCATCATTTGTACTCCTGATTTTGACAAACACATGGAAATTCTCCAGAGTGTTTTTGAGAGATTACGAGATGCCGGCTTGACGGTGAATTTAGATAAATGTCAGTTTTGTCGTTCTTCCCTTAGATATCTAGGTTATGTCGTGGATGAAAATGGTCTTCGTACCGATCCTGAAAAGGTTTCTGCTATTTGTGAGTATCCTGTTCCGAAAACTGCCACTCAGGTGCGTAGATTCTTGGGAATGGTTTCGTATTATCGACGGTTTCTTAAAGATTTTTCTTCCTTATCTGCTCCAATTTCTGATCTTCTAAGTGAGCGAAAGAAACACCAACCCATTACTTGGACACCCCAAGCAGATCAAGCTTTCGAAAAGGTGAAAACAGTCTTAACTACCGCTCCTATCTTAAGTAGTCCCGATTTCACCAAACCTTTCTTCCTTATGACAGATGCTAGTGATGTTGGGGTAGGAAGTGTTCTTTTTCAACTGGAAGATGGACTCGAACATTCCATAGCTTATATGAGTAAGAAACTCACAAAGGGTCAAAAGAAGTTCAGTACTACCGAAAAGGAACTGTTAGCAGTTTTGTTAGGGATCGATCATTTTATCATTTTATCGGTCGTCATTTCACCGTAATTACCGATCATTCTTCTCTGGTTTGGTTGAATAACATGAAAAAACCTTCTCCTCGCTTAGCTAGATGGATATTGCAATTGTCGCAATACAACTTTTCTATCGTACACCGTAGATCTACCGGAACTGTAGTTGCTGATGCTTTATCTCGTATACCTGAAGTTAGTATTTTAGACTTATCTACCTTGCATCCTGATAAATGGTATAATGATATGATTTCTCATGTTCAGGATTTTCCGGAAAAATACCCAAGTTTTCGAGTTGAGAATAACATATTATATAAACATGTCTTTAATAAATTTGGACCAATTAGTAATATTTCCGATTGGAAAATTGTCGTTCCTACTAAAAATAGAAATGAAATTCTACATTATTTTCATGATAGTCCAACTTCTTCTCACTTCGGTGTTTTTAAAACATTAGAGAGAATTTCTGAAATTTATTATTGGCCAAATCTTAGAAAATCGGTTTATAAATATGTCACTCGTTGTAAAATATGTGCATCGTGCAAACCCTCTAACTTACCCCAAGCAGGATTAATGGGACAATATCGTAATATTAACTTTCCTTTTCAATTAATATCGTGTGATCTTTTAGGGCCATATCCCCGATCTCGCAAAGGTAATCAGTTCGCACTTGTTGTAGTTGACTGGTTCACTAAGTTCGTATTGGTTCATCCCTTACGTCAGGCTACCGCTCGTTCTATAGTGGATTTCTTAGAAAATCATGTTTTTCTCATTTTTGGAATACCTCAAATTGTTTCGTGTGATAATGGTAAACAGTTCACGAGTCATCTTTTCAAAAATCTCATGGAAAAATATTCTGTACAAAAGATATGGTATAATGCTAACTTTCATCCGCAAATTAATCATACTGAGCGTGTAAACAAATCCATTGTCACAGCTATACGATCTTATAGTTATGAAGATCATAGAACATGGGATGAAGAAATATATAAAATTGCTCAAGCAATTCGGCTGTCGAAACATGAGGTTACCGACTTCACCCCTTCCTTCCTTACCTTTGCTCGAAATGTACCTGTCTCGGGAAATTTTTATGGTAAAATTGCAGAAAATGCAAATAATCAGGTTACCATTTCTGACAAAGTTCACCGAATTCAGGATACACAAGAAATGCCTAAATTTTTCGAAGTGGTGAGAAAGAACTTGCAAACAGCATATCGACAAAGTAGTCAACGTTATAATTTGCGCAAACGTGATCATAGGTTTTATGTAGGTGATCGGGTTTGGAAAAAGAACTACCCAAAATCGGACAAAGCCAGATATATTTCCGCAAAATTTTTACCCAAATATACACAATGTACCGTATATCGTGTTATCTCTCCCTTAGTGTATGAATTAAAAGATGAAACGGGAAAAAATATTGGTCGATGGCACATGAAAGACCTTAAAGCTGGTATCTTGTCTGATGATGAGTGTTCTGATATCGATGATTCCGAAGCGGCCCTAACGTAATCAGATAGATATATCTTTCCTAATTTTTCATTCTATTTGTGTTGTATGTTGGTGTCTCGAATATTTTTTTAATCTTTTTATCATAGAGATTTTCCTTTTCTTTGACTAGAAAACGATAATGACTTTCTTTCCCTACTACTGATTAGCAAATAACATTCGTGTTCTGGGATAAATGAGTAGTAGTAATAAATATTTTCCTAGCCGGATGGAATTCTAATCTAAGAATTATAATATAAAATCTGTTGAGAATTTTTTCGAATTTTTAAAATATTCAAATTTATTATAATTTTGAAAAAGTTTTTTTTTGCACCGTCAAATCAAATTGAGTAATAAACCTGTTGCGCACATGCATAGAGGTTAATGAATTGGGTCTAATTGATTTGGAGAAATATCGGATATACCTTAAATGTTTAGGGGTGATATTATATCTTCAGTACCTTATCTTATCTTAATTATCGTAGTTTACGATAAATATCTTAACTTATCTTATCTTATCTTATCTAAGTGGACGTGGACAAGGGTAGTCTACTGTACTATATATTTTATAGTACTTATCTTATCTTATCGTTACAGACAAAGTGTCTTGTCTGTATTTATATACCGAAAGGGTATATTAAATTTTTTTTTAAAGACCATTGACAATTTGACTTTGCAATTAACTTACATAGTTGCTGACATATCAGGGGATATCGAAGTTATTATCTTAGCTCTAAAGTTTTATTTCTTCAGTTATCTATAATTTCTATTATCTTAACTATCTTGAAATTTTAATATCTGAAATGTTTTAAAATTTCCTTTATCTTAATTATCTTAAAAATTTTCATTACCTTCATGTTGAAAATTTTTAGTATCTCAAGTGTTTTAAATTTTTTTTATTATCTATTTGTTAATATGTTCGAGATGTCAACTTACATTACAGAAATTATTTTTGCCTATCTTCAGTCAATATCTTACCTAATATCTTTTTCTATTTTGCTCATTACATACCTCTATCTAGGATCATTCCGAAAGATTGATCTAGATATTTCACTTATAGACATGGATTCAATCTGTCTATATTTTATTGCATCACATTTTCCCTTTTTGATATATTTTTTGTTGGATTTCTCAGCAGTGGGTGTTGAGGGAGCTCAGAGCGGTCTGGAATGTGTTTCAGGGTTCAGCGTCGGGGGGTTAATCAGCCTGGGAGGCAGAGGTGGCTAAGGTCTGCTGTCATTTAGTTAAATCTACTTGGGGGGTTAGCTACTGCGTTTGTGCCAACATGGCTCACATATCGCTCTGGGGATTTTCCAACAGTACTGTTGTGGGATGCCGTTGTCAATTTCTCTTTTCCCCAAATTTCAGCTTGACAGAAGCTACATTCTGTTAGGGGGCTAGATCGAGCCTCCTTGGACTTGCTGTATCAGCTTGTTCCAAAAAATTTTTTTTTGAATTTTTTTCTTTCGTTTTTATCGGTTGTTGTTATTCATTATTTAGTTTATCGATCTTAAAAGCTTTCCTATTTAAGGAACGTTATGTTGTATTGTCATGGTGTTTCGGGTTTGGATTTCATCTGAAGCTGAGATTGAAGACCACGACGCGATTTAACATCTCTCGCGAGGTCCTTCTCATTAGGCAGAAGTTGATTTCTTGATCGGTGATACTGTGGTGATGCACATATCCGACCAAAAGTATGAGTAGTTTTTTTTTTGGTTTTTTTTATTTTTCTTCATATATCGTTATATGGGGTATAATACATTGGACATTTTAGCTTGACAGGAGCTACATTCTGTTAGGGAGTAATACAAACTTCCTTGGCATTGTTCCAAAACATTTTAGCTTGACAGGAGCTACATTCTGTTAGGGAGTAATACAAACTTCCTTGGCATTGTTCCAAAACATTTTAGCTTGACAGGAGCTACATTCTGTTAGGGAGTAATACAAACTTCCTTGGATTTGTTCCAAAAATATATTTTTTTTCCATTCATATGATAGTAGTAATTAAATAAAGAAACATTTTATAAATAATAACTCATCCATATCTTTTTTTTATCTAACTGAGGGATAATCAATGTATCTGATGGGAGTCTCATTTCTTTCCTTATCTTATCTTATCTTAAGTCATTATCTTTGGGAACCCACTGATGCAGTGATTCATCTTACTATTAAATTTCTAAAATTATTGGTATGTAGATACCTGGTACTGGTTCCGCTTTTCTCAGAATTTACCGTTCAAGGTTTCTGCTGTGTTTGTGAGATGATTTTTTTTTCCTAGTGTTCTGCTTGCGCGATGACCAATGGCTACTGTGGACGCTAACTGGCAACCTCCCTGGTAAGAGCCTAGGAAGAAAGAAAATCACCTGGCGTACCGGTGAAGACTTTGGACCGTTCCCTTTCTTTCATTTTTTTTTATCTTTATTTTTCTCTAAATTAATTATTCGGAAGAATCCTCAAATTCTTTTCCTTCAGTATCGCAGTGACTCGTTCCTTTCTTCTTAGTCTTCCTATCGTTCAATATCTTCTTAATATCTTCTTTATTTCAGTCTCGTAATAGCTCAATGATTTTCACTTATAAAAAATTTTTTTTTGAAAAAATTTTTTTTTTCGGGTTGTAAGGGTGTGTAACGTTAATTTCGTTCACTTTACTTCCCTCGATTGAATTAATAAATTATCGTATGGGCGGCGAATAGCCAGTCCTTTCTCATGCCCAACACCGAGAAATGTTTCAAGGCTGAATATATTTACTGTCGACGAGAGTCGAAATCAACGTTTCTATGCGCGATGATCGAGGCCCGTCTGTCGGAAAATAGTCACGCCCATCTTGAAATTCCCACTTCGATTTCGTGTCTCTTCTTCTTCTACCAATTATAAATCAAATATGAATCAAGAATTCACTACTGAAAGGTAAATTCCTTTCCTGGTCAAATCGTATGAGCGTGACACGAACATGAGACGTAAGTCGGTTGTCGTTCACATGATTTAGTGTATTTAAACAAGTGGCAAAGGGGTTTCGTTCTTTCTTTCCTGCATACATGTGCTATTGAAGCCTTATGGCTTATATTATCTTATCTTAGAAGTGCATTCATTTGAGTGGTAAGTCATTTCGCTTAAATGCACAACTAACTCTCCTTTCTTAATAGCTTCTACCTCCCTATCTTTATTATGTAGCAATATCATTCCAGTGCCAGGAATAATATATATCGATATGAATTTGTTTTTCTTTCAGTTTTTTTATATTATCTATTTAAAAATATCTATTTAAAAATATCTACGTATTTAAACAAATGTATGTATTTACCGGTGCAGAATCGGTTATTCTATTTTATCGTTTTTTTTATTTGCTTTCTTTTTATCTAAAAATACAGGATGTATGAACCACGTTGTCAAATAATTTTCTTTAATATCGTAATATCATACTTGTAATATCATACTTCAGACATCCTGGATTTTGTTGAATTTGTGAAAATTGTTCCTGATACTATATCTGTTCCCTAGCACTTTACCTGGGACACTTACCTGAGACACGTTACCTGAAACTTTACCTGGGACTAAACTTTACCAGGACCTGAAACTTTACCAGGACCTGAACCTTTACCAGGACCTGAAACCGTGCCAGGACCTGAAACTTTACCAGGATCTAAAACTTTACTAGGACCCGAAACTTTACCAGGACCCGAAACTTTACCGGGACCCTTACCTGAGACACTACAACAGGAAAGTACAATAGTTCTTGCTCTCCAACACAACATACAACAACATATGTCGACTATTCATTTTTTTTGATATTTAATTTTGTTTGAAAATATACAACTTGTAAATTTAATAACGTTGTTCATATAGTTTTTTTCCCTTCCAATCTTCCAGGATTTGTCGCTATAATGCAGAGGTGAATAACAAATAAACTAGTATTATTCAGAGTGGCGCCCACTTACCTTTCCTAATTTACATAATTTATCTTTATTTCACTTTAAATAAATTTCAAGTAGAATTACCCGCGAACCGGTAAGACTACTCTCTGAATTTATACTAGTTTGGTCTCAGAATCTACACCTGAGGTGCTCTCTAACCTGAGCAGCCGTTACAGTAGTATACGAGCCATGGCAGGTGAAACACGTGCTGAAGGTCGTATTGATATCGGCGAGCTACAATGCAAAAAGTGCAAACATAAAGTTGCTACTTTTGTCAAATGTGTTAGTTGTGATTCCTGCTTCCATGTTCGATGTGCACAAAAAATGAAATGTGAAATAATCGACAAAGACTTTGTTAAATGTTGTGATAACGATGTTGATAACGACTTTTTCGATGCAATTGACAACTTTAATTCTGAAGGTAAAATTGATATTAGTATATTTAAATATATCATAAAACAAAAAGATCAAATAATTGCTGGATTAAGCGACAAATTAAAAATATTAAACGAACAACTGGTACTTGTTAAAGAGAAAGTTGAAGCAACAAAAACGGCAAAATTCGAAACAATGAATTCGGAACCGGTCAAGACCAACAAAAATGTTCATAAACCGAAATCGTCTTTTACTACATCTGCGGGCTCTATAGCAGCAAATATAAGAGTTTCCGAAAATAGTTTTCCAGTCAAGGATTTAAATAGGGGTGTATTAGAAACGGAAACAAAATTATTGTGTGATAAATACGTAAATCTTGAAAATGACTTAATCCCAGATGATCATGACAAGGGCGCAATTATGAAACAAGAAATCTGGACCAAGGTGGAGACTAAAAAATATCGGCATAAACCGAAGGGTAACGTAGTCATTGGCAACTTTTCAGGTCAGTCAACAGTGGTGGGTGTTGAAAAATACTTAGATCTTCATGTATATAATCTAAAGCCTAACACTTCAAAAGATGAATTAACAACTTTTCTACTACCTACATTTCCTGAGGTAATATGTGAACCTCTTAATTCCAAGCATCCGGAAAAATACTCTTCTTTTAAAGTATCGGTATTTAAAAAAAATTCTGAACTGACCAAAAATCCTAAAAATTGGCCTAATAACGCATATGTGCGCTATTTTTTCAAATTGAGATCACCGACGGAAAAAAATCTTTAAAATGGACTAATGACAAAAGTGATATACAAACAAAAAGATTCAAAATACTTCATCTAAATGCGCAATGCATCACGAATAAAATGAATAAATTTCACTTGCTACTTAATGAAGAAACTCCTGACATAATCAGTGTTGTTGAACACTGGTGCTGTGAAGATAATATTCACTATATGAATACTCCAGGTTACCAACTAGCTACGTATTTTTGTCGTAGCACCCATATCCATGGAGGTTGTGCAATATATGTGAAGGACAGCTACAAGGTAAACGTCCTCAACGTCTCGTCGGTCTGTGAAGAAATGGTATTTGAGTGTAGTGGCGTTAAATTAGTGTTAGATGGTAAGAGTGTTTGTGTTTTAAGCATCTACCGGCCACCTAAAGATGAAAATTTCCAGGTATTTCTGATAAAATTATATACATTGCTTGAAGATATTTCTAAACATAGCTATATATTCCTCTGTGCTGACTTCAACCTTGACTATCTTGTTTATTCATTGAAAAAGCTGCAGTTGTTCGATATTCTGCAGAGTTTTAATTTAAATGTGACCTCTACTACACCAACGCGTGTGTTTACTAATAAAAATGGTGTAACATCTTCCACTAAAGTAGATTATATCATGTCGAATTGTAAAGCTGTTGACCATGGTTCAAATGTTTATGAGGCAAACTTTAGTGACCATCGAGTTCTCACTCTAACCCTAAATTTTGCACAAAAGTTTAAAAGAAGTGATTATCAGGTGACATCAACATTTTTTCGAGATTTATCTCTAAATAACCTTGATCGATTAAATTCCCTACTTTATGATACTGACTTTAATGAAATATATCTAGAAACTAATGTAGACTCTGCCTTTACATCCTTCTTAAATATTTTTATTTTTATTCTTGATAAATCTTGTCCTTTGAAGCATAAAAATTCTAATAATTCAAATTCAACATGTAATTGGATCACACCTACCATTAAAAAAGCTGGACTTAAAAGCCTAAATTGGCTGTGTAAAAATAGTGACAACAATTTACCTAGAGAGCTTTATAGGACAGCTAAATTCAATTATAATAAAATGATTACTGAAGCTAAATTTAATTATAATAAAAAGTTGATTAACGAATCTAACAATAAACAGAAAACAGTATGGAGATTAGTCAATGTGGATCTTGGTACTGGTATAAAGTTTAAGAAAATAAATTTGGATGTGAATGGTAAAATATATGCAATTCCACAAGAAATTGCGGATGTTTTTGGTAATTACTTTGCCAATATTACTGAAGACAGTCTATTAACTCACTTCGGAAAAACTAAATAAAAAAACTGTACTGTATCTAATATGGAGAGGAAAACATTCTTTTTTAGTCCAGTTTTGCCTAATGAAGTTTTGAATGCGATTCAAAATCTAAAGAGCAAAAATTGTAGTGGAACTGATAATATTTCGACAAAAATTTTAAAAGCTGCTAGTGGACCTATTGCTGAGCATCTTGCACATCTGATAAACGTATCAATCACGACGGGTAAATTTCCTTCATGTGTAAAAACAGCAACCATTATTCCGGTTTATAAAAAGAGCAATCCTTTGGATATTGCTAATTATAGACCAATTTCAATATTGAGCGTATTTTCTAAGGTTATAGAAAAACTGGTTTATACTAAAATGTATGATTTTTTATCAAAGTTCAACATCCTCAGTGATTGTCAGCATGGTTTTCGATCAGGTAAATCAACGCAGACAGCTACTTCCAGTTTAATTGAATTTGTGTATTACAGCATGGACCACGGCAAATATGTAGTTGGTCTTTTTTTTGACTTGTCTAGAGCTTTCGACAGCATTAATTTAGAGTTTCTTAGGAATAAATTGTACAATATAGGATTTAGAGGTATATTTTTGGATTGGATTAGTGATTATTTCAGTCACAGACAGTTATCTGTAAAAATTGAAAATGCTTATTCGGCTAAAAAGCCGATTAATATCGGTGTACCTCAGGGTTCGGTCTTAGGGCCACTGCTTTTTCTGCTTTTTGTCAATGATATGCCTCAAAATTTAAATGCGAAACTGGTATCTCTTTTTGCTGATGACACTTCTTTAGTTGTTGCAGAATCTACCTTTGATGAGCTGATTAAGTCAACAAAAGACATTTTAAATAGTTTTAGTACTTGGTGCGGCAGTAATGGCCTGATATCCAATGTTTCCAAAACGAAATGCATATATTTTACTCTCCATAATCCAGCTACTTTACAAATCAATCTTAATGGAAATACATTAATATCAACCAAATGTGCAAAATTTCTGGTGTTTATGTTGATCAACATCTTAGATGGTCAGATCACATTGATATGCTTAATAAAAAACTAAATAAATCTAAATATGCAATTTCTCGAATAAGGTCCTCCATGCCTTTAGAGTCCTTATTAACAGTTTATTATAGTCTCGTATATAGTCATTTGTCGTATAATGTTATTCTTTGGGGAAATTCTATCGATAGCAACAGGATTTTTATTACCCAAAAACGTATAATCCGCACCATATTCAAACTACCTCCAGGTGAATCTTGTAAAGCCTATTATATTTCTCATGAAATTCTAACATTGCCCTGTATATACATACTGAATGTATATTAAAGAAAATTTCAACAGTTTAACATTAAATTCTCATTATCACAATTACTCAACTAGAAAGGCTAACTTCTTAAGTGTACCGTCTCATAGGACCACTAAATTTGAAGAATCTCCAACATTTCAAGGTATTAGGCTGTATAACCATTTACCAAATAGTATAAAAAATTTAAATACGTTTGCGTTTAAGCAGCGTATAAAATTATTATTAATTTCTAAAGGCTACTACAGGGTAGAGGAGTTTATTGGAGATTCAGAGCTTGACTGAACTAATATTACTGATTGTGTGTACATAGCAATAGTTTGTTTTTTATATTTTATTTGTATTTTTGTTATTAGTGTAGTTTTTGACTTGTCCTATACATTTTCATGTCATCAGAGGATCAATATACATTATTATTATTATTATTAGGTAGAGAAGAAACCACCCATCGTCTTAGGGAAGACCGCCGTTCTGTAAATCTGTCTGATTCCGAAGTCTCTGCGTCCTCCCTGGAGTTAGGGGTCGACAAGGAGCAAATTGTTTCCGAAGTCTCTGCGTCCTTCCTGGAGTTAGGGGTCGACAAGGAGCAAATTGTTTCCGAAGTCTCTGCGTCCTCCCTGGAGATAGGGGTTGACAAAGAGCAGTCCGTTCATGAAGTCTCCGCGTCCTCCCTGGAGTTAGGGGTTGACAAAGAGCAGTCCGTTCTTGAAGTCTCTGCGTCTTCCCTGGTGTTAGGGGTTGACAAAGAGCAATCTGTTTCCGAAGTCTGCGTCTTCCCTGGTTTTAGGGGTTGACAAGGAGCAATCTGTTTCCGAAGTCTCTGCGTCTTTCCTGGAGTTAGGGGTTGACAAGGAGCAATCTATTTCCGAAGTCTCTGCGTCTTCCCTGGTGTTAGGGGTTGACAAGGAGCAATCTGTTTCCGAAGTCTCTGAGTCTTCCCTGGTGTTAGGGGTTGGCAAGGACCAATCTGTTACCGAAGTCTGTTCATAGTCTCTCGTAGAGTTGGGAGATAGTAATGCAGCCCCGAGAAATCTCCGAGAACTGTGAAGGTTTTTGGGAGTTGCATCCTGGTATAGGAGATTTGTACCATCATTTTCACAAAAGGTGGCTCCGTTAACGAAGTTACTCCGTAAGTCTCAGCGATGGAAGTGGGCTGAAGAACAGGAAGCTGCTGTCACTGAGATTAAAACCTGTCTGTCAGAAGCACACGTCCTAAGTTGTCCTGATTTTACCGTACCGTTTACCTTACAAACCGATGCCTCAGAATATGGTCTGGGATAGCCCTTACCCAGCAGAAGGTGGGCCACAAGCACGTAGTAGCGTATGCAAGTCGCACCCTGAGTCCTACCGAGAAAAATTACTCCGTAACCGAAAAAGAATGTCTTGCTATTGTTTGGGGGATTGAAAAGATGCGTCCTTATTTAGAGGGCTACCATTTCACGGTTGTTACCGATCATCAATCTCTTAGATGGCTGCATTCCATATCTAGTTGGTCCGGACGTTTAGCTAGGTGGAGTATTTTTCTACAACAGTATGATTTCGAGATACAGTACCGTAAAGGTGCTCTAAATCGTGTGGCCGACGCTTTGTCAAGAAACCCGCTACCAATGACCGCCGAGACCGATTCACCGTCCGCAATCTGTTTGACCGATGTAACCGCCGAATATTCGTGGTACCGGAACAGGAAGGAAGAGGTCCTGAAGGATCCAGAGAAGTTTCCGGACTACTGCATTAAAGAAGACCGTCTATACCGTCATTTTTGGGACATAAACGATTTCAGAGAGCCAGAAATGTCCGACCCTTGGGAACTGTGTATAGTGAAGCCCGACCGAACCCGAATCCTGCAAGAAAACCATGATGCTCCAAACGCCGGATACCTAGGAATTGCTAAAACCATCACCCGGATTGCAAAATTGTACTATTGGCCAGGAATGTTCAGGGACATCACCAAATACGTGAGGAGATGTCTGCAATGTCAAAAGTACAAACCGTCGCAACAAAAGCTCCCAGGGAAGATGCAACCATCATCGAATCGGCAACCATGGCAAACCGTTAGTTCCGACATAATTGGACCGTTACCCAGAAGTAAGGAAGGGAACTGTTACATCATTATGTTCCAAGACCGATTCACTAAATGGGTACAGTGTAAACCGTTAAGGAATGCTACTGCCAGTAGCATAAGTACTGCCTTTTACGAGAAAATATTGACGATATTTGGATGCCCCCGTACCGTGCTGACCGACAATGGAACTCAGTATGACAGCAAGTTGTTCAAGGATATGCTGAGTGGTTTAGGAATCCGACACCGTTTCACTACGCCGTATACACCGCAAGCGAATCCAGTAGAACGAGCCAACCGCACCCTGAAGACAATGATTGCGCAATACTGCGAAGCGGATCACCGAGACTGGGATGTAAGGTTGTCGGACTTGAAGTTTGCACTGAATAATTCAAGACACGACTCGACTGGATTCACACCTGCCTTCCTAAATTTTGGGAGAGAGCCCGAGACACCGAAATCCTTCAGAAGAGAGGCTGAAAAGGACACCGAGAAAAGTCCGGAAGAAGACGCCGGATTGGACGACCCTACCAAAGAAGACCCGAAGCCGCATCTCTTGCGAGTAGAGAAACTGCAAGAGTGCTTCGACCTAGTCCGTCTGCACCTGTCCCGAGCGTTTACCAGTCAAAGCCCTAACTATAATCTACGCCGTAGAGACTGGAGGTGCACTATCGGAGACAAAGTTATGAAGAAGGATCATACACTATCCTCTGCCGTTGATCACGTCACTGCGAAACTCGCTCCGAAATATTCCGCGCCGTACGAAGTCGTACGTGTTATTTCCCCAGTTGTATATGACTTACGAGATGGGAAAGGAAAACGGTATAATCGTATACATGTGAAAGACTTGAAACCCGCCATTATCTGAACATTTTATTTTGCACCCGCTGTGGACAAATGGACCGAACGACACGCCCCGCTCTGGAAGTAGCCGGACACTGCTTCAGGTCATACCGAAGACAGGCGTTAATTTGCTTGTCACTAAAGAATTATTCGTAAAATAGACTACAGAGTAATAATAGACTAAAAGTTTCTTTTTGATTATTTTGTTATATACCGACCTATTGTGTGATCGTAGGTATACCCTAAACCGTAGGTAGTATACAACTCTGCTGAACCCCCTGCTTCCTTCATTAACCCGTAATTTCTAAATTGGAGGATCCATATTTTATAATTTTTACCTTTGTTTTCTTTGTGCTCTTTCAACGTACTTACCTTGGCTATTGCTCAATAGATGGCATGGGCTCTTTTAAAATAAATTATTTGATATTGAGAATTGTAATTTGTTTATTATTAATTTGGAAACAAACAGGGTTTTGTGTAAGGCCTTTGTTTTTCCGCAGAATATTTTAAGGATAATTAAATAAGCATGGCATTCACATTAGTAAACATTTTAATAAATCTCAACATCTAAAAATATAACATAGGGACATAAAATGGCTGAATTTACAAATGTTAAATTTCAAACGCGATTGCGCAAATTGATGAAAACAGATATTCGTTGAAATAGACCATTCCAGGTCACGTGATTTTGACAAATCGGCCATATTGCTTGATGGGCACATACATTTTTATTTTCCGTTTGTTCTTCTTGAAGTCAACGTGTGTTTAGAGTGTTTTTTTTTATTTTATCAATTTTTCGCGAGTGTATCATTGTATCTTCACAATGGATCGTCGTAGTGATTACTATTTATCACTTAGTGGTGACGTTAAAGTCCGCTATGATGAGAAAATAAAAATAATAGATAATGTAGATCCTTACACTTTAAGTCCAGCCACCTTATCATCTAATTTCAGTTTATTACCATCAGTGGCCATGATAGACTTGATGAATTATTCAATTCTTACTCATAGTTTTTATGATGGAAAGCAATTGAAGGCATATAAATCTTTGCAGGCGTATAAATACTATGAAGCTGGTTATGTTCAAGGGGTTTTGACAAGAAAGATGAATTCAAATGCACATCTTATTGTTGGCAAGGTAAGAATCATTTTAATATAGAAAAGGAAAATCTGTAAGTATGCATGTAATAAATTTCTAAGAAGTTGTACATATGTGTATAACCATCAATCTTGTTTATTTTCAAACTTCATACATACTTACAGCAATTTCTTACAATAGGCACTACACACTACACACTAGACAGTTAAATGATTTTCGTGTAAATACAACAATACTCAGACCTATTTTCACTTAAAAATAAATTACATAATGCTTGTTTTCGATACCTCTAACTTGCTTTTGTATATATTTTAAATCAGTACCCTACCATATTTTTAATTTTAAATGTGATTTGAGGTACATTACCAGTTTATTTATTAGTATTCAATTATGAGGTGGATTCCAAAAAGCTCTAAATTTTGAATAAAACTTGTATGCCGACAAGAGATATCTTTTTGCTTTCCACCTTGTGATGATTATTATCTTTATTCTATCATTAATATGTTTCTCTTATTGTTACAGGTGATGCATTCCCAAAAACGCAATGAAAAACATCTTCAAGTTTGGGTAATTGTACTTCAAGATGGGGCAGTTTCTAGTGGCCATTGTACTTGTATGGCAGGTTTAGGTGAAGTTTGCAGCCATGTTGCAGCAATCCTGTTTTTCCTAGAAGCCCGTCCTGAAGCTGGGCAAGTAGCATGCACAGATGTATTAGCTCAGTGGCCAATTCCTGCAACTAAAAATGCAGATATGGTGCGAGTATGTGATATGCAGTGGGCAAAAAAATCAAAACCCGTTACTTCTTCCGCACTGTCTGTATCACCATTGGAAGGAGAACAGCTAGTGTCTTTAATAAAGGAACTACAAAATATGAATGTTGAACCTGGTATCCAAAGAATACTGGAACCATTTGCAAGTTCTATGGTGATGGTTCCAACACAATTGCCACATGGGTTAGAAGATATATTTAAAGAAGAATTTGTGTCTAAATCCTATGACGAGATACTAAAGATATCGAAGACTATTGACATTAATTTATCTTCAAGTGAAATCAAATCAATTAAAATTGCTACACGCAGTCAAGCAAATACCAATGTGTGGTTTAAATTTAGAAGTGGACGGATTACTGCTTCAAAGTTTAAAGCAGTTAGCAAAGCCAATTTAGAAAAACCACCTCTGTCACTAGTTAAAGGTATTTGTTATCCACAAAAAATGATATTTTATTCAAAATACTCATCTTATGGAATAAAAAATGAAAGTAAAGCTTTGCAAAATTATTTTGATGTTGCCAAAAATTACCACGATAACATGAAATTAGATTCTGTAGGATTTATCATTTCTGAAGAACATCCAGAGGTCGGTGCCTCTCCTGATGGAATAGTTTCATGTACGTGTCATGGCCCAGGGTGTGTTGAAGTTAAGTGTCCGTACTTATTGATGGATTCAACCATTGATGAGTTTGTCAATAAAAAAAGCTCATGTTTGGTAAACAATTCTGAGAATAATTATTCATTAGACCGAAACCACTCATATTTTCACCAAATCCAGCTGCAGATGTACGTAACACAAACAAAATATTGTGATTTCGTTATTTGGTACAAAGAAGGCCTACTTATTGATAGAATTTACTTTGATGCCGAATTTTGTGAAGTCAATTTAAAAAAAGCATTGATATTCCATGAATACATCATAAAACCAGAACTTTTGAGTAAATATTTCACTCTTAATCAAGGTGTAGGAAAAGTAACACTATGGTGTATTTGTAGAAAACCTGATGATGGAAGATCACATGTGATAATAGTGAATGTAATATAGAATGGTTTCATTTTGATTGTATGGAACTTATTGAGGTTCCAGATAGTCCTTGGATGTGTCCACAATGTGCAGTTTAATTTTTTAATTTAAATAAAACTTACTTACAATGTATCATTTAATTTATTAAAAGATGAAAGTTAAATATCATAGTCTTATTTCTGCACTGGGAAAGAAAACGAGTTAAAAGAATGTTTCTTCGATACTACAAGCACAGTTGAATGTGCCGAAAATTGCTAATTTATACCTTAGTATATTACTTTGGCTAAGAATATAAATTTTTTTATGTCAAAGTGATAACTCGGCTCTACTAATGAAACATTTTTACTCTTATTCTATTCCTGGACAGACTATACCTGTTTTGTAATTTTTTATATCGACTGGAATAAACCAACTGTAATAGTATGTAAAATATTTTAAAAGTACCATAATAAAATTATAAAGTTAAGTTAAACTTTGAAATTTTTTAATGTACTTTTGAATGCACAGTGCTTAACTCTTTTTGATGAGTCTCTAATAAATTACATGTTTAGTTTTGAAGTCAAATAAAGAAGTAAAAATAAAACAGGAATTAAGTTAATTTTTTAATATAAAATATTTATTTAAATACATTGATTGTTAATGGGTAATAAGAATAAGCAATTCAGTGTAATGTATAAAAAATGACAGTAGGCAATTTAAAAACTAATCAAATTTTGAATATACATAATTATGTCATAGGGATTTGAGATGGGCATAAATTTATAAAAGCACTGCATACAACTAAAATTTTATCAAGAACACTAATATTTTCTCGATTCATTGACAACATACTTATTGGTATGGGACCCTGAAGAAGTCTGTATTTTTTTTTAAGAAGACCTATAATTCTCTCCACATGTATTCTTACATTAGCAATATTGCGAGTACTATTTAATTCAGTTGGATGAAGTTGATTTCTACCTTTCGTGAATGCTGGAATTTCTAAATGACCTCCAAGAATTTTAACTGATTCTTCTATTAAAAATCCCCTATCAGCTAAAATTATATCTCCGGGTAAAATAAGATTTAAAAAGCCACAATTTTCTGTTAAATATTTGTCACTAGTCCTTCCACCCCAAGCTTCCGAAATGAAATTAATAGTACCTTGAGGAGTGATACCAATTAAGAACTTTACAGTTTGATGATGTTTGTAATGGGACCAACAACGAGCTGTATTTACTAAACTTGATGGTTTTTCTATGAAAATTTCAAAACAATCAATTATCGCTGCAATTTTCTTACCAAAATTTTCTTGGAAACAGGCAGGTACATTTTTCTGTAATAATTCTCTTTCTGGCCAAATAACAAGTTTTTTAAATTTTTCATAAAAAATATCGATACATTTGTAAAAAATATCTGATGCAGTTGTTGGAGATACAGAGAATCTGTAAGACAAATATTTAAAAGGCAAATTGAGGCGAAGTCTCATTAATGTTAACAATAACTGTTTAAAAGGGGACAAATTACTTTTTGTAGACAAACTTGAGGATATAATACTGAACAGTTTGAACATCATCGCAGCTTTTGGAAATCCTGTAAAATAGAGAGTTTTGGAATCATCATCAATAAACGATTCTTCTGAAATATCAAGGGATTTTAATTTTTTATTTAAAGTTTCAATTTTCTCAGAGCAAAAATTAATATCTCCAATGAGTTTATTTAAATATTCCATATTCCAGTCAGTTTGTACTCCAACACTATTTTTACTGTCTTCATCTTGTTCTCCCTGCTCCTGAAAACTTGATGAAGTTCCTGGCTCTGCAATATCTGAACAAGACGGAATCTCAATGTCCTAAAAAATGTCGAGGCATCTAATAATGAAATTCAAATTAAAATTTAAACTTACCATTTGATCAAGTTTCTTGCGTTTAATGCTTCTATTATGTCTTTCAACATGTTGCAAGTTTTTAGATTGAGTACTAACATATCCCATATTTTGTACAGGAACCCAGTCAGGGTTATTTCTGTCTTCAAGTTCTGCTGGATGCCCTAGAAGTAAAAAAAAATAATTGTACTATTTGAGATAATTGTAGACACCCATTAGATAATTTCACAAATGATTTTAACTTCTTATTATCAAAAAAATCAAAAGTATTGACAAGTACTTACCTAATATAAAATGATCTGAACAAATTCGTGCATTTTTAAGGAAGGTTTCACTTAAATTTCCTCGTTTTAGAGATCTAACCCAACATTCTCGACGTTCTTTTGATAAGGCGTCTAATCGTTCACCTCGTCCTTTTAAAGCTGCAGGTATTCTGAAAAATCGTACTTTATCCCTTTCTGCTCTCTTTGAGCATCCCACAACTGCACAAAACGAAGGCATATTAAATATATTAAAATATTAAATTATGAACACACAGTTGTTTACAATGGTAGCTTTGTTTTGGTTGCCCCTCAGGCAATATGGCGGATTTATTGTGACGTCATCCTAGAATGGTCTATACAAATTTAGGTTATGTTATACTAAAACTCTAAGGAAGTGCTACAAGATGCTTTCAAAGCTGATGATAGATGAAAATTATTTAGGAACAATAACAATGAACAATTATAAAGTAAGTAAATAACCCTTAGCTCCAATTATGACACTTTTATATACGTTTTTGTTCACAAAAAAGTAGAATGTCTTACCACAATTCAATGATTCTCTTTCTTATTTCAGCAGAGAAATAAAGTTACGCGTTTCAACCCTATGCAATCGGGTCAGGACTGCAATACTGTCGTCTAGTAATTAAACCTTAAAATTCCAGCAAGGTTTGTCTGCAAAGCAGGAACTGCTATGTACAGGATACCCAGGCAGGATGCAGGATGTATTGAAGAATTATAGGTTCGGGAACCAGGAACAATCTTTACGATTGCTTCTAAATATATATATTTTTTAAATTTAATCTGAAGATATGCGTTTATCGTTTCTCACCGCTTAGAATCCACAACTTTCTTTTTTTTTATTGATAGTCCTCCCTCTTGGAAACCAAAATTTTACTTCCTGGATACCAGAGAGTTTTGCTTTTCGATTGGTTTAAAATTTTAAACCGGATCTTCTCAGGTAAGTTATTTCGATTGCTACACTGATGTCATCAATCAATGTGACATTTCATTCCTTGATTTTTATAAAACGTTTGTACATAAGTAAAAATGACAAAAATAACTACGTTACAATATAAATACTGAATTAAAATTTTCTTATTTTCAAAAAAAAATCATTGTACATAACTAGAAAAGAAATTTTTATTCGCAACAACCTGAACAAATCCCTGAACTGTCATAGAGTATTTTTCTATTCTGACAGATAGTATTTCTATGATTCAATGTATTAAACTTTGGATGACAGTTCAAAATTTTTTTTTGAATTTTGACATACAGGGTGTTTTTTTATTATAAATGCAGATTATTGGAAAACGTATGCTTCTTATGAATAAAAATTTTATTACAACATTCCCTGAAATATTTCAATCTTTTTATAAATTATAATAATTCTAGAAAAAGTCTGAAATTTTTCATAATGTATATTTTTATATTTTTCTTAGTGTAGGTGTTTTAAATGAATTTATTAATAATCACTCTTCTGGATAGAACTTATAAATGGATTTAATATTGAAGATTATACCTGTGACGAGATGTGCCAACTGGTAGCTATTTACACCAAATTCTGTTACAACCACATATGGACCTTTATATAGAAGCTGCAGTTTCAAGCATTGATTCTTGTATCGATTGGGTGTTCGAAGAGCCTTAACTATAACTAAATCACCCTTTTGAAAGGTAATTTGCTTTTTGATTTTGTTATTTCTGAGTTTTAGTTGTTTATTTGCTCGTTTTATTAATTTTTCATTTGTTATTTGTATTAATGTCTCATAGTTTTCTATATTTGTGATTTGCCATGGTCGATTAGGAATTTGTCCAGTCATTAATATCGTTGGACTCATGTTTGTTACTGTATTAGGGATATCATTGATGAAATGTTCAATGTCTACTATATACTCTTCCCAAAGTGTGTGTTCGCTATGCACTAGTACTAGAATTAAGACCGAATGGAGAGACTTTAAATTGGTATACAACACCATTTATAATAAAACCAGTATACTTTCTACTGTCTGAATGAAGAGGAATAAGCCAAAATGAGTGTAATAGATCTAGCTGACTAAAAACCCTTGCATTTGTAATTCTACCTAAGATGGCTTTAATTGTTTGTGGAGATTCATACTCAGGAGTAGTACATTGATTTAAATTGCGCGCATCCAAACAAATTCTAATGTTATCTTTTGGATTTTTCTTTTGAACAATTACTATAGGATTAATAAAAGATGTATTACTGTATTCTATAATGTCAAATAATAATTTGTCAGTAGCTTCATTGACTTGAGGCCTAAGTTTATAAGGAATAGGATAAGTTTTGCTTTTAAAATTCTCAATATTTTTGTTTATTTTTATTTTATGAACGTATTCTTCTGCGACTCTTGCCTCTTCCTTGACTAAACCTTCATACTTTATCAATAAATTCATAATATCATCTCGATAACCATCATCACAATTAATTTCCATCCCATTGATATAATTTATCATCACTTCATTTTTCCTACTACCATTAGTTCCATATCCATAACCATACTTCTTATCTTCATAAATTCCTTTCACATAACCATACTTTTTAGCTTCATGATTCTTTAATTTTATATTGTCTGTTTCTTCTGTAAGCTCCATATTACATTCTTCTTCTGTCTTCTGTACTTCTTTTTCTTCCCTATCTGTATAAAATTGTATTTCTATTCCTTTAAAACTAACCATTTCTTTTTCATAATCGATGATTGCCTCATTTTTATCAAGTTCATCAGAACCTATTAATACATCAAATTCTATATGATCAACAATTAATAATTGCATGCTAATACTACTAATCCTGAAGGATATCGGGAAAGTCGATCAGGAGGGGATCGAGAGGATTAAGAAGGGGTTGAGGGAGATGACAGGGGAGTGGGTGGATAGACTCAGAGTCTCAAGAAATAGGGAGGTGGTAATAGAGGCAAAGAAGGGGGTTGAGGTGAGGGGAATTCTGGGGGAGGTAGGAAGGGTAACAGGAGCTAGGGTGGTCGAAGCGGGGAGGGGAACAGAAACCATTAAAATGGTAGGGATAGAACCGTGGATGGAAGATGAAAAGGTGAGGGGGAAAATAGAGAATTTTATTGGGAAAGGGACAACGGTGATTAAAGTGGTAAGGGAGAGGAACGGGATGAAAATGGCGGTGGTGAGGGCGGAATGGGAAAAAGCGGTAGCCTTGTTAAAAAAAAAGGAGATTAGATTGGGGTGGAACAGGGTAAATATTATAGAGGGTAGAGAGGATGACAGATGCTTTGGATGTGGGATAAAGGGCCATAAAGTAGCAGGGTGTAAGGTGAAGGTAGTCAAGGAGAGGAGTAAGTGTTGGCTTTGTAAGAGCGAGGATCACATGGCGAGAGACTGTCGGCAGGCCTTCCTTTGTAGGGTGTGGAGAAAGGGGACACAAGCCCGGGGAGATAGAATGTAGTAGGGGAAGGAAAGAAGTAGGAGACGATGGAAAAGGTGAAGGAAAAAATGGGAGGGACCCTCTGGACCCCTCAGAGGGGACGAGTCTAGTCAAATAGGAGGAAGGGGACAGCGTTGCGCGGGAAGGAGGAATGTAGGGGATGTATGGAGAGTGTTACAGATAAATTTAGGGAAATGCAGGATAGCGCATGATATATTGGATGAAGTGATTTTTAGGAGGAAAGTGGATGTAGGGTGTGGATCCGAGGTGAATGCTAGATATGTGGGGAAGCAGGGATGGATTATGTACGATACAGGAGAAGCAGGAATAAGAGTGGTGGGGGATGGATTGAGGGCGGATTAAGTGAGGAAGGGAAATGGATGGGTGGTAGTGCGAATGGGAGACATGGTGGTGTACAGTGTGTATAAGCCCAAATGTCAGCCTGAAAGAATATGAGAGGAGCATGACAGTATTAGAGGACGATCTGAGGGTGTCAAAAGGAACAGGAGGATCATAATGAGAATGGTGGCAGAGGACTTCAATGCGAAGAATACTATATGGGTGGGGAAGAAAACGGACAGGAGAGGGGACATCCTTGAGGAAGTTTTAACATCCAACGGGCTGGTGGTGCTGAATGATGGACTACTGCCCACCTTCGTGAGGGGTGACGGGGGTTCATCATTCATTGATATAACAGCATGTGATGAATGGCTGTGGGAAAGAGTGTTTAGTTGGGGGGTGCTGGAGGATGAGGAAAGCTTGAGCTTACATAGGTATGTGGAGACGGATATAAGGAAAGAGAGAAAGGATTTAGTGGAAGAGTGGGAATGGAAGTGGACGAAAGCTGAGGCAGAGAGTATGAGGAAGAAAGTAAGAGAAGAGATAGGAAGGGGACTTGGATATGATGCAGATGAATTGTACAATGTGATACAGGGCTGCAAAAGAGAGGGAAAGAGGGGCAATAGGCGTGAGCGGAGGGCCAATTACTGGTGGAATGAGGAAATAGAGGAGCTGTGGAGGGAGTGTAAGAAAGAACTAAGACGGATGCTGAGAGGAAGAGGAAGGATGGAGGGAAGAGGGAGATATATAGAGAAGAAAAAGGAACTGGAGCGTAGAGAGAGAGGGAAAAAAAGGGAAGTGGGTAGAGTTACTGGGGGAATTGGAAAACAATCCATGGGGAAAGGCGTATGAGATAGCGGTGAAGAGGATGGGTGGAAATAGGAACGAGGTTCTAGAGGAGGATTGGGAGAAGGAGATTATAGAGAAATTGTTCAAAGGGGGAGAAGGAGAAGTGGGTGGCAGAATTCAGGAAATACAAGATACAAGGGGGGTAGTGAAAATGAGGGGAATAAGGCCGGTAGAGAAGTGGGAGGTAGAGGATTGGGGGAGAAACATTAAAGTGAGAAAAGCTCCAGGGATAGATGGCCTGAGAGGTGATATGGTGAAGAGGCTGTTGGATGACAATAGGGAGTGCTTCTGGGAACTATTCAACAGGGTGCTGAGGGAGGAGGAGTTCCCGGAAGGATGGAAGGTAGGAAGGTAGCCAGGAAAGAGAGGGGAAGCGGGCGGGGGACTATAGGCGTATCAGCCTGCTGTGTGGTATGGGTAAATTGATGGAGGGGATAATAAGCGATAGGATTGAGGAGGAAGCTGGTAGGAATGGGGGTTTCAGGGTAAACCAGCACGGGTTCACGAAGGGGAAATCTTGCATCTCGGCACTGAGCAAGGTGATGGGTTTGGTGGAAAGAGCTAGGGAGGGCAGCTGGAGGAAGAAGAAATTGGCCCTACTCGTGTTCTTCGACGTCGGGAACGCGTTCAACAGTGTCAGCAAACGGGCAGTGTTGAGCGCGTTGCTGAGGCTTGGAGTGGAGCAGGGGTTGGTTAACCTGGTGGAGGACTACCTGACGGGGCGTGTGATTGTAGACTCCAGAGGGAGGAGATATGAGATGGAGGCTGGAGTGCCTCAGGGCTCGGTTCTTGGACCGACGCTCTGGAAGGGTGTGTTTGATGAGGTTTGTGGGATAGTATGTGAAGAGGGATGTGAGATTACGGTGTATGCGGATGATGTGTGTCTGGTATGTACGGCAAAGGGAGAGGCGGAGATAGAAAGAAAGGCGGGGAGAATGTGAAGGAAGATTGTGGAGAAGATAGAGCGGTGCGGACTGGAAGTGGCGGAAGATAAGACGGTGGGGTTGCTAGTGAAGGGACGGAGTAGGGCAAGGGAAGTGGGGGTGATGGTTAATGGAAGGAGAATTCGCATGGAGGAGTCTGTGAAATACCTAGGGGTGTGGTTGGATAGCCAATTATCCTTCAAAACCCATATGGTTAAGGCGGCAGAGAAGGGTAACGTGAGGGCAGCATGGCTGGGGAGATTGATGTGTAATGTGAAAGGGCCGGGAAAGTGGAAGAGGGGGGTAATTGGTAGGACGGTAGAGCAGAGTATGCTGTACGGTGCGGAGGTGTGGGGTGAAAGAGCGGGGGTGAATGCGAGGGTTAGGTCACGTCTGCGGGTGCAGAGAGGGATGCTGCTGAGAGTGATGCAGGGGTACAGGACTGTGGGTGGACTGGCAGCAGCGGTGCTGGCAAGGTCCTACCCATTGGACGAGTTGGCTAGAGCTAGGAGCAAACGCTGGAGGGGTGCGACCAAAGAAGAGGTACGGGAATGGATGGAGGAGGAAATGGAGAGAAGGTGGGAGGAGTATGAGGGCACGCTAAAAGGAGCGATTGGGAATAGGAGAGATAGGATGGACCGGAAATTCGGGGAGGTGAACTACTTCTTGACACAAGTGCTCACTGGACATGGGTCGACAGTAGGGTACCTCCACAAGATTGGGAAACGAGAGACTGGTGTGTGCGAGAGGTGTGAAGTGGAGGATGATGTGGGGCATGTGTTTAGATGCTGGAGGAACGAGGAAGTGCTGAAGAAGTTGGAGAGGAAACTAGGGGTGGCGGTGTACTGGGAAAACATGGTGGAGATAATGTTGAGGGGGGAGGAGGAATGGATGGAGGTGAGTGGAGTAGTAGAAAGCGTGGTAGGGGGAAGAGAAGGACTCGATATGGCATGAGAGGCAGGAGTGATAGGAGGGATAAGATGACGGTGTGAGCGGAGAGTGTGCAAGGGACCGCCGCCTGTCTCGAAGTAAGCTAGGGTAGTGATTCCGAGGCGGGGATAACGGCGAGTTTGAGATGGGTTTGGTTGGTAGGCATCTCCTTGGGGATGAGTCCAACACTGTTTGGGTCCTGGACCCATTCGAACATGAGTTTCCCATCTCGGCCCGAAAAAAAAAATGCTAATACTACTATCTAAAATATTAAACTGCACTACTACTGCTTTATTTACCTCCAATAATTTTTTTGAATTTATTCCTATTAAATTTACCTTAGGAATTCTAATAATATTTTTCTGTAAAATTGGCAATTGTTCCACTATTCTTTTATGAATAAGTGATGCAGCTGACCCGGTGTCCACTACCGATAAAATTGTTTTATTGTTCATTTGACCTTTTATTAAAATTAATTTATTGTTTGTTTTTGGGTCGAATATATCCTCCAGTGGAAATTCTTTAGGATGAGAGTAGACATATCCTATTTCGTGTACACCGTGGCTTATTAAAAGTTTTGATTGGTTTGTGAAGACTCATATGGACGATTTATGGACTCCGAAGATCTAGTTTGTTCGAAATGTTTAAATTGTTCATTATTTGTATGATTTTGCTCGCGTTCATGACTCCGCGATCGTTGCATGAAATTTACCCTTCTGGTATTTTCGAGATTTTGAAAGTTTTGATTCCTTCTGTTGTTTCCATCAGAATTTCTTCTTTCTCTGTGATAATTTTCATTTTGATAAGAATTAGAGTTATAATATCTCTAATTTTGTTGATTAATGCGGTGATTGTAGGTATTATTAGAATTAGGATCATAATTACGATTATTATTGTACCTATTATTGTTAGCAGGATAATTAGAGAAATGTTTATTGTTATTACTATTATAATTGTTTTGCCTGTAGTTAGAATTGTAGTTATTGCTGTTATTTCTATTGATGTTATTGTTATATTTATTGTTGTTGTAATTTGTGTTTTTGTTTTGGTGATTGGAAAAATTGAAATTTTGTTGAGTTTCTTTGTTTGGTGTATTTGTTTTAATTACATTTCTTTCAATACGATTTAAGTAATTGGTTAGTTGCTCGAAAGATTTAATATTTTGAATGGCTATAGTTTCGGCTATTGTAGGTTTAAAGTGCCTAGATATTAAAATGATAAGTGCTGATTCTCCTATATGTGGCTCTAAAAATTGTGCTTGCGAAAATAGGCTTAAAGCATAGTTATACATACTAGAATTTTTGTTGTGATCAAACTTACCAGAGCATAATCTTTCCCGAAACAAGGATTGATTACTTTCTCCCCAATATGTTCGGAGAAAAAGTGCTTCAAATTCATTTAAACTGTGTATGTGATTTTCATAACCATTAAACCAAGTCAGAGCCTGATCTGTTAAATTGCTGCGAATAAATTCCTTTAAATCGTCAAAATTATTAAAATGTTTACCTCTGTTTTTAAGAGTTCTCAGTAATACCTTGGGATGTAATTGTTTAATTGAGCCAGAGAATTTAATGGTGTTACCACTAGAATTACCAAGGATGGAATATAATTGGTTTAAACCAGGTATACAATTGGAATTATTGGAAAGAGAGGCTTTCGCTTTAATTCTTCCATTTGTTTCTGTATTTTCTTTTCCATGCTATTTTGTAATTCTTGTAAATATACTTCTTGTTCTTTTATCCTTTCTTCCCATTGTTTCTTTTCTTTTTTATTGTTTCCTTGATAGTTCAAATTTTGATCATTTATGTTTTTCTCAAAAATTTCATTCATTCTTTGTTGATTTTCTTGGTTTTCTTTTATTTTTCGTTCTAGTTCCCTTTTTAATTGAAATTGATCCTGTACTGTTATTCCCATGTTTTCTGTGAATCCTAATTCGATATTCTTTTCCAATTCTTCTAAATTATTTTCATTTGTTATGACCCTTCTTGCGATTTCATCCCATCTTCTTTTAACTGCTTCAGTAATTTCTTCTTTGGCCTGTTCCATTTTGTTGTTAATTTGTTCCTGAATTTGTGTATTTAATTTCTATTTCATTTCTTCCCACTCTTCTTTTTGTAACTTTAATGTTTCTTCAATCTTCTCCATTTTGTCGTCTAGTTTTGTGAATCGTTCTGTACTGATTGTTAGCAGTAATTGTGTTATTGCCTCCATAGTTATTGGTTTATTTTCTTTTGGTTTTGCTTCTTCTTGTTTTTCTGTTCCTTTTTCTTCTGTTTTTGTGTGTATTTCAAACTCATAGATTTCTGGGTCTTGATTTTCCTGTATCAAGGCTTCTCTAAGACGGTCCTGTGAGGTTAGTTTTAAGCCTACCGTAGAAAGTTCTCTCTTTTCAAGCTGTTCTTTTAATTCGCTCATGTTTAAACTATTTAGTTTTTTAGATTCCATTTTTAGTTTTGTGGTTCTCTTTAGTTTAAATTACTGTATTTTTAACTCTTACTGTGCCTCTAATTGTCCTTAAAATAAACGCACCACGTTGGTCCTGCCAATTATGTTAAAATTTTAATCTTTGTATAATAAATATTATATTTAATAATTGAAATATTATATGAACTTACTAAATACGGTACTGTTATTATTTTTACCTTTGTTTTCTTTGTGCTCTTTCAACGTACTTACCTCGGCTATTGCTCAATAGATGGCATGGGCTCTTTTAAAATAAATTATATAATATTGAGAATTGTAATTTGTTTATTATTAATTTGGAAACAAACAGGGTTCTGAGTAAGGCCTTTGTTTTTCCGCAGAAAATTTTAAGGATAATTAAATAAGCATGGCATTCAAATTAGTAAACATTTTAATAAATCTCAACATCTAAAAATATAACATAAGAACATAAAATGGCTGAATTTACAAATGTTAAATTTCAAACGCGATTGCGCAAAGTGATGAAAACAGATATTCGTTGAAATACAAATTAAGGTTATGTTATACTAAAACTCTAAGGAAGTGCTACAAGATAGTGATGGTAAGACCCGGCTCATTTTGGTGACCCGGGTCTTCCAGATCAATCATTAAAATGACCCGTTCTTGAAGATTCGTTCATATGACCTTGTTTATTTGTTCCATCGTTTCATGATGTGAATGAAATGAACGGCAGATTTATTATGCAGAATTATTATGCAGATTTTCATATTCATTTATTTATTAAACTTCACGTCTGCTTATGAACCTTCATTAGAGTGGATGAATGATGAATGACCGAATTTGTAAATAACAATCCAAAAATTGAAATAGTTTGTATTTTTTGTCAAATTAAAACATAAATGTACTACAACAGCGGTGGCTTGGTTCAGTTCATTCGAACGACAGGGTCACAGAACGTGATTGAATCAATCACGGGTCTTGGAACTGATTCGATCTTTGAGAACGGGTCGTTCGTGACCTTCCCATCCCTACTACAAGATGCTTTCAAAGCTGATAATAGATGAAAATCATTTAGGAACAATGACAATGAACAATTATAAAGTAAGTAAATAACCCTTAACTCTAATTATGACACTTTTATATGCGTTTTTGTTCACAAATAAGTAGAATGTCTTACCACAATTCAATGATTCTCTTTCTTATTTCAGCAGAGAAATAAAGTTAGGCGTTTGAACCCTATGCAATCGGGTCAGGACTGAAATACTGTCGTCTAGTAATTAAACCTTAAAATTCCAACAAGGTTTGTCTGCAAAGCAGGAACTGCTACGTACAGGATACACTGTTAACGCTATAATTCTTGACTGCAGGATATATTGAAGAATTATAGGTTCGGGAACCAGAAACAATCTTTACGAATGCTTCTAAATATATTTTTTTTTTATTCAATCTGAAGATATGCGTCTATCGTTTCTCACCGCTCAGAATCCACAACTTTTTTTTTTATTGATAGTCCTCCCTCTTGGAAACCAAAATTTCACTTCCTGGATACCAGAGAGTTTTGCTTTTCGATTGGTTTAAAATTTTAAACCGAATCTTCTCAGGTAAGTTATTTCGATTGCTACTCTGATGTCATCAATCAATGTGACATTTCATTCCTTGATTTTTATAAAACTTTTGTACATACGTGAAAATGACAAAAATAACTACGTTAGAATATAAATACTGAATTAAAATTTTCTTATTTTCAAAAAAAAAAATCATTGTACATAACTATAAAAGAAATTTTTATTCGCAACAACCTGAACAAATCCCTGAACTGTCATAGAGTATTTCTCTATTCTGGCAGATAGTATTTCTATGATTCAATGTATTAAACTTTGGATGACAGTTCAATATTTTATGAATTTTGACATACAGGGTGTTTTTTTATTATAAATGCAGATTATTGGAAAGTGTATGCTTCTTATGAATAAAAATTTTGTATATATATATATATATATATATATATATATATATATATATATTGTAATAAAATGGTTTTGTTCATTTGGTTCTGCATTGTGTTATAATTTATTTTCTGATAATAAAGATTTTTAAAGTTTAAGCGTTTATCTATTTATTATTTTATTAATGTGGTTTGAATTTTTATTGATTTGAATTGAACTCCTGATTGCTGATATTAATATTGTAAATATTGTATTATTGATAACTCAATTCGAGCTGCTACACGTTGGGCACGCCAATTGTTATGGTATACAATAATTTAATGTGTGATGATTTAATTTTATTGAATAGTATTATATACCACAAGTATCAGTATCAACCAGAACCTCAAATCAAACAAATTTTATATTTTAAGATGTATTTATTGATCTGAAATGTTTGAAATTTAATATTGTATCACATGCATGTGGATCTCAGGGTATGATATGGGTAAAGTGAGTTGTCTAAATTTAAGGAGTAAAATTTGAAATGTAACAACCTTCAACGTCAAAATTAAATTAATGATAATTAAAATACTATCTCCAGATTGCAATCCGTGGATGGTCTCCTAGCCTATTACAACCTATATTAAAATAAAATTAACACAATTCCGCACAAACAAAATAACTCTCTCAATGTCTTGTCGAAACACCGCCGGTAGCTGTATTGTCTAAATAGAAAACGACTTGTTCTCTGAAGCGAAGAAACTTTGCGTTGCGCAAAGGAAAGATTACTGGTAAACGTCTCAAATCTGGGTACTGGTTTACAATCAGCTGTTAGGTACAAGTTTTAGTATAAAATTATTTACACTACCATCGTGTACTGCTGGATGATCTCTCTTGATCTTGAATTTGAACAACCTTTACTGCATTCAAATCGAAGGTAAGTTATGTAAGATATTTCTAACTCACTATATCTTTTTTATTCGTTTTATTTAAAGTTTTTGTACATTTAAACTTGTAACGTCCATTAATTTTTTTTTGTCTCCCCCTTAGTTACTTATCACCCAACAAACTTCCTTCCCGGTGCTAAGGAATATTCTTTTGTTTCTTCTTTATTTATTATAGAAATTACTAATTTTTCTTGAAATCCAGTTACTGACAGTTCATATTATTTAATCAAATAAAAATTTCCATAACAACCAATGTTTTTGTACTGACATTTCCAATATCAACTTTATCAGCTGATTTATACAGGGTACATAAAAATATCTTAACAGAAAGTATCTAATTTAATCATTTTAACGTTATTGTTAAAAATGATGGACATAACATAAGATTCCCATGTACATATGATACAATCTCTAAAAGTAACCATCTCATTACATTTAAAATCATCTCAATTTCAGTACAACTTCCCTGATATTCTGAAGGATTTTATTTTTATGTACTTTAAGAAAATCTTTCAGAATTTCATTCTCAATTGAAATTGCAAATATTGAATCGAAAAAGTTGAAATACAAATTATTATTTTTTATAATTAAGTGATATCTAAAATATTCTAAAATTCATAATCTCACAAATCTTTCTCAACACAAACATCTCATCAACTATTTACCGAATTATTACTAACAACTAATAATGAATTATTATTGATTACTAATTCTATTTTATATTTTTTTTAGATTCATGAAACTTATAAAGTTGAGAAATATGAAATATCCCTCTATCTGTCCATTGATTGGGTTAGCGAGTTCATAGATATTGGTTCCTTGTTCCGTAACTATAGTATAAGGACCTTCATATGGTAATTGAAGTTTGGCACATCGATTTTGTTTATAGTTAGCTACTTGGAGTGCTCTGAGAATTACTAATTCTCCTTTTGAAAAGGTAGTGTGCTTATTTATTTTTTTATACCTTCTTTTTATATATTTTTGAGAGTTTTTTATTAATTAATTATTGGCTAATTCAATTAATTCCTCATAAGTTTTGTCATATTTAATATGCCATGGCCGTTCTGGATATAATTTCCTTAAAAGGTAAATAGGTGGTAATTCCGTTATAGTATTTGGAGTTTGGTTTAAGTAATATGTTATATCCTCTAGGTTTATTTCCCACTCGTAATGTGCATTATGTACTAAAAGTCTCAGGTATTTTACAATCTCTGTAATTGCTCGTTCTGCAGGATTTGCACAAGGGTGTCTTATACTAGTAAACACTGGTGAAATATCTGATTTCATAAGCCATTTTTTAAAGTTATTATTGTTAAAATATGTGGCATTGTCCATTATACAATTGTTTGGTATACCGAACTCTAAAAAAAATCTTTCCAATATCTGTTTTATATTTCTTGTATTTGTTCTTGCACAGGGATAAGCTGATATGCATTTAGAAAAAATATCTACCACTACTAATATATGTCTATTTCCCTCTGTACTTGAACTAAGTTACTTATTATATCTATTGCAATGGTTTCTAGTGGTTTCTTTGCTAATATTGATTTTGGTAAATTTTCATTATGTCTGTTCTTTTCTTTGCTTAATTGACATACAGTACAATGTCTTAAAATGTATTTAATAAGGGATGTATCGTTAAGACAACAGTAATTTCCTCTAAATATTAAGTATACCTTTCTTACTCCTATGTGATTATATTTTTCATGTATTACTGAAATAATTTCACTAGCTAATGTCGTTATTACATAGAGTTCTGAATTATTTAGTATTTTGTAATAGATATTGTTATTATGTAAACATTTTGACTTTTCATGTTGAGTTAAATTTCTTTGATCTTTTATTATGGCTTTTAAAGAAAATATTCCCTCCTCAGACTTCATTATATTGACTCCTATTTTTGCTTTTGTATGGCTTTTAACATCACGTCCTTCCATCCTAGTTATGGCGTCTGGAATAACATTACTTACTCCAGGCACATATTTTATGACATAATCATACTCTTGAATAAGTAAAGACCATCTGTGTATCCTTGCATTCTTGTATTTATTTGTTAAAATAGACACAAGTGATTGATTGTCTGTCTCTATGGTAAACCTATTATTAAGTAGATAAAATCTTAATTTATTTATACAAAATATTATGCTTGCTAGTTCGAGTTCACTAACGCTATAGTTTTTTTCTGACTTTTTGGTTAAACGTGATACAAATGTGATAGGTACCTCTAAGTCTTGTCGTTTTTGTAGTAACACTCCAGCAAATCTGTGAATGGATGCATCTGTTTTTAAAATAAATTCTTGAGTATAGTCTGGATGATATATTTTTACTTCCTCTTGAAATAAATGTATTATTTCTTGAAATGCTTTTTCTCTTTCTTGAGTCCATGTCCATTTGTTATTTTTGCGTAGCAATTCTATAAGTGGTATTTCCTTTTCAGATAGATTTGGAACCAGCCTCTTAAAATAGTTTAGCATTCCTAAAAATCCTCTTAGTGTTTTAAGGTTTGTAGGACGTTTATATTCTTTGATCAATTTTAATCTTTCAGGGTCAATTTCTATCCCTTCTGCTGACAGCAAATATCCAAGATAGGTTACTTCTTCTTTGAAAAATTCACATTTCGCCGAATTCAGCTTCATACCTGCTTTGTCTAGTTCCTTTAACACAATTTCTATATGTTTCATGTGCTCATTTTTTGTTTTAGAAAAGATTAACACATCATCAACATAGTGTAATACAAAATTTTCATATTTGTTAAGTATTTTATGTAGAGCTTTTACCAACGCTGATGTCGCAGATTGTATTCCAAATGGTGTCACTCTGAACTGATATACAACTCCATCTATCATGAAACCAGTGTATTGTCGACATTCTTCTTTTAATGGAATAAGCCAAAAGCTGTGCTTCAAGTCTAATTTTGTGAAAATATTTGCCTGGGAAATTCTTCCAAGAATAGCTTCTACTGTTAAGGGTGATTCATATTGTGGTATGGTACACTTATTCAGGTTTCTTGCATCGACCCATATTCTTAAATCTCCATCACGTTTAGGAACTATGATTATTGGATCTATGTATGGTGTTTCACTATATTCAATTATATCGTCTTTAAGTAATTTTTTTACAGCTTCTTGTACTTTATCTTTTAATTTGTATGGAATGGGGTATGTTTTTGGTTTAAATTGTTTCAGATCTCTTATTTTTATTTCATGTACATAATCTTTTGCAACTCTCGACTCTTTGTTCACTAATCCTCTGTACTTTTTCATCAATCCTTCTACACCTTTCCTTTCCTTCTTATCACAATAAAAATCCATTCCTTTCTTTTCTTCATTTAATTGAAATGTCCTTTTACCTGGATTCATTTCCTTCTTATCATCTTCATTTAATTGAAATGTCCTTTTACCTGGATTCATTTCCTTTTTACCATCTTCATTCAATTGAAATGTCCTTTTACCTGGATTCATTTCTTTTTTACCATTTTCATTCTTCACACCTTCTTCATCATACTATGCATTGTTTCTTTTGCATTTCCCGTCATATTTTTCATAATATATGTCTTCTGTATCTTCGTTTTCTATTCCCTCATCCTAAGTTAAGTTAAATTCAATGATGTTTCCTCCCAAAGTTATTGTTTTATTTGGGTAATTAATTATAGCTGCATGTTTTTCTAACTCATCTGATCCAATTAACATGTCACACTCCATATTAGGTATTATTAGAGCTTGAATATTGTAAATATTCATTCATTCATAAATTGGGTTGTGCTCATCAGCCCAGGCACTTGATCTGAATCTTTGTACCATTTCCCATGTTATCTACTTCCATTCCAGTAGCTTCGTGTCTTCTATAAAGGTCACTAGTTTGACTGGAGGGATTTTCAGTAGTTGTGATGGTTGTATAACTTCCTCTCAAAAGTGCTTCCGTCTAAGTTCTTGTAAGTCCTCGCAGAAGCAGAGTATGTGAGTAGGTGTTTCATCATCAAGTTCACATTTTCTGCACATAGGTTCACTAACTTTGCCCATATTGTACAGATGTTTCCTCAAGGTGCAGTGTCCAGTCACCAGGTCGGTAACTGTCTTCAAATGTCTCTTACCCAGTTTCAGTAGCCTGGTTGAGAGTTCCTTGTCTACCTTGTTCAGTAAACTCTTTATATGAAGGTGCCCTCGTGTCACCCTCCATTTGAATTGGTGTTCCCTATCTAGCCAGTTCCCGATTTCCCCTCTTATGCAATCTTTTGTGATTCCACAAAACGGTTCCGGACCTATGAAGTCTCCTTTAGAGCTTTCTTTAGCTAACTGGTCCGCCATTTCATTACCTGCAATACCCTCATGTGCCGGCACCCATATTAGAGACACTTTGTTGTCTCTTGCCAGCCTGTTGAGGGATTCTTTGCAGTTTTTCACCAGTCTAGACCTAGTTGTAGGATTACTGATAGCCTTAAGCAGAGCCTGGCTGTCAGTGAATATTTCAATTTTTTGTCCGGTATATCCTCTTCTGATGTTTTCATCAATACAGGCTATAGCGGCAATCGTCTCTGCTTGAAACACAGTCGTATATCGACCAAGGCTAAAGAACATTCTCTTTCTAGGTCCTTTTATACCAGCCCCAGTGCCATGGTTTGTTTTGGAGCCATCGGTGAACCAGATGATTTCTCCAGAATTACCTGGGTGCATCACCTGTTCCCTAGATGGGATGATGATATTCACTCGCTCAGTGAATATATTCTCTGGTGTCATGCTATCAAAACTCATGTGAAATATGGGTTCGTCTAGTAATGTCCCAGTTGTATCAGTGTGTCCTTCTCGAACATTGTTCGGGGACCATAAGTTTCCCGATTTCAGCCTAAGAATTGCCATCATTGCCTCCGCCCTTATAAAAAGTTCTAGAGGAGGAAGTCCAATAAGGGCTTCCATTGATGCCGTCCCCGTGCTGTTCATTGCCCCGGTAATACCAAGAAGCGCTTGTCTTTGGATTGCAGTTAACATATTAACTGCAGAGGACACTTCTGTCCTCCTCCACCAGACTATTGTTCCATAGGTTATCGTTGGCCTTATCACAGTTGTGTAGAGCCAGTGAACCACCTCAGGTCGTATTCCCCAGGTTTTGTCCATAACTCTTCTGCATTGCCAGAAAAGCCTAGTCGCCCTGGTAGTAATTTTTTCCAGGTGTGCCTTCCAATTCAGTTTGGAATCAAGGGTCACTCCCAGATATTTGACTTCTTTGGATATTTCTAGTTCTTCTCCGAACAACAGTACTCTACCCTGCGGGAGAACTCTTCTATTCGTAAAAGCAACTAGTTTGGTTTTTTTTTTTGGATTAACTGAAAGGTCCTCTGTAAGGCACCATTCCTCCACAATTCGCAGTGCTTCCTGTAGGACATTCATAACCACCTCCGGGAATTTCCCATTGGTGACAATCACTATGTCGTCAGCAAAGCCCTGCGTCCATATGCCTTGATCATTCAACCTACAGATCAAGTCATCCACAACTAGGTTCCACAAAAGTGGTGAAAGTACTCCACCTTGAGGACATCCTTTAGTTGTCCTAACAGTGTATGTTTTATCATGCATATGTGCTGTTATTCTCCTATGCTCAAGCATGGATCCTATCCATTTGCATGTGGTACTGTTGATCCCTCTGTTTTTAAGGGATCTGTTAATTGATGACATCGATGTGTTGTCAAAAGCACCTTCGATGTCTAGAAATGCTGCAAGGGCTTCTTTCTTATGATTCAGGCTCCTTTCGAGACCTGAGACCAAATTATGCAGGGCAGCTTCACCTGATTTCCCTGTAAATATTATTATTTAAAGTTAAATTTACACAAATAGCTTTATTAGTTTCCGTTATTTTTTTAGAGTTAACCCCAACTAATGTTATTTTAGGCACTCTTATTATATTATTTTTAAAATTAGGTAATTTAGTAACTAGTGATTCTTTAATTATTGAAGTTTCACTACCATTATCAATTATGATGTCAATATTTATTTGATCAATTATTCCTTGAATACTTATTAATCCTATGTTTTCTTTTTCTTTTAGATCCTGACACGGTTTGAGAAACTTAATAGGATGAACTTAGCTAAACCGCAAATCAACTGTGTCATCCGGTTTTAAAAATCCGCATGCACTATGGCATCTGTCACCACTTCGTGACGATTTGTAACTCTAACAGGAGAATTTTCTCTACTTATTTTATTCTCATTACTAGATCTTGTACAATTAGTTCGTCTAATGTCAGAGCTTGTGTGTCTTGTATTGTTTTGATTATTTTCGTACTTTCTGTTATATTGTTCCCTATTGTTAAATTGTGTACTATTGTTCTGATTGTATCTGTTATTATAAGTTCTATTATTAAAATTATTATTATTTGATCGTATTCTGTTATAATTGTCATTGTTATTATTATAGTACTGTTGTTGGTTATTTTGAAAATTCCCTTTGTTGGAGTAGTAGTTTTGATTTGACCTTCTATTATTGAAATTTTTATTATTACTTCTATTTTGATCTCCGTTGTAATTATTGTTTGTTTAATTATCGTTAGTTTTATAAGGTTTCATATTCCTTTCCATTCTTAATAAATAGTTAATGAGTTGTTCCATATTATTAAGATTTTGTATTGCAATTATTTCTGATAATTCCGGTTTAAAATGTCTGGAAATGAATAGAACTATTTCGGTTTCATTTATTTTGGGCTCTAGATACTGTGCCTGTGAAAAAAGTTGTAAAGCATAGTTACTCATTGAGTTGCCCCTTTTTTCATCGTATTTTCCAAAATGAAGAGACTCTCTCGTATATCCTTGATTGTGTTCCCCCCAAAAATAACGTAAGAATAAACGTTCAAACTGTTCAAAATCGTTCAGTTTATATTCTTTGCACGTAAACCACAATTGTGCAGGACCCAATAAACATGTTCTGATAACATCTTTCAGACTTTCAAAATCCTGGTAATGTCCATACTTGTTTTTGAGTGTATTCATGAAAACTCTGGGATGTAATCTTTTTGTGTTTCCATCGAATTTTAGATTTTGTTCATATTGTAGGACTGGTACTACTGGTATCGTCCTATTTTCTCTTAAGTTCTGTTCCATTTTGCTTTTCCACTTTTTCATTTCCATTTGTAGGTTTTTTTCTGTTTTTCTATGTTCTTCTGCTATTTGTAGGTTTAGTTGTAGTCCTTGTTTGATATTTCCATTTAGATCTTCTAATTTGTTGTCAATATCTGTAATTTCCTTTCCGTTCTTAATGCACTTCCGTTCCACTGCTTCTATTTTATTTAAAATCCCTGTATTTTCTTGTTTTCTCTCATTTATTCCAATCTCAAGATTGTCTTCCAAATTTTTTAACTTCTTTTCATGTTCATTTATTCTGGTCGTAGCTAGTTCTGCCTTCTTCTCTAATTTCTCCAGATGATCTCTAAAAATATTCTCCATGTGATCCAGTTTTTTGTTATCTTCATTTTTCATTTGATCAAGTTTGGTGTTATTTTCTTCGAGTTTGGTGTTATTTTCTTCCTTCATTTGATCAAGTTTGGTGTTATTTTCTTCTTTCATATGATCAAGTTTGGTGTTATTTTCTTCCTTCATTTGATCAAGTTTGGTGTTATTTTCTTCTTTCATATGATCAAGTTTGGTATTCATCGTTTCCATCATGTTTTGTAGAAAACCAAGAATGTTTTGATTTCCCTGTGATATATTGTCTCCAGCTGTTTGTTCTCGAATCTGCATTCTTGTGTCATCATCATCCATATTAAAAATGTATGTCTAAGGATTTTCTCCTTTTAGTATTAGAAATTGTTCTAACCTTTTTATTAATTTTGTTTTATCACCCGTACTATCTATTCCCCTTTTTTCTAATTGTTCTTTTAATTCTACCAGTTTTAGTTCGTTTATGGTTTTGTTCATTTGGTTCTGCATTGTGTTATAATTTATTTTCTGATAATAAAGATTTTTAAAGTTTAAGCGTTTATCTATTTATTATTTTATTAATGTGGTTTGAATTTTTATTGATTTGAATTGAACTCCTGATTGCTGATATTAATATTGTAAATATTGTATTATTGATAACTCAATTCGAGCTGCTACACGTTGGGCACGCCAATTGTTATGGTATACAATAATTTAATGTGTGATGATTTAATTTTATTGAATAGTATTATATACCACAAGTATCAGTATCAACCAGAACCTCAAATCAAACAAATTTTATATTTTAAGATGTATTTATTGATCTGAAATGTTTGAAATTTAATATTGTATCACATGCATGTGGATCTCAGGGTATGATATGGGTAAAGTGAGTTGTCTAAATTTAAGGAGTAAAATTTGAAATGTAACAACCTTCAACGTCAAAATTAAATTAATGATAATTAAAATACTATCTCCAGATTGCAATCCGTGGATGGTCTCCTAGCCTATTACAACCTATATTAAAATAAAATTAACACAATTCCGCACAAACAAAATAACTCTCTCAATGTCTTGTCGAAACACCGCCGGTAGCTGTATTGTCTAAATAGAAAACGACTTGTTCTCTGAAGCGAAGAAACTTTGCGTTGCGCAAAGGAAAGATTACTGGTAAACGTCTCAAATCTGGGTACTGGTTTACAATCAGCTGTTAGGTACAAGTTTTAGTATAAAATTATTTACATTACCATCGTTTACTGCTGGATGATCTCTCTTGATCTTGAATTTGAACAACCTTTACTGCATTCAAATCGAAGGTAAGTTATGTAAGATATTTCTAACTCACTATATCTTTTTTATCCGTTTTATTTAAAGTTTTTGTACATTTAAACTTGTAACGTCCATTACTTACTTTTTTTGTCTCCCCCTTAGTTACTTATCACCCAACAAACTTCCTTCCCGTTGCTAACGAATATTCTTTTGTTTCTTCTTTATTTATTATAGAAATTACTAATTTCTCTTGAAATCCAGTTACTGAGAGTTCATATTATTTGATCAAATAAAAATGTCCATAACAACCAATGTTTTTGTACTGACATTTCCAATATCAACTTTATCAGCTGATTTATACAGGGTACATAAAAATATCTTAACAGAAAGTATCTAATTTAATCATTTTAACGTTATTGTTAAAAATGATGGACATAACATAAGATTCCCATGTACATATGATACAATCTCTGAAAGTAACCATCTCATTACATTTATAATCATCTCAATTTCAGTACAACATATATATATATATATATATATATATATAAATTACTAGAAATATTTGCCAACTCAGTAACGGAGACGATTTATTTGGGGATGTGGCAATAAAATACCAGAGAGTACTCTTTTTAAAATATATTCCAAGCTTTCGAATATAACATATTCATTCTCAAGGACTGAAAATTATTAGGATGGTCAAATTATAAAATAAATTAATGTTAAAATTTACTTACATTATTTAAACGAGGATGTCGGTATAATTGTAAAAATAGATAAAAATTAAATTTTATAATTGACATAAACGTTCATTACATATTAAACTCAAAAAACAATATGACATTCAATATAATAATAAAAATTACCAACAGACTTTTGGAACACCCATGGGATCTTCAATATCACCTATACTAGCAGACTATGTAATGAATTATATCTTAGACTTTGTTATATCTGTTTTACCATTCAAGTTGTTTTTCATTAAAAAGTACGTCGATGATATAATTTTATCTCTTCCATGCAATGAAATAGATAATATACTATTCTACTTTAATACATTTGATCCTTATATACAATTCACTATTGAAAAAGAAAATTCAGAACAATATTTACCTTTTCTTGACACCAAATTCATAAGAGACAATAATAATAAAATTTCGATCGACTGGTATAGAAAACCGATAAGTTCGGGAAGATATATTAATTATCATTCATATCATCCACGCAACACCAAAATTAACTTGATCAAACAGATGAAAAGTAGAGTTCTTCAAATTTCAGATCAAAAGTTCCACCAAAAAAATCTAAAAATATTGTATAATCTTTTTCACGAAAACTCATATCCTCCATATCTTCTGAAACGAATATTATATAATACATTTGACAAAAATTCTGACATTACTGATAATATATCACAAAATATTAGAACTGACAATATTAACCCACCAATTTATTTGTCTTTACCATATATAAAAACAGTCACACCTAAACTTTCAGGAATCTTTAAGAAACATAATATCAAAATTGCAAACAAACAACACCTCACAATCAAATCAATTTTCAGTAAAATCAAAGATAAAACACCGATAAATAAATTAACTAACATAGTTTATGAAATTCCTTGCTTGAACTGTGATAAAAAATACATTGGTCATACTAAAAGGACATTAACCAATCGAATTTCCTCTCACAAAAGCGATAGTAAATTGTATCCTGATAGATGTGCCCTCGCTGAACACGCATTTTATGAAGACCATTCAATTGATTATCAATCAGCCAAAGTATTAATCACAGAAAAAAATTATAAAAAACGTCTATTTTTAGAAACCGCATTTATTTCACAAGAAAATAATTGCATTAATAAAAAAACAGACCTGAATAACCTTAGTGTGATGTATGCCTATCTCTTAGATTTTGAAAAACAATCTTTACAAAATTCAAATTCCAATCAAAATTAACTTTATTCGAACAGACCTTTATAGATTAAAATTTTTGTTTAATGTCATATTGAATGTCATATTGTTTTTTGAGTTTAATATGTAATGAACGTTTATGTCAATTATAAAATTTAATTTTTATCTATTTTTACAATTATACCGACATCCTCGTTTAAATAATGTAAGTAAATTTTAACATTAATTTATTTTATAATTTGACCATCCTAATAATTTTCAGTCCTTGAGAATGAATATGTTATATTCGAAAGCTTGGAATATATTTTAAAAAGAGTACTCTCTGGTATTTTATTGCCACATCCCCAAATAAATCGTCTCCTATATATATATATATATATATATTTGATGAATGACATTTCAAAGTAGATTGTCATGTTTATCATTACTCAATTTTTAAGTGTAGAAACATGGCATGGAGATTTGGAGAAAGTGACAGTAATCTTTATATGACGTTTGGGTGAAAAAAGTTCGTTTATAAAACCCTCTTTAAGTGATTATAGAATCGTGTTCGAGGGCTAGTTTCGGTGAAGATTGTTAAAGGGTTGATATAATCAGTTGAGGGGTATTTGGGTAGTCCTGCGGATCACCACCAAAAGGAGGTCTAACTACTAAACCAAGTCAACATTTGGTAAAATTATCTTCCCGAAATGGACCATTAACTTCGAAGGCTTTACTCACGTACTTGAGATCTGTTCAGAATAACAGGGACTGCTCTACATCAGAATATGGATAATCGCATTTGCATCATTCAAGTAGTTCATCCAATAAGCATATGGGCACATCTTGTCATAACGGCATCACCGGGACCTCATTAATCCACACAGACTCTTCCGTTGCTGGAGACAGGCAGATCGTTTTCTAAATTGAACTTGGACTCTACCAACAAGCGTTGGTCAAGGTTATATTTTTTTATATTCAATTTTCATTAATTATAATTTATGTATATTTATCTAGGTTATAGTCCGGTTAATTCTTGGAATTGATCCTTTAGTAACAGTGACGTCACGGTTATCCATAATTGGAACTGTTATTTTAAATTATTATCTGTTTGTATTTATTATTTTGTGGTATTTGTTTTATTGTTGTGATTTATTGAATAATAACCTGTTACATGTGGTTCCTTTTGTTACCTTCAGATCAGTCTACCTTATCGTTCTGTTATTGACGAGCGTTACAACCGAATTCACATATACCCTGAGAATAAATAACTAATTAATTAAGAATAAATTGGACAACACAAGTGGTTTCCCCAATGTAAGATATTGAAATTAAAAAATATCATCACAATATATATTATTGAATTATTGAAATTCCACATGACATTTCATGTTTTTTATCATTAGGACCAAAATTTAGTATCGAGCCAATTCTCGGGAAAGATATTCAAATAAGACATTTACTAACAGATATTGAATACATTACTTCACAAACATCAGATGAAAATTTAAGGAAAACATTAATTTCAAAATCCACTAATATTATCACGAATCATATACACCAAAAATCGAGTAGTTCTTTTTTCCGTAATTTATATTACAAAACAAAAAAATTTCTTAAGTTGCACCCTAATATAGTTGTTACTAACAGTGATAAAGGTAATTGTACTGTGATCATGTTAAAAGATAACTATATTGAACTTTCCTTAGAAATTATTGATAATAGTTCTTCTTATATCAGATTGAAAAGAGATCCTACGTTATCAATACAAAATAAATGTAACACTATTATTAAAAAACTATATAATACTAAACAAATAGATAAAATTACGAAAGAAAAACTTACTTGTTATAATGGTATACCTGCGAAATTTTATGGTCTTCCTAAAATCCACAAACCAACTTTATCAGTTAGACCCATAGTTGCATCTTTATGTACTCCTACTAATTTTTTTGGCTCTTATATTACAGAAATTTTAACAAAAGCTTATGATCTTAATACAAAATACTACATCAAAGACTCTTTTGAAGTATATAAACAATTTAATAAATTTCAATTACCAAACAACCATGTTATTTGTAGTTTAGATGTTGTATCTTTGTTTAGTAATGTATATTTAGATTCAGCTCTGAAGGCAATCGATAAAAATTGGGAAAAAATAAGTCAACAATGTCAAATAAATAAGAAATATTTCCAAGATATCATAACATTTCTATTTGAAAATACCTATTTCACTTTTGATAATCAAATATATAAACAAACTTTTGGTACTCCAATGGGAGCAACAATCTCGCCAATTATAGCATGTTACGTTATGGATAATTTGTTAGACTCAGTTATACAAATATTGCCTTTCAATTTAATCTTCATAAAAAAGTATGTTGACGATATTATTCTAGCTTTACCAGATAATAAAGTAGATGAAGTTCTTTCCATATTTAACAACTATCAACACATTCAGTTTACAATAGAGAAGGAAGACGAATTACAAACTATACCTTTTTTAGATACTAGAATGATAAGAAATTCTAATAACACTTTATCTATTGATTGGTATAGGAAACCAATGAGTTCTGGAAGATTCATGAACTTTTGGTCATATCATAAGTATTCTATGAAAATTAATTTGATAAGGCAAATGAAAAATAGAATAATTAATATTTCAGATCCTGTATTTCATGAAAAAAACTTAAAAATCCTTCATCAATTATTTTTAGATAATGGATATCCAAACAAGTTGATAAAAAACATATTTTATAATAACTCTCCAAATTTGGACATTATTTCAGAACATGCTGAAATTCCCTATTACTATATTTCTTTGCCATACATTAGAGAAATTACACCAAAATTAATTAGAACTTTCAAACCACTTACTAACATAAAAATTGCAAATAAAACATGTTTAACGAGCAAATCAATTTATACAAGAGTTAAAGATAAAACTGATATTCTTAATCTTTCAAATGTAGTATACTGTATCCCTTGTAGAAATTGCGAGGATAAATATATTGGTCACACTAGCCAAAAATTAAAAAACCGAATTTCTCTCCATAAAAGTGATTCCAGATTATATCCCGATAGATGTGCTTTGGCCAAACATATAATTGATAAAGACCATATTATGGATTTTGATTCTGTCAGTATTTTAGATATACAATCAAATACCAAAAAAAGACTTTTCTTGGAAATGGCTCACATATCTCAAGAACAAAATATCATCAATAGAAAGAGTGATCATAAAAATTTGAGTGATATTTATTACTACCTTTTGGCTATTGATAGGGAGCATGAGTGTCATCAAATTTCAAATTCGTCTATTTCAAACATTTGAGGTTAAAATAACATCAAACAAATTAAAAAAAGAAGACGAACCTAGCCAATCTTGATATTTTTAGATATAAGTTAGTTATAATTATATACTATTTCTTTTTCTATAAGCAAACGATTTTGTTTGACATCATTTTGACATTTACTTTTAAAAAAAATTCAAATCAAAATTATTATTATTAGATGTATTTACCATTTGAAACAACTTGTAATACAATCTCGAATGCTGTCCTTGAGAATGGAAATAAAGATATTCCGAAAGCTTGGAAAATAGTGTAAAGAGTACTCATTTTACAATTTTGCCGCTTCCCCAATATTCCTGTCCTTGTATATATATATATATATATATATATATATATGTACAAAGAGTCATTCTCACCTCCAAAATAGATAAGCGGTGTTCTTATCCACCTCCGAAATTTCGTTGTGACTTCCATTTTCGGAGGTGACAACGTTTCGCCATACTTTTCATATTTTCTTAATATTTGGGTACTCTATATATATCACTGGCGCTAGGGTCGCTTTAAATTGGATAATCACAATACGATAATGCCTCCGTCATTCGGATTGTATATTATCACCTCCGAAATAGCGGCAACGTCGCTTGTTACTGATTTGGTCTATATGTTCATATTTTTTATTAAAAGTTGAAGAATACCCTATTGTAAAAATTCATACGACCAGAATTTTTGTTTAATTTCTCGTTATTTATTACGGGTCACATAATAACGTAGGAACGGAAGTGGGAAAGATAATTTTTTCATATATAAATGGTAGTTTTGTGCTATTTAATTGATTCGAGTTGGATGTAGCAAGTTCTTTGCTATCATTTTAGCTTTAAAATATGTATTTTCAAGTTATAAAAATTGCGAAGATATAATTTTTTGGTTGCTTCAAAAATCAAGCCATCACAGTATAAAAAGTTACAAATTTTGGTTATTTTTGGAATTTAACTCTTATAACATATTTATAGAGGGTACACGACAAATATTGGTAATCAATTCTACCACTTGATCTGGGGTGGAAAACAGGTCAATTGAACCTACTCACCTTCACACACAAAAATTACAATAAGGTGCTAAAGTGAAATTTAAATTAACTTATTTAACGTTGCTCTTAAGCCGCTGAATGTATTTTCATGACATTTTATTATGGCGTCTAAAATTACGATGAGTTATACAACCTGGATATAAGTAATAATTTATCCTCCTTTTGTAATCTTTTGAAGGGGGTCATCACCCTTTGGACGCCCCAACTTTTTTGTAGCATTGAGTGTAATCGAAAATATAGCGTCAACATCAATTTTGAAACTTTTTTGTTTCTTAGTTTTTGTTTGTAAAATGTTTGGTTTTGACGATATAGCCATTTGTTTGAATAATAACTTGAAAATATTAAATCTTAATTCTAGGTCTCCAAAAATATGAATAACTTCAAAATACAGTACTTTTCAATTGCCGTGATCCTTCCTGTATACTATACATTCTACATAGTTTTACTTGTGAGAATTGAATTTTTTGCAAAAATCGAATTTTTATCTCGAAATTCACATCTAATATTTTAAAGTTATTATTCAAACAGGTGGCTCTATCGTCTGAACCAAACGATTTTTGAACAAACACTAGGAGAAAAAAGTTTAAAAACGTATGTTCCTTTCTGGTGGCGTTCTATTTTTGGTTACACTTAATGCTACAAAAAAATTGGGGATCAAAAGGCTAGTGACCCCCTTGAAATACCTACAAAAAGAGAAAATAAATAATTGCTTATACCGATGTTTTATTACTCATTGTAACTAACGTGAAAAATTTCATGAAAAAATATTCATTGGTTTAAGAGCAATTTTAAAAACATTATTTCCATTTTTTAACTGTAACACCTTATAACTTTTCTTGTTTGCAGTTTTGTATGAAGGTAGATAAGGTTCAATCGACCTATTTTTGAGTGGTATGATATATGACCATTCTATTTGTTACACTCTCTATATAATAACAATTTTAGTTAAAAACTGGGAGATATGAAATGGCTAATAGAATTAGTAATTTATGTTATAAACTAACAAACTAAGTCATATTACTGAAATCTAAGTAAAAACACAGCAGAATTTCTCGATAATTAATTTCTTACCAAAATTTTTCAAGAATGGCATAAATAAAAAAATCTGATAGTATATTTGTGTTCCGTATTTTCAGCCACATTCTGTATATCGGACACGCGCTAACTCACTTCCGCTAAATATTGTATTATTTTAGGTAAGAATTTAAAAAAAAACAAGCATTACCTACCACCAACAGGGCCGTCATTTTAGGTTCGGTTAGATGAAATTAGTATATTATTCAACAATCGTATAATGATGGCTATTACCCACAAAGATGAAAATGCAACGCGCAGTCGAGTGTTGTAACATCTGAGTGGGCAATAGCCATTATGCGTGTTGAATACTACACTTTATCCACAACTATATATGTTTGTTCAATAAATACAAAAGATATTTCAAATGAACAATATTTATAGTGACAAGTAAAATGTCAAATTTTTCGCAACGATTGAGTGATATTCATCCATCGAACTGTCATTATTATTTAAATATTTACCTTTTGACTTGTTAAGTGGGAGATTTTCTATTTCGCTAGCCGATAATTTTGAAACTTCTGGCTGTGTACCTGACATATCTAAATCTGATTATAGTTATCAACGTTACAAGGCCGATATGTAGCAAATAACGGATGCGGTTGAATATTGTAATACGAGGCGCAGCCGAGGATTATAAAAACCGAATCCGTTATTTGCGAATCGGCCGTGTGTCGTTCAAGACTTTTCGTAATCTCGCTGAAAGATTAGTTTTGATTTCGAGGAAAGAACAAACCACGTACCTCGTAATTCTACAGAAAAATCCCAACATCGTGTCAGCTCAATAATATCACAACAATATTATAAACGTCAGTTTTTTATGTTCGCGAGATCACTTTAACAACGACCATGGATGAATTTGAAGAAATTGAGGAACAAAATCAAATTTCTTTAGTAATATTGGGAGAATCATGTGCAGGAGTGATTTCTTCACGGACGCCGGCCGTTAAAAAATCTTAACGGACGGAAGCTGTTAACATTGACTTTTCAATTGTCATCTGAATACCGATAAATCAAAATAACAGTATGGGATTACGAAGATTATTATACATTACTTTAACAAAACTAGATATAAGAATGTTACACACTAAATAACTCGGGAACCAACTAACAGTATACCCACTAACTAATACACTGACAAGTGAATTTATAAATTGTCTAATTTGACATAACGATTGAGTAACATAATTCCATCGAACTGTCGTTATTATTCAATTCTATATAGTAATACATGATGGCATTACCTGATTAAAAATCGTCTATTCATATACATCCACTAAATGCAGCTATGATTGTTTTCCTATGTTTCGGAAGACCACAGAACCTTTTTTATTTAAATATTATTTTTAAATAATTTAACATTTCAAGATGTTTTATGTCTGTTTTTACTAATTAACCGCGTTACTTGTCCGAACAGATGTTTTATCAATAATGCAATTCCAGATTTTTGCGGATTCTACATGAAATTTCAATGTCACTTTGGGTAGAATACCCTATATCTAAAATTTATACTTATCGACATATAAACTTTATTAATAAAAAATTGAAAGGTGCAGACCTTCATATTGAAAATTCTGTGTGAACATCCCCAATACCAAATAAAAAGCATTTTGTCGGGTACATTAGTAGGACGATCAAAGTAATTGGTTAAGAGTCGAAAACCTCTTTTATTTATTTTAGGTTGGACAAAAATAGAAATTCAGCTTATAAAAAAAGAATTAAGAAAAATTCATATCCATCTGTGAAAATATTGTATTTTACAAAAAATTGGACAACAATAGACAATAAAATAAAATACATGGAGATATACAGGGTGCGATGAAAATATTGGTAATACATCATACCATTTAATCTGGGGTAAAAAATAGATTGATTGAACCTTACTTACCTATGTACAAAAGTTATAAGGTGTTGAAGTTATAAATTCAATAAATTTTTTTTAATGTTCCTACTCTTAAAACCGCTGAAATTTTTTTATGAAATGGGATTATGGCGTGCTAGATTACAATAGGTGATAAAACCTGGGAGGAAGCAATAATTTTGTCTCGTTTTTTGTAGGTTTTTGACACCCAAACTGTTTTTGTAGCATAAAATGTGATAAAAAAAAGCAAAAGTAATGTCAAGAAAATGTATTTAAACTTTTAACTTCAAGAACTTATAACTTTTGTTGTGTGCACATCTGTACAAAGTAAGGTTCAATCGACCTATTTTTGACCCTAGATTAAGTGGTATGATTTATGTCCAATCATTTTATTACACCATGTATATTCCAAAAAAGAGCCTATTGACAAATGTTATTTAAATTTAAGTCCTCAAAAATTTTGATAACCACATGTAAAGACACGGTCGTTACATTTAACATTTCCCTGGGGATCTGTTCTCGATACCATAGTAATAAAATTTGAACGGTTCTCATTGGTCCATCTTTTGCGTCTGAATGCTCGACGGTAGCACATGCAGAATTGTTTGTATTCGACCATATAACCACTTGGAATCACCCCGATTGATCCCACATTACAGTTTTGTGGCTTATAGGTGTTCAAATCATGGGAAACGCGCTTAATATCTTCACATTTACGGAAGTTGTCACAACTATATCTAACGATATATCTGTGGGAATTTTTGCCAGGGTATATAGCTGGATCAACGGATATCACATGGTATCCAGGTGGAGCATTCTGCTGAAATTCCTTTAAAAAATTAGGATCACTTGTATCTGCATAAGCAAACTGATCACTACATTTTAATTGGAAACCTCTTCCCGGTGGTGAAAGCAAATACATGTTGATAATGAAGTCTGAAAAGAAAAAAAAATTACTAAATTTACTAAAAACAAATTGCAATATTTATATTTTGGGGTTTTAATTAGTCGAATTCTATTAAATAATAATGGAGTTCAAGCATACCTACATAATATTAACACTGGCTTTCAATATCGACTTTCAAAATTATGACACAAAATAGCTACCCAATATCTCATATTCTCTAGAAAGGTGGAATTTAAACACGTCTAATTTCAATAGAACTATTTGTAATTACAAAATTCAAGCTTTTCCAGTTTGTTGCCTGAGAATATTACAAATACGATATTGTGTTGATAATTTCAATTACAGAATAATGATTTTATGAATTATTCATGGATGTTAACACAAATATTAAGGGTGAAAAAAAGATAGAACACGTTAAAAAAATATATTAATTGAAGCTTACCTATAACTCTGCTTCTAAACGAAACTAATGAAATTGAGCACTAAGTCGTAGTTGCAGCTCATATACACCCGTACCCCGAATATTAAAGTATTAACACTGAAAAGTGACAACAATGCTGGAGGCAAGTTAAACGCACGGATGCCTTTATATATATGGCAACAAGGAGGCGGTTTTGTATTTTCGATATGCATAAAATGTATCGTTATATATATACTTTTTTCTTTTTTAAATTATACCCCTCTTTTGAGAAACGATGTTTAAACTTCCCCCTAATTGTAAATATACCCTCTTAATGAAATTTCAATTAAGGGGTAACATGGAGGTCAGGTCGCCTTATGTATACAGTGGAGGCGACAGCTTAACAGCGATATATATATATATATATATACTGAAAAGCGATAAACGCATGTGATCGTTGCTGATCAATTAGGACACAAACAGACAAATACTATTGAGGTTAGCAGCAAAAAAGGAAAAAGTGTACTCTTTTTAAATTTCCAAGCTTTCGTAAATCTTTATTTACATCATCAGGGAACTACAAAAGTGAGAAAAAACATAAATTACAAAGCGGTCCGCTACAACAGTTTCATAACTTACGTTAATCGAGAATGATTCCTTGATCTTAACATTGGGAAAAGTGTTAAACAGTTAGCACTGAAGAATGAGACAAGTCCAGCTTGCATTATAAGCAATAGCTAACAGTCACATAATAAAATATATTAAAAATCATTACAAAGTTAAAATATTAAAAATGAAAGAATCCACACAAACACGTGGATTTATACATGTTATTAATTAAACAATGATTGAAAAATAGGTTAAGGACAAGTTCTTCTTTTCTTTGAAGTAGATATGTAGTATCTCTTCTTTTCTTCATTTTTAATATTTTAACTTTGTAATGATTTTTAATATATTTTATTATGTGACTGTTAGCTATTGCTTATAATGCAAGCTGGACTTGTCTCATTCTTCAGTGCTAACTGTTTAACACTTTTCCCAATGTTAAGATCAAGGAATCATTCTCGATTAACGTAAGTTATGAAACTGTTGTAGCGGACCGCTTTGTAATTTATGTTTTTTCTCACTTTTGTAGTTCCCTGATGATGTAAATAAAGATTTACGAAAGCTTGGAAATTTAAAAAGAGTACACTTTTTCCTTTTTTGCTGCTAACCTCAATAGTATTTGTCTGTTTGTATATATATATATATATATATATATATATATATATATATATATATATATAATGTCAATTTTGATAGTTTTATTTTTAATTTAATTTCTTGAAAAAGAAAATTATATCTTATACCATGTTTTTTCTCCATATTATACATATTATATATAGATATTGTGATTAACCTCGCTTAGTTTTCTTTGATAATGGTGATAATAAATTACCGAAAGCTCAGAACAAACTAAAAAGAGTTCACTTATTCACATTGCCGCATCCCCCACAATAATAGTTGGACCTATATATATATATATATATATATATATATATATATATATATATATATATATATATATATAAGCACATGTTTGTGATTATTGAGTGCTCAAGATAACGACGAATGATTCTCCACCAAGACAATGAGAGTTTCGACACAGCTCAAAAAACAATTGAGTATTTAAAGCAAGAAATTGCTGTACCAGTCACCATACAGTCCCGAACTAAGTCCTAACGACTTTTTTTTCTTTTCCAAAAATTAAGAATGAACGGCGTGGTCAAAGCCAGTCCCCAGAATAAGATGCAGTCAACGCCTTCAAAAACTTGATTTTGAATTTACCATTAAGCAAGTGGAATGACTGCTTCCAGAATTGGTTCCAAAGAATACAAAAATGCATTTCTCTTCGTGGAGAATACTATGAAAAACATTAATGTTTGAAAGTTTTCTATTGTTTTTTTTAGCTCTATATGCAAAATATAAATGATGTAACGCGTTTTCCTCCTCTTTTACTTATGTCGAGACTAAGTAACTGGAGACGTCACAATTGACACCCTTAAACTGCGGATTCAAGTTTTCTCTAGGGTGCCAGATTTGTATTGTGTTTATTTCCACGGCCCCTCGAATCCAAAATTTCGAGAGTTCCGGATAAGAGCAGATGGAGGTACGGAAAATGCCAGTGGTCAGATTGTAAATTTCTGTATAGAATAAGTGGCGGTATACTTATTTTTATTACCCCTGGGGATTCGGGGTTAAGAATTGATCCCAGGTATGGTCTGCCTGTCGTAAAAGGCGACTAAAAGATCAGACCCAAGCCAAGGTGGAAGGTATCGTGCCGATGGCTGAGGGGCTGCAGGGTAGAATATGCAGTCTCAAACGATCCCCTGGGGGCAACAGGTGGCACCCCCTTGTATCCACACCTTACTGCGACATGCGGGGCTCTGTCGTGGTGGACCAACTTTCCCCAGCTTCTCGTGGGATTCATATGGATCAGGGAAATAAAAAAACAAAATTTGTAAGGACGTAGGCGAACTCGCCCAATCTAAATCAAAAGGCAAAACTGCCTGGTGCTAAGGCTTCCCAGCAAGCACCAAAACCGAAAAATAAGGTTCCTGTATCTTCCCTAGAGGATGTAGAACTACTTACGGATGAGGAAGTAAAATCCGCTCATCTAGGGGGAGCTTCTAGAACGAAGCTCAAAACAAAATTAGAAAGTGGTATCGACTACATAGCCGCTAAGAGGCTAGTCATTAAGTAAAACTTTCTAAAAAACCAAAAACCGCAAAAGGCTTCAAAGCAGGTTACAACGAGGGGAATAGGAAGAGAGGCTAATAAAGGCACGATAGAGGCTGGAAAAAGCACAAATAAGGCTGTCGCAAGCACTTCCACGAAACGCTCCCGCTCCAGCAGCAGTACTCCGCCACAGCATAACCAGCTGAGGAAGAAACCAAGGCAAGAAGGTGTTCCCTTCAAAGATGCCCTAGCCTCAGTAAAGGTTGCGGTGGTAGACGATGGGTTTTCAACGAACAAATTGAGTCCTGAAAGGCTAACCATAGTCCAGGACGCAATCTCCGAGGCCCATGACGAAATCTCCCCTGAGGGACTACAAGTGCGTTCTGCAATATGCACACACAAACCAGGCTATCTGGTTATGACGTGTGCACATAGCACTAGTGCAGACTGGCTGAGAGATGCCATCCCAACCATAAAACCCTGGGAAGGGGCAACCCTCAGGGTAATGGAAGGGGCAATATCCTGCACCACCTATATCCCGGATTACAGAAGACAAAGGCCAGAAACGGAGAAAATTCTGCGAAGGCTCAAGGTCGCAAATCACGGGCTCAACACCAATCTATGGACGGTGTTGGGAAAAACTCCATCGAAAAAAGGCCAAACATGGGCTTTCTCGATGGACAGCGAGTCTCTGGAGGAACTTCAAAAAATAGACATGTCCCCTTACTACAACCTAGGGAGAATAGAATTCAGGGTCAAGGGAAGACATAGCCCAAAGCAGGAAAAGAGCTCTGAAAAGGGTGTAGCTTCTAATCCAGAGATCGCAGAGGTCCAAGAGGAAGAAGCAGACCATCCTCAAGGAGAGAGCCCTCTCAAAAGGCAAGTAGCACAGGAGAGCGGCACGCCCATGGATATGGAAGAAGCCTCAGAGAAGGCAAAAGAGTCGTTCAGTTCACAGAACTGAACACAGGGATCAGGGTTCTGCAGGTGAACCTCCATCATGCTAAGGTGGCCAGCGCTATTGTTTGTAGGAGGTTCGACAAGGAGGAATTAGATTTAGCTCTCCTGCAGGAACCCTGGCTACTCGGAGGCAGGATTGCAGGCCTTCAAATCAATCAAGGTAAGGTACTATACAAAGAAGGCATGAAAAGACCTCGAGCATGTATAGTATATAGCAATAGAGTTAACTGTGTACTAATTTTGGTGCTTTGCACCGCTGATATTGTTACAGCGATATTGACCACGCCAACGGAGGAAGGAGCCAAGAGCTGGCTAGTATGCTCAGCGTATTTCCCAGGCGAGGAGGTTTGCCCACCACCGCATATAGGCGAAGTAATCGCATACGCGGGCAAGGAAAACCTCCAACTGATTCTTGGATGCGATGCAAATGCACACCACACTATATGGGGAAGCACAGACATCAACGCAAGAGGTGAGTCATTATTACATTTCATACTAACAAAAAGGTTATTGATAGCTAACGTAGGTAATAAACCAACTTTCGTCACTGCAACTAGGAAAGAGGTGTTAGATATAACACTTTCGACAGAAAAAGCAGGTGACAACATAACAAATTGGCACGTGTCCGAGGAGCCCTCATGCTCCGACCACAGGGAGATCAGATTCGATCTAGTTACCCCTCCTCGAATTGAAATAACCCATGGAAACCCCAGAGAGACAATATGGGATAGATATCTATTGTCGCTCGGTGATGCTATCGAAGGTGATAGAATTTGAAATAGAGGATGACAAAAGTCTTTCAAGGTCAGTAAATCTAGTAAGCAAGGCAATACTTGCAGCTTACGAGGAGAACTGCCCTGAAAAAACAAGATAACGTAATAACAAAACAGTCTGGTGGAATAAACACTTGGAAACCCTAAGAAGGGAAGTACGTAGGCTCTTTAATAAAGCAAAAATCAATCAATACTGGGCCGAATATAAGGCTATGCTTACGCAGTACAACAAAGAGATTAGAAAGGCAAAAAGGCAATCGTGGAAGAAGTTCTGTGAGGAGGTTTTAGATACCCCCACATGTTCTAGAACCCACAAGGTGCTGGCAAAGGAAGGTACTGTGAATAAAGTAGGGTTCCTGAAAAAGGACGACGATACCTACACAACAACATTTGAGGAAAGTATATCAATGCTAATCAAGGCACACTTTCCGGCCGCAACAATTCTGAATGACCCTGCAGTGGTGGATAGTTCGCAAAGCAAGCCAAAAAGGCCAAATGCCTCGGACTGGAAACTTGCTACAGAGATAACAAGGCCAAACAGAATAAGGTGGGCCAGCAACAAGTTTCAACCTTTTAAATCCCCAGGGGAGGATGGAATCTAACCCATCCTACTCCAAAAGGGACAGGAAATATTAATTCCACATCTTTGTAGGATATTCAAGGCTTGTATAGCTATTCAACACATACCTACGGAGTGGCAAAAGGACAGAGTCATTTATATACCAAAGGTAGGGAGATTAAATGACATGGCGCCCAAATCATACCGTCCAATCAGTCTAGTGTCCTTCCTGCTTAAAACGTTGGAGAGACTAATAGACAGATACATTAGAGATGATGTTTTATCAACAAACCCTCTCAACAAGCGACAATACGCGTATCGGCCAGGCAAGTCAACAGACAGCACTGGATGATCTCAACAGGCTACTATCAAAACCCCTAGAGGACAAAGAGATAGCCATGAAAACTTTTGTAGACATTGAGGGTGCATTCAATAATGCATCTACACTGTCAATGACCAAAGCTCTAGAAAAAAAGGGGGTGCCACTCCTCCTGTGTCGATGGATAAACGCCAGTTTGGAAAAAAGGGTAATCATATCGTCCATTGGCGATACCACCGTCACAGCTAGAGCAGGTAGGGGTTGCCCGTAAGGAGGGGTGTTATCACCACGTCTGTGGGCTATCCTAGTAGACGAACTACTGAAGAGGATGACATCCAAAGGCATGTATTGCTTGGGGTATGCCGATGATCTCGCGATTATTGTAAAAGGCAAATTCGCAGATACAGTCTCGGAGCAGACACAAACTGCCCTAAACATAATTAAACAAATGGTGCCAAGAGGAGGAACTAACTGTAATACCTCTTAAAACCACGGTAGTGGTTTCCACCAAGAAGAAAGTACTGAGAGGACTGAAGTCACCAGTTCTTAATAGGGTGGAAATTCCAATTGCCCAAGAGGCAAAATACTTCAGAGTCATATTTGCCCACAAGTTGACATGTAATCAACACCTACAGAAAATATTACAAAAAGGTACGATAGCCCTCAATCTGTGCGGAAGAATGTGCGGAAAGAACTGGGGGTTACAACCAAAAATGATCATATGGCTATATACAAGACTCATCAGACCCATGATAGCATATGGTTCGGTGGTATGGTGGCCAAAGACTCGGCAGGCTGGGGCGATCCAAAAGCTAAGTGGTATCCAAAGGCAAGCTTGCCTGGCTGCCACGGGAGCCATGAGGACAACCCCAACAGCCGCACTAGAAGTCTTGCTGAACCTGCCGCCACTCCATGTCTAAATACAAGGTGAAGCCAGGTCAATCACTGATAGACTGACAAGAGGGCAAGCACCCATTAGTAGGCCACACGGTAAGGTGTATAACGAGCTATACAATGAGTTGGATATCGACCCCATAATGGGGATGCCATCGGACGAGATGATTCCCATGTATGGCTTCGGAAAAAACTTCAAAACAGTCATAACAGGCAGAGAGGCATGAAAGGAAGGACCTCCAATTAATGCAGAAATGGCCTGCTACACAGATGGCTCAAAAACCGAGGAAGTTGTAGGAGCAGGAGTATATAATATATAGCCAAGCCAAAGATAAGAGTCTCACTGACCCTGGGTAAACATATGACGATATTCTAGGCAGAAGTTGCAGCAATACAGCACTGTGCAGGAGAGCTATTAAGGCAAGAGTTTAAGGAAAATACCATTGCCATATACTCCGACAGCCAGGCGGCTATAAAAGCAATCAGCTCCATGCAGATAAATTCCAAACTTGTTTGGGACTGCTTGGAGACGTTACAAGAGCTGGGCAGTCGTAATAGACTGTCCGTAGCTTGGGTACCAGGCCACTCAGATCACAAGGGCAATGAAGAGGCAGACTCACTAGCCCGAGAAGGGGCACGTTGTTCTTCCATTGGCCCAGAACCTTTCTGTGGCATAGCGAAAGCGCTGCAAAAAACAAATAGCAGCACTTGGATAAAAAATCAGTCTCGAGAATGGTGGAACAAGGAGCCAAAAATGAGACAGGCCAAAGAGTTCATCAAGGAACCCTCGCCAAAATTCACGGAGTATCTACTGAGTCAGAATAGGAAAACAATCAGGATCCTGGTTGGGCTCCTTACAGGGCATTGTAGACTTAACAAACACATGAACAACATCGGATTGGCAGAAACAACCATACGTAGGTTTTGCCAAGAAGATGAGGAAACCCCGGTAAACATACTGTGCTACTGCGAAGGCTGAGTAGACTAGGCTGAGGTTTTCAACGATAGGGGAGGAAAAACCACAACCCTCCCAATATATGGAGGACCTGAGGTATGCCACCCGTCTAGTAATAAGGACGGGTTTAGACAAGGAACTCTAGAATAACAGGAGGGCATACACAATAGATCTGCAAAGGTCGTAGTGGAGAGGCTCTCAGAAGCACTCAAGCCCCATATTTATCTTATCTATCTTATCTTATACTTATTTTTATAGAGCTTTATTGCTCGACTGTCAGTACAAAATTATCCTCAGATAAGCTACGAATATGAAAACTGAGGTTATCAAGCTTAAATAAAATAACCTGAAACCAACGGTAATAGCGAACTACTATTAAGTTATCAATACAACTTCAATAATTCAATTAAGGTTTATATTCTATAACATAGTTAGGTAGAATTGGAAAACAACAAAAAAAAACCTTTTTCGGCAACCGTCCGGAAAGTACCCACTTCCCGGACGCTTTTTTTGTGAGAAAGTAGCACTTTTCCGGCCTAGTCCGGAAACTACCTATTTCCCGGACTAGGCCGGGAAGTATTACATCGTTGCTGTCATTCAAACAAAGTGAATCCCTTTAATATTAGCAATTGTTCGAATTTCAATATAAATATTAATAAAAACAAGAATTAGAATGCTAGTAATATGAGTAGATTCCACAAAAAAGGGTCCAAACAGTAAATTCAATTAGAATGTTCCTAATTTTGTTCTTAAAATTAGTTTTTTTAGCTAGCGTAGTGTCATCATGACAAACATAAACATTCAAATCGACGCCATTTTTAGTCCATTCAGATATTACAAAGAAACGTGTTTTATTGATTTGTTATACCTACCACACGGTTGCCGAAAAAAAATGTACTCAACACGCCCGGAAACTGTTTTTTCGGACTCGCAGACTTCCAGGACTCGCCTACGGCTCGTCCTAGAATCTTGTCTACTCGTCCAAAAAAACAGTATTTTCCGGACTTGTTACGTAATATACTATTACCCGCACCTGCTAATACAAGTACGCAAGCGGACGGGCATCCAAACAAACAATATCAACTAGGCATAAGACATCAAGAAAATATAAAACGTCAAAAAATAATAGTTCAATACAATTAAACGCTTCACAAAATTGGAAAAATCAATTTCCACAGAGCAGACCGTCCACTAAGAAGCAACAACTACTTCTCGGACTATAAGCCCCGACAGACATTGAATTACACTTCTAAAGTAAACGGGGTTGGTATATCTGTTAAGATAGAACCAACCATTGTGGTTTGCGATTAGAAGGAATAGCATCACTTGTAGACCGGTTTCGATGTTTTTGCTCCTCATCAGCACAAGGTAGATGCTATTCGTCCAGAAGCTCTGAGAGCATAATCCTGGACTAGAGACTACGTTGATACCACACCAATACATTAGCCTCAGTAAAGGAAATGCTAAGAGTGCGATATCAGCGACATCTCTACATTTAATCACAAACCAAAATTCTATATCGACAAAAAACCATCTCGGTTTTGTATGTATTTACTTAATTACAGTTACCTGTAAATAATTGTCATATTAGTAAAGCGTGATCTATAGACGTCAAAAAATAATAGTTCAATACTATTAAACGCTTTACAAAATTAGAAAAATTACTTTCCACAGAGCAGACCGTCCACTGAAGCAACAACTTCTCGGGCTATATGCCCCGACAGACATTGAATTACACTTCTGAAGTAAACGGGGTTGGTATATCTGTTAAGATGGAACCAACCATTCTGGTTTGCGATTAGAAGGAATAACATCACTTGTAGACCGGTTTGTTGCTGATCGTTTCGAGGCTTGCATTGCCGAACTCATTCCTTTAGTTGATAAAAGTACTAAGACACAAGATAATGTACCAGGAAATGCAAATGTGGTACTTCCAAAAATTAATAATAAACCGTCTAGCGGTCATCCACCCGAATGGACGTCGTTTTTTGATCTCTTTACTGCTCTCGTTTTAAATAATTCGAAACTACAAAGTAACAGTGAAAAATTATATTATTTCAAAAGTCTCTTACGTGGCCAACCGCTCGAATTAATAGAAAGTTCAAGTGTCACAAATCAAAATCTTCCGGTAGCTATTCAAATTTTAAAAAATGCCTATGATGATAAATCTAAACTGTTACATACGCTTTATTCTGAATTAATTGATCAAAAACCTTTACCCAAAAGCCATGCTGAGGGTCTTAAAACATTTTATATACCAGCAAAAAAGACTTTAGATCTTATTAAAAAGTTGGAACTTAAAGAGGAAGAGAGGTTTGAAACTCTCTTAGTTTTCCTGTTAGAACAAAAGCTAGATTTTCAATCTAGACGGGCTTTCGAAAGTGAACGTAAGTCGGACACTTTTTTTTTCACGATTGATACTTTTTTTGAATTTGTGAAACAACGTTTTACGGTTTTGGACAAATTTGAATTTTTTTGAACCCTCCTCAAAAAGGGATACTAAAATGTCTGAAAATAAATTTAAAGTCTCTTTGCATAATAGTGTGGGGGATAAATCAAGCCACACTGTTAATTCTTCTCATATACACAATTCCTCCAGTTCTTCTACTATAAACAGATATAATTGTTCATATTGTTCAGAAAAGACTCACTCTCTATACAAATGCCGACTCCGTCGGATAGACATAAATTTGCCGTAAGCTTTGTATGAATTGTCTCAGCTCACAACATTTATTTTGTAAATCTTTGCATCGATGTTTGAGTTGTGGAAAAACTCACCATACGCTCTTACATTTCGAAAATAGTTCTAATGCTCTACAGGTTTCGAGTGAACGGAATCGTTTATTCAATTTATTCAATAGAAACAGTTTAGCACAGGCTCTTGACTCATCAATCAATCCTAATAATACTCGAGTTTCTAACTTCCAAAGTAATTTGTCCACAATCGATCCTAATGTCGATAATACAGTTGTTCAGAATAATACTTCGCAAATTTCGTTGTCAGTTACTAGTGCCGCTAATCAAATAGTTTTATTGCCCACCGCTTTGGTGAATGTCCATTGCAATAATGGTCAAATAAGAATCGCTAGATTACTTCTAGACTCTGTTTCTCAAATTCGTGTAATCAAGAAGTCTTATGCGATTTTCTAAGCCTTCCGTATCGATCGCATCACGAAAATATAGCTGGGCTCGGACATAATAGTTATAATCATACTACAAATGTGGTTCATGTCTGTTTTAGTTCTATGGTAGAGCCGTTTAAGTTGTTTAATCTGACGTGCTCAGTTATAGAACACATCACAAGTAAGCTTCCTCAAGTTACAATTTCACCGGATAAGTTCAATTTACATACTCAAGTGAAACTGGGACTCAGCGGATCCTAATATACCTACCTTTGTGAATACTCACTCAGGCTTTGTTATTGCGGGCCCTGTTCCCGAATCTTGTATAAATAGCTTCAATAGAAAAATTGCGCTTTCTTTTTGAACTACTCTTGATAATGAGGAAAATGTTGAAGAAGATCTAAATAACTTAGTTGAAAATTTCTGGGAGAGGGAAGAAATACCTAATGATCAGCCGCCTTAGGTCATTCTCTCTCAATAGCCAAAAGACGGTTTTTTAATCTAGAGAAGAAATTCGAAAATAAATTTCAATTTTTTGAAACTTACTAACAAGTTCTAATTGATTATATCTCATCAGGCCACGCTAGAGTGGTACCTATATCTCTATATTTGGGACATATCAAATGAATTAAAATATTTTGCTCCACATCGAGCTGTTGTACGCAATGAAGCTATATCTTCTAAACTTCGCATCGTTTTTGATTATTCCTCTCGTTCTTCTTCTGAAGTATCTCTTAATGACATCACGCTCAAGGGATATTAAGTCCAGGATAATTTGTTCAACATTATTTGCCGTTTTCAGACTTTTAGATACGTCCTTTGTGCTGATATACAAATGATGTACCGGATGATTGAAATTTCTCCTGATCAACGTCATTTACAAAATGTACTTTGGCGAGACATTCCTTCGGATTCATTTACTTGCATAGAACTTTCAAGGCTTAGTTTTGGCCACAATTGCGCTCCCTACCTCGCTACCAGAGTGCTTAAGGACACTGCCGATAAAAATCCTTCTTATCCTTCAGCTCAATATGCGATACTTTCGCAAACCTACATAAGCTCACGATTCCTAAACGTGAGCTTAGCGCTATAGTACTTCTTTCGAAGTTCATTTCTAAATTAGTAACATTTTTTGCGTCCAATTACAAATTCTCCTCTGTCAATCTATGGTCTGACTCCCTCGTCTCCTTAAGTTAGGTGAGGCGTGCCGCAAGTGAGTTCACTCCTTTTGTGTCGAGACGTGTCCTTGCTATTCAACAAAATAGCATAGCGTGGCGACACATTCGCTCTCATAATAATCCCGCCGACATTCTTTCTCGGGGAAATTTTACAAAAAACGTCTGGCAGTTCTAACTTCATGGCCCTAACTTTTTAAGCGAAACTTATGATTTCGACGCTCTAGACACATTCACTCATGTAGATTCTTTACTGGAAACTAAAAAGGTTATCTTACTTGCTCTCAAACCTTTCAAAAATATATTGAAAGAATGGTTCCCCGAATTTCCTAAATTTTCAAAATTACAAAGATCTCTTGGAGATTTCTTTAGATTCTTAAACAATATCAGAAAGAACAATTCCAAACTACCGGCGGACCCTTATCTATAGTAGAAATTTAAATTTCTCACGATTTTATTATCACACAAATACAAAAAGAACAGTTTTCTAAATAATTTGAACTTCTCTCTGAGAAGAAACCTATTACGAATAAATAACTTGTATCTCTAAATATCTTTTTGGATAGTAACGGAATTTTGCGAGTCGGAGGCAGATTGCAAAATGCTGTCCTGAATTATGACAAAAAAATCCCGATTCTGCTACCCGCCACTGATGTCATAGTAAAACTCATTATAGAAAATGAGCATGCTAGAATCGGACACAGTGGCCCCCAAAACGTATTGGGGAATCTAAGGCAACAATATTGGCCTTTAGGTGGAATACGCTTGATAAAGCGTATAATATCAAAATGTATTACTTGTTATCGATTCAACGCTCAATTTGCGTCTCAACTCATGTCTCCTTTACCGGTAGACAGAGTGACGCCTACTAGACCGTTCCTAAAAGTCGGTGTAGATTTCGCTGGACCCATTTCTTTGCTGTCCTCGCGGCTGCGTAAAGCCCCAGGCTAAAGGCATATATAGCCATATTTGTTTGTATGGTGACCAAAGCCATACATATTAAGATGGTCACTAGTTTGACTACTGACGCATTCATAGCTTCCCTAAGGAGATTTATGGGCAGAAGAGGAAATCTTCAAGTTATATACAGTGATAACGGCACCAATTTTGTTGGTGTTCGTAATCAATTGAAGGAGCTCTCCAACTCTTTCAAATCTCATACTTCTTTCGATCAGATAATATATATACACTCGCCCCATAGTCAAGCTTGCACGACTACCCCTAGAAAAGTAAGTTGTGCAAAAATAAGTTACGTTAGTTTTATTTTTTTTTCCACAGAAGTATGAACTCTCTGGGAAATATTTCCTTTTTTAGTTGTTGGTCTATTTTTCTTTATTTGATCGATTTTCCTTTTGGTTGTTTGCTTAGTTAACCATCTCCCGCCCCCCAGTATGTTAAAATCACATTTTAACAGATGCAAAGGCCCCGCCAAAATTTAAACAAAATCGAATACCTTATTTTCATACATCGAATTAACTCATTAACCGTAGTGTGCCCTCGTGTCATTAGCGAAATTAGAGAAAAGGTCAGTGAGTGGGTGTCCGACTTTCTAGGTGAGCAGATGTGCACCGCTAAACTTTAGTATGTGTTTACTTAATAAGTTTCTAATAATCAAAATAATTATTAGTGAATAGTGCATTTGGGAAGATAGGGTAAGATCTAATTTTAATCAACTTCAACCACTATGTTCTTCATCATAAAAAGTTGGAATGCTACTGGCAAATTGTAAAGTTATCGCCAAAACGATATCAACTTCTGTACCGCGGTGTCGCCAAGTTCAATCATGGGGTCGGGGTAACAGTATAGCTAACTCTAAATAAAATTGTAATCATTTATTTGGTTAATTTTGTATATGAATCTGCATGTAAATATTCAAGTGTTGTTTTCATACTATTTGCTTTATATGGAAACTGAACTGCGTGATTTTTTTTTGATTTAAAGAAATAAAGTGTGCGGTGGTAAAACCTTAAGAACTATAGATTGATTTCTGCTCCTTTGTCCGTGTTCTACACGGTGGTCCTTCGATTATTGATTTGTAAATACTATGTTTTGGAATTTAAACAAAATTCCACCTGAGTATTAAACTAATATTATTATATCACGCCCTATTGACAGTGTGGGTTCGAGAATGGCTGTGGCAATAACTGTCATACATTTTTGCTGTTGTCAAATGAATTATTTAGGTGAACCGCGAGGTTTTCGTGTGGTTTTAACGGAAAATAATGTGTAATAACCCTCTGATCGGTGATACTTTTGTCCGTAAACGACTTAATAGTGATAGGAGACGTTTTCTCAACTGTGAAGTCAATTATTTAATGAAGTGACTTTAATTAAATAACACCCAAGAAGACACGTGGTTTTCTTTTCGCCTTCCCTACTATTTACCGGGGAAATCAAACTGGGTGGGAAAAAATTACCCCAACCGTGTTCATGGTCCTTCGAGTTAGTGTGTGTTTTTTCGAACTCCAACTTTACTGTGCTTTATCATCCAGACTTGTTTAATTAGTCGCCAGTGCCATCTTCTTACTTCAGGTATGATCATTTTTCGTCGGAGCCCTGAGGAAATTATTGTAAATAATTGAATGTGACAAAAATATCCAGTGCCAGAGACAACTTGTAGATACCTAATTGATATTTAGTGAAATCATGTAAGTCGGTATATAAATTTGATAATATCTCCTAGGGTTGAATTGTAGTAGATTCTAGGAGTCAATTTATTGTACCAGTTCCTAAAAATAATCTATCCTTTATTGGTGCATTGTGGACGTTCCTGGGGGATGCGGCTGGTGCCTTTTGATGTACTAGTGAAGAAAATTATAAGCTTATGGTCTCAGGTATTTATACTAATGATAGGAGAGAATAACGAGGTTTATTTCATATTTAATTATGCGAATATACAGGACATCACATTTAATACATGTTGATTTATCATTGTAACGTTGTTCCAGGAGTTCTACAAGATTGATTATAAACGACCATTTCTGTTTTACTTTTCCCTTTTTTGATGTTCTGTATAACGCAATATTCTCAGTAGTAGACGTAAACATTATTGTGAATTAATCTAAGATGCATTATTAAACTTCACACATACCTCGTTTATCCTCAATTAATACGCATTTTATTTTTTACATAATCAGACAGACCTACAATATTGTGAATGTGGTATATAGATTGTTATTTTGTCATTAGATAGAGTGATATATTTTTTGTGAATTTGGAGGTGTATACTGCACCGTTATCGAGTTTCTGTAAAAACAATATGTGAAATATTTTTTAGCATTTCTTCAGGCTTGGGTAATTTTTTTTGGAACTTCGGAGTTGTACAGTGTGTGCCATGTTTTAGCTCCTGAAACCAGGCTAGAAAATATTGATGTACATAATTATATAATTTTTCATGTTTTGTAGAATGATCATTCTTATTTCTTGCAGTCCCCAAAAATGATATTGAAACCATTCGATAAAAAAGTAAAGTTTTCTCGCTGTAGCATACAGGGTGAGCCAGACATCCTTAATTTGAAAATGTTTTAGTTTCCTTATAATAGTTGAGAATAGTTGTTTCATTTGTAAGAAACTTAATGAAATATTTCAGTTAACTTATAAGGAATATTTGATAACTATTTTGTTATTTAAAAAAAATATACTTTGATTAAACCGGAATCAAAATGGATACATTGATCAAACAGCGAGCGTGTTGTAAAGCCTCGATCACACGTATCTCAACATGGTACGATAAAAATAAGGATGATACTGATAAATATGCATACAAATTCAGGTTAGAAAGTTTAGAAAGCCATTTCAATAAATATTGCTTGATTCAAGATAATATTGAGTTCGGTGCTGTAGATATTGACGCGGAACACATTGACAGGGAATCAGTTGAAAATAAATATTATATTCTTCGCTGTAAATTACAAAATTCCTTTGATAGTTTAAATTCTATACCACTACCTGTGGCTCAGCCCAGGGTTCAGGAGTTACAGAGTGGAACCCAGATAAGACTCCCATTCATTGAAATACCAATTTTTACCGGGGAGAGCACGAAGTATGGTGCTTTCATGGACTTGTTTACTGCGCTTATTATAAACAATTCTAGATTAACTTCAAAAACCGAGAAATCTTACTATTTAAAATCATATCTCCGCTCAGAGCCCTTGAGTCTCATTTCATAGTTACCTGTTAACGAAAATAATTTCGATGTTGCTATTGAATTACTCAAGGCTAGGTACGATAACAAGAGGCAGATTGTAACTGCTCATTTCAAAAAAAAAAACTTCTTGTAATAATATAAACAAATGTACGGCTCAACAGTTGAGAAATTTCACCTCTAAATCAAAGTCAATCATAAATTCCTTATTAAATCTGAATATCACCAAGGAGGATTTGTTTGACGCGCTAATAGTTCACCTGCTTAAAAACAAACTAGACTTCAATATCAGAAAGGCATTAGAGGAAAAGGAAACTGATCAAAACCTTATCACCAGTGACAAATTTTTCGATTTCTTAGAGAAAAAATGTAATGTTTTAGAGAATTTATTAGCCCAAGAACAAACATTAGAACATCATTCCAGTACTCCTCGGAGTCATGCTTCAGGTGTGAACGTGCCATACCATCAGAAAATCACTCTTCTCTCATCTCAGTTAGAAGAGACGCAACAACTATCTCCTGACTTGTCAAACACACTTGAATCATCTTCTCAAGTCTGTTTTAATGCTGCCATTAGTTCTACTCCTACTAGCAGCCCGGTTTGTTCATTTTGTAAAATCACCGGTCATAAAATATATTCTTGTTCAAAGTTCGGGGCTACTGCTGTAGTTGATCGTCTTTCATTTGTAAAAACTAATCACATGTGTTTCAATTGTCTAAACCCGAACCACTTGTCGTCCAATTGTTCATCTATTGGCGTTTGTTATATCTGCAGAAAAAAACATCATGTACTCTTACATCTTTCATCGGAAAGCCCAAAACGGAATGTTGCTCTACGGTCTTTAGAAAGAAGCTCTCCAAACAATAGACGTAATCATAACAATACGGCAGGCAGTACTCCATCTCGTAGCTTCAACCAAAGCGGAAGTTACAACCAAAATCATAGTAACTCTCATAGTCCTAACACATCCAGTAGCTCTCATACTAATAATACAGTAATTGCAAGAACTCAAAATCTTCAATCTCATGACTACAATACTAATGCTTCTGCCCTTCCTAATCTGGCATTGTTAAATTTGAACGGAGGTCATGTACTGCTAGCTACGGCTAATATCTTGATTTATTCTAAGAACGGATCCCCTATCAAAGCCAGGGCCTTGCTAGACCCGGGAAGTCAAAACTCTTTTGTTCGATCCAACTTAGTCAAAAAATTAAACCTTGACACATACTCTCAACCCCTGTGGATATCCGGTATCTGCAATAACAATCAAAATATAAACTATATGATCGATCTAACCTTTTATTCAACTATTGAAAACACTCTATCATTCGAATCTACCTGCGCCGTAGTTGACCAAATCACTAGAGCATTACCGCAAATTGTGGTTAATGATAAACTAATCGATATCCCTCCGCAATTACGATCATCCCTTGCTGACCCTACCTTTGGAGTACCTGCTCAAATAGATGTACTATTGGGGGCAGACATTTATTACTCACTTTTAACAAATTTACAAATTAGGTAAAAATCTTCCTACCCTCGTATCTACTCATCTCGGGTGGATAATATCTGGAACTGTTCCCTCACAAAGTTTATCGACTTCTCTGTGTGTCCTGTCTCTCACTCATTTCATATCGCACAAGTAGCAACTCCACAAACTAACCGTCTAGATAACTTTGTAGGGAGATTCTGGAATCAAGAAGAATTTGCTTCTGAAACAGTCATGTCTGATGAAGATAGTAAGGCTGAAAATGTTTTTCTATCCTCTGTGAAAACTCTAGTCAACGGACGTTTTCAAGTTGATCTTCCTCTGATCCATCCTACTGCATATGAGAATTTAGGTGATTCATTCGTTATGGCTAAACATCGGTTCATGTCTTTAGAAAAAAGGCTAGACAAAAGTCATCAATTAAAAGCAGAGTATGAAAAACTTCTTTTTGAATACATTAAACTTGGTCATGGACAATCAGTCCCTCTAGTATTGCAAACTCCTCAACTCAATCACAAATATTTTGTTCCACATCCGTGTGTGATAATAGAAAGTAGTGTTAGCACTAAAATCATGATAGTACAGTATCCGCCAAAATAAACAGTACCGAAAATAAAAATAAAAATTAATTTTTAATTTCTGTAATGTAAGTGTTCAAAATGTTCACCATTTCGACGCAAACAAGCTTCATATCGATTTTGTAAGTCAATAAACATATTTATAAAAAGTGGTTGATGTAACTGCCGAAAAATATTTTGTATTCTTTCCCGTAGTTCGGCAATATTCGCCGGCGGATTTTCCGAGTGAAATATTTTGTCCTTCATTATGCCCCAAATGTATGCGTCAGGTGGCGTCAGATCAGGTGAATGAGAAGGATATTCGAAGTCTGTTCCCCGAGAAATTATTCTATTTTCCGTATGAACGAAAATAATGCTCTACCAAAAACACTTTTTCTTCCGTTGTTAGAACCATTTTTAAATCAAATTTAACTGCAGCGTACTATTAATATATCAACTAATGACAATTAAGTCAAATATGACAAATCCATATTACATAAACAACTCCACAGCACTCTCTGTTTCGGTACTGTTTATTTTGGCGGATACCGTATTTGATTATTCAGCGAAATCTTCTTCTAACATGTCATTGAATGACATTTCGTTGAAAGGACCCAGAGTCCAACCTGAGCTTCTAGACATCTTGATTAGATTCCGTAACTGCAAAAATGCTCTGACTGCCGACATTTCAAAAATGTATCGGCAGGTAGAAATAAATCCCACTTTCCATTTTTTGCAAAACGCATTATGGAGAGATTCTCCTTCAGAACCGTTTTCTTGTATCCAACTCAACACAGTGTCATTCGGACAAACAAGTGCACCATTTTTAGCGCGCCGTGTTCTAAAAGAAATTGCCCTAAGGAATCCCCAATTTCCTAGCGTACAGGAGTCCATATTATTTCAAACCTACGTTGACGATATTTTAACGGGAGCAAACGATTTCATAGAACTCGAAACCTTGTACCATAACTTAAAGAGTGTTCTCTTATTATCAGGCTTTGAACTCCATAAATTTTGTTCTAATTCCGTTGAACCAGTTGTCAAACATTTCCCGCATTCACCTGTCAACAAAGTCTTGAATTTAGAAGAAAATCCCAGCTAAGTATTGGGAATAGCTTGGAATCCTGTTAGTGATATGCTACAAATATCTACCCCATCTTCCTTCGATTGCTGCTTGACAAAAAGATACATTTTATCTACAGTGTCACAATGTTTCGATCCCCTTGGGATAGTAAACCCGGTTATTGTCCAGGGAAATCTCCTTCTTCAACAACTCTGGTTATCAAAAATATCGTGGGATGAACCAATTTTAGACCATGCAATAATAAAAAATTGGACTAAAATCGTAGCCAACATTTCTTCATTATCTCAATTGCATATCCCTAGATACACGTTTCTTGATAGAACTGTAAGGCATCTTGAGCTCCATGGTTTCTGTGATGCCAGTTCAGTGGCATATGGTGGATGCATTTATCTGCGTGCCATATATTCAGACGGATCAGTTTCGTCACAGTTTGTAAGTCACGGGTAGCACCCCTCAACAAACCTTTGACCATTCCAAAACTAGAATTATGTGCAATGGTCTTATTATCTAAGCTTTTTACTCGTATGGTAAATATTCTTGACAGACAACTTCACATTTCGTATTCAACATTATGGTCCGATTCACAAATCGCACTTTCTTGGATTAGGATCATTCCCACACGATGGGCAGTTTTCGTATGTAATCGCGTTGCTCAAATACAACAATTGACTCAAACAGTGGTATGGAGACATCAAGTCCCAACTTAATCCAGCGGATCTTTTGTCTCGAGGACCGTCTTTGGATTTTCCTAGTAAATTCTGGTTTTCGGGACCCTCATTTTTGTGGAAGGAGTCCCATTATACCGCTTGTTAAGATACCTTTTCAAGTGTATCCAATCCCCCTGAAGAAAACAAAAAGTCGTTAATTGCCACTTTACCTCCAACAAACCCTTATTTGAACATGATATCTCTCTGTTCTTCATTAGCAAAAGCAAACCGAGCAATGGCGTATGTTTTCAAATTCATTCGTGTTGTTAAGAATCCGGGTATCATTACATATCATTACAGCTGACTCGTCAAGAGCTGGATGATTCTCTCTTGTTTTTGGTACAACAGGTACAACAAGAAGCATTTCCTAATCTCATTAAAGCATTAAAAAGGAAACAAACTCCATCAGATAAACGGTTGCTATCACTGAATCTATTTATTGATGAACGTGATGTTATTAGAGTAGGTGGACGCCTTCACCACGCTGATCTCACATTCCAACAAAAACATCCTATTCTGCTACCTCCCCGAAATCTTTTTACTTCCTTACTTTTAAACCAAGAGCATAAGCGTCTTGGTCACAGTGGCCCTCAAAATGTTTTGGCAAACATTCGTCTCCAATTCTGGCCCATAGACGGCCTCCGTGAAATCAAACGAATAATTAGTAAATGCTCTATGTGCCATCGATTCAAAGCTATAACCGCTCAACAGATCATGGCCGATCTTCCCAAAACCCGTGTGTCTCCCTCTAGTCCCTTTCAGAATGTAGGGATCGACTTCGCAGGGCCTTTCTTAATTAAATCGTCGTATTTGAAGAAAGCACCTGTCCTTAAGTGTTATATATCCCTTTTTGTGTGTTTTGCTACGAAAGCAATTCACTTGGAGCTGGTTTCCGAACTCTCTACGGACGCTTTCATAGCCACCTTTTAAAAGATTTATCTCTCGTAGAGGACTTCCTACTACGATTTATAGTGACAATGCCACCAATTTTGTTGGTGCTAACAATTATCTAAGAGATATATCTCAATTTTTAACAAAAAAATTTCCGTATATCCACGATCATCAACTTACAAGATCCATTGAATGGAAATTCATACCTCCTCGATCACCACATTGGGGTGGTCTGTGGGAGGCTGGCGTGAAAAGTGTGAAAACACATTTAACAAAACTACTCTCGACTATGACTCTTACCTTTGAGCAATTTAGTACTATATTGTCCCAGGTCGAAGCAATATTAAATTCTCGTCCGTTATTCCCCCTCTCTTCTGATCCCAATGATCTTCGTCCATTAACCCCTGGACATTTCTTAATAGGAGCGCCATTAATGTCCTTACCCGAAAAAGATATCCCAACTAACTATCAATCGGCTGAAGTTTTGGCAACAGCACTTCTGGAGACGATGGTCCACAGATTACCTCAATCAACTCCAGAATCGCCCCAAATTGGCAATCCCGCGCCCGGATCTCCAAATCGGAGACATGGTCTTAGTGAAAGACGACGATACCCCTCCATTAAAGTGGCCATAAGCCAGAGTTGTAGATGTCATCCCTGGTAAGGATGGTAAGGTGAGGTCAGTGCAGGTATTGGGCGCTAGCCATTTATCTCGCTTTCTTGTGAACTCTATCAGATCTTTCGATGACTTCTGGGTAGCCTCTAGAAAGAGGACTGAAAGTATCCGGGTCGAAATGAATTGTATGGTGTAACTCCTACTCTATCTCTCTACAATATTATGGGTGATAGCTATTTACCTTCATCTTGAGATTGAACTCATTATATTGTAAGCTATTTCTCTTCTTTCTCATTTTTTATTATTTTTAAAGTTAAAAATAGGGTTCACCCCGAAGATCCACCTCTTCGTGGCGAAGACCAATTACTAGTCTGGACGTTAACTGGCAACTTCGCTCGAGGTGGTATTTCACTTCGGGATATATCTTTTCTGGTTATCAGTTCTCGAGGCAGTTGACATTGTTGAAAGTCTCCACACTTAACTTCATTTAACGTTTGCTGGTGGCCCAGTATGTTAGAAGTTAAATAAAATTCCACCTGAGTATTAAACTAATATTATTATATCACGCCCTATTGACAGTGTGGGTTCGAGAATAACTGTGGCAATAACTGTCATAAATTTTTGCTGTTGTCAAATGAATTATTTAGGTGAACCGCGAGGTTTTCGTGTGGTTTTAACGGAAAATAATGTGTAATAACCCTCTGATCGGTGATACTTTTGTCCGTAAACGACTTAAGAGTGATACGAGACGTTTTCTCAACTGTAAAGTCAATTATTTAATGTAGTGACTTTAATTAAATAACACCAAAGAAAACACGTGGTTTTCTTTTCGCCTTCCCTACTATTTACCGGGAAAATCAAACTGGGTGGGAAAAAATTACCCCATCCGTGTTCACTATGAATATACTTGTGCCAGCAATTGCTCAAATTTTCTATTAATCAGTCCACTACTGCTCCATCTATGTCCCATTTTACTCACTATCAACAAAATTAAACGGCGGGAAGAGGAAGAAATCTCAACAAGACCCGAGACAGTCGACGATTCGCTGGGATTCCTGTCAAAATAAATTTAATCCCTGAAAGAGACTTTCGAGACGTCCAACAAATAAATATTATTTCAGAAAACCTGTAATCACTGTCAACAAAAGTAAACGGTGGAAAGAAAAAGAAATCTCAACAAGACTCGAGACAGTCGGCGATTCGCTGAGATTCCTGCCAAAATAAATTAAATCCCTGAACGAAACTTTCGAGAAGTCCAACAATTAATAGTAATTATGCGCCAAGCTGGAAAAGTGAGTTATTATTTTCGAGGTCCATTAAAGACCGAGAAGTGAAGCTTCGAGGTCTTTAATGGATCCGAGACATTAATACACTTTTCTACCGTGGCTCATATAGCATTTTTTTCACTACTTCACTACTGGCATTTTATTCTTTTAAATATTAGTTTGTCGACTCCTGTTTCACATGACATGACAGCTGTTCACAAGTTAACCTCACATTCTATTGAATGGATTGAGATTTAGTTATAATCAAGTAGGCTCTGTATTTTTCTACCTTGGTTAATAATGAACAACTTTACTACCTCAATAAAAGACAATGAAGTTAGGTTAAGAGGCTAGTAGTGAAAAATAGTATATTAAAGACCTAGGCCAGTAAAGTAAGAAATGTCTCAGATCACATGTGATCTGAGGCTTTCTTACTTACTGGCCGAGGTGTGTATACTATTTTTCTGTTCGACGGAGCCGGAAAGCGGCAGCTTCGTTTAGCGTGGCGGACAGAAATAGTATATTACGGACCAAGGCCAGTAAAGTAAGAAATCTCTCAGATCACATGTAATTGTCGGCCAAAGCGAAACTGAGGCCGACAAACATGTGATCTGAGGCTTTCTTACTCACTGGCCGAGGTTTTGTATCCTATTTTTCTGTTCGACGGAGCCGGAAAGCGACATCGGCCGGGTAGTCAAACAAGTCATGGCTAAGCCTCCTCCCAGTTCGAGAGACCCTTTGGATTTAACGGAAAGCGAGACAAAGAACAATTTAAATCTGCCGGGTAATCAAACAAATTATGGATAAGCCACTCCCAAGTTGGAAGAACCCTTTGGATTTGAATTAAAACGGAAAACTACTATTCTAACCAAATAAAAAAATATATTGGTCCACGAGACAGGGAAAGAACGATTCAAATCTGCCGGGTAATCAAACAAATTATGGCTAAGTCACTTCCAAGTTTGAGAAATCCTTTGGATTCAAATTAAAACGGAAAACTACTATTTTATTCAAATAAAAAAACATATTGGTCCACGAGACAAGAAAAGAACGATTCGAATCTGCCAGTTAATCAAACAAATTATGGCCTAGCCACTTCCAAGTTTGGGAAACTCTTTGTATTTAAATTAAACCGGAAAACTACTATTCCGACGAAATAATAAAAAAAATATTTTGATATACAATGTCCTAACTTCTGACACACAGAGGCCGAATGAAAGAACCGGAATAAAATTAAAAATGTCCCAATCCACACAAATATTAATTGTATATTAACGACCTGTGGAGAAAAAGTAAAATCGTGAACTCAATAGTGAACCGGCGAACAATCAAAGTCCATTAATTAAATATTCAACGCTGAAATAAAAATTCTCAAGCAAATCTCATTCGGTTATTATCATTTATTGTTACTACATAAAAACCCCAAAAGAAGAAAACCAAACAACAAAACTTTAACTCTATACAACAAAAATCAAGAAATTCCGAGAAACTATTTCGGTAGATTTAACATTTATCGGCGGTACCGAAAACTTTTCGATTATACAGTGTATTTGAAAATAATTTTACCTTATTAAACAAAACACTGCGGCACAGAAATTTTACTTTTCAATTTTACACAGTTTAACACTTTTGACGTTTTTCCCGTGAGAAAATAACAAAGACGAGCGCTATTATCAAATTGTTCTCCAATTTATATTCCTATTCCTTCCAACTATTTTGGCCTTAGTGGTGGTAGGAAATTATACGAGAAATCGATTTACTTATCACAAAAAGTTTTACATATACCAGACGTCCTTCGGTTTGAATAAAAATAAAAATATATATATATATTGTTATGGTATACAATCATTCAATGTGTGGTGATTTAATTTTATTGAATAATATTATATACCACATACATCAGTATCAACCAGAACCTCAAATCAAACAAATTTTATATTTAAGTTGTATTTATTGATCTGAAATGTTTGAAATTTAATATTATATCACATGCACGTGTATCTCAGGGTATATCTTGGGTAAAGTGAGTTGTCTAAATTTAAGGAGTAAAATTTGAAATATAATAACCTTTAACGTCAAAATTAAATTATTATTAATTAAACAACTATCTCCAGATTGCAATCCGTGGATGGTCTCCTAGCCTATTACAACCTATATTAAAATAAAATTAACACAATTCCGCACAAACAAAATAAATCTCTCAATATCTTGTCGAAATACCGCCGGTAGCTGTATTATCTAAATAGAAAACGACTTGTTCTCTGAAGCGAAGAAATTCTGCGTTGCGCAAAGGAAAGATCACTGGTAAACGTCTCGAGTCTCGGTACTGGTTTACAATCAGCCGTTAGGTACAAGTTTTAGTATAAAATGATTTACATTACCATCGTTTATTGCTGGATGATCTCTCTTGATCTTGAGTTTGAACAACCTTTACTGGATTCAAATCGAAGGTAAGTTATGTAAGATATTTCTAACTCACTATTTCTTTCTTTTATCAGTTTTATTTAAAGTCTTCGTACATTTAAACTTGTAATGTCAATTACTTTTTTTCGTCTCCCCCTTAGTTACTGATCACCTAACAAACTTCCTTCCCGTTGCTAACGAACATCCTTTTGTTTCTTCTTTATTTATTATAGAAATTACTAATTTTTGTTGAAATCCAGTTACTGACAGTTCATATTATTTAATCAAATAAAAATGTCCATAACAACCAATGTTCTTGTACTGACATTTTCCAATATCAACTTTATCAGTTAATTTATACAGGGTACATAAAAATATCTAACAGTAAGTATTTAATTTAATCATTTTAACGTTATTGTTAAAATGATGGACATAACATAAGACTCCCATGTACATATGATATAATAATTTCCAAAAGTAACCATTTTATTTCATTTATGATCGTCTCAATTTCAGTACAATATATTATTTTAATTAAAACCGAAGGACGTCTGGTATATATATATATATATATATATATATCCCTCTAATGTAGTTTAGTGGAGATAAATAACACAAGTATTGGATTATAGTAGCACCCTCTGGATGTTAGTGATGCTACGGCTGGATAATAGTGGTGCCGAACTATATTTGACTTAATATTCGGTAGGCGTGTATTAACAATATCAACAATTTAATGGGTGGAGTTTATGGTAATATTTCGATCAGTACTGCTACTGGCCGCTAGGTTTGGCTAATTAGACTAGCTCTGCCTTTGACCGCTAGAATCACTTAGTAAACAAACTGTAGTTATCGTATATATTCTTAGTTTAATTCATCAAAGAATCACCGGGGCGAGACAAAAATATTGTGCCAATTTGTCAAATGATCCATTTTTACCTATACAATTGCTTTTTTTTACAACGTGTCGTGAGTTACGGTTGGTTGATATTATTGTTTTGATTAAAATATCAGCTGTTCTAGTCCATTCAATTCTGAAATTATGCCAGGTTTTTGGAATATGTGTAATATGTTTGATATGCAAAATAATCAAATATAAATTATTATTGTTAGGTATTACTATGGTAAACTTTTATGGTAAATAATAAGTGAATAGCGAGAACAGCTCTGATAGGGGGGCACAATAAACCTTTTGGTTGCAGTTCATAGTAACCCTGTAATTAATCTTGATCTTATGATCAACTTTTATTTTAAATAATATAATATACAGAGTGTTTAATTATTAACCAGAAATATTTTTACTGGTGAATCTTGAGCTCAAAATATTGAGATTTGACCTAAATTACTTAAATAAAATGTGGCTCCTTACTGAGTTACAAGGTGTAGTTGGCTTTGGTCTCAATAAATTAATCGTTTCGATCTAGTAGGATCCTGTCATTGCTGTTGGTATGGACTAGGCGAATAAGGTTTAAATAAAATAAAACCAATGTAGTAACGATGGTTGCCTATTGAATAGCTTATATATGTTTTAACAGCCAACATATCCGGTAGGTACTTGCATGGCGACTCCAGTGGCGTATACATTTTATACAGTGTGCCTATTTAAGTTTGAAGTATATGGAAAACTTTTTATTATAAACTCGAGTTATAGAAAAAAGTCTACATTAAAGGTTCTGCAGGGTCTGGAACCTAAAGTACAGCAATCAGATACTATTTTTCTGAGTCTTATACGTGTGTGTTCATAAATGTTGATTTTGTGCAATGTAACCTTTATTTTTAGCAATATCAGAAATTGGCAAACCACTTATTTTGACAAACCGCGATTACGACTAAAACAAAATTTATATGGTTATATGTTAGGATTAAGAGTATGAAGACCTTGTATAAAGAATAACTTTTTTCTGAAAAGTAATAATAAAAAAGTGTTTCACATTATTTCAACCTGCGAACAAGTGTCGTATTCGATCACCAACAGAGTTGCCGCACTAAAATGATTGAAGTTATCCTCGAGATAAGAGAAGAATACGAACAAAATATAATCATTCCAACAAATTACCTACTATGTTGTCAAATGACATTTTTATTATTAGTTGTAGGGAAAAAACATACAAAAGCCAATGATGAGTAGCTTAGACAACACTGCACTCCGATGTCCAAAGGATATATAATAGAAGCAGACAGTGACAGATAATGTTTCTGACATTTTTCAGTTTTGAATTGATATGTTGATTTCAAAACGCCAGGAAATCTATTTAATACGATTTTGACACATGATATTGTGTGCACACTGAGCCAACATCATTATTCATTGATTGGAATATATTTGAAAGGATTTCATCTCTTAGTGGGGTCTTCCCCATTATGGTAGATGTTTTAAATAGTTTTTAGTTACCACAGTGAATATAAATCTTCTCCCTTTTAGATTTTCCGAAAAATATACCTACTATTATTTTCTATTAAATTTCTTTCTAAATATTGAATTTGTTTGAATTATTACAAAAACCAATTGATTTTAGTCAGAAATAATTTGTTCATCGAACTACTACAGTTTTTACGTACCAGACCACACACATATTGTTCTATTTTTTTTTGCGAAATAACCCTTTTTATTTCGTTTTAAATATAAAATTTATTTGAATTTAAAAAAACAACTAATATTTGGCAGCAACATGAATAACAGATCTACATATTTTGTCGAGGGTACAAGGTAATGAGTCTATAGGTATATTTGTGCTGCTTCTCTCATCTGCGGAGGGGTTACAATCATTTCAGTGTCTGATTCGCTTTCCATATTAAATTTTCTTGTAATTTTGATTTAAATTCAGTATAATAATTAAAATTCTAGCTATCAGCTATATTGTAATCGCTAGAACTCGCCCTGTGACGGCCGGTCTGGGCCTCACCCTGTAGATGCAGATAAGCCCAAACCTCTTAGCAATTGTCCTTCACCCTTGAAATGTAGAGCGATGAGTTGTTATCGCAAAAACGCTTGACGAAGGGATGTTATGGATGACGCATTTATATTTTGTTTTCCATAAAGTAATACCTATACTGATTTGAGTTACCTACATTTAATTACTTATATTATTGTAATGTTTTTTTTTGTTATTTATTTAAATAGTTTTTACCGGTGCAGGGATAAAATTATATACACTATGGCTAATTCCTATCTATTTATTCAAAGAAACACACACACTGTATTGAACTTAATTTATATACACGCTCTACTTAATGTCTACTAATTTATTTACACTCGGTATATTAGTTTTAATTTATTTATACCACTTGGATTTTTACACTATTTATCTGCACTATTTAATTCACTGTAACTAACTCTTTACTGTCCGTTCACTAATTTCGAACTAACTAACTAACTAACTATTTACGCACTCGAAAACCCGCGTATATATAGTCCTTATCGGTTCTGGAAAGTTCTAGTATTTTATGACGCTCCTCATATGCGTAAATACTGCAATAGACCAGAAGGTTCTGGAAAGCGCATTCACCAAAATTTATAATCGAGGGACAGGACCGGCTTTGAGTTGGTGACCTAGCAACATTGCCCCCTCCTTAATAGGATGTTCCTCCTGGAACTTTTGTGTGGCCGGGACTGCATGTTTAAATCGGCAACTGGACCCATTTCTACACTTTCCGGTCGTATGGAAATAACAGGGCATTGTCTTCATTGTACAATGATAACGGGGGGTACAGCTGCAGATTTATATGTGGACACCGGTACCTTCGAAGATCACTTCCATCATATTCCTGATGACTCGCCAATCCAACTGGTTGCTCTCTATCTTAGGCATAGCTAGTTTCTTCACGTTGGATTCCAGCACATGGTCTCGAAGGCTACCTAGCGCTTCCCACACATTCCGGTAGGTGGATTGATCTTGAAATTCGTTCTTTGTTACCAGGTAGAAGATGTACCGTAAATTGTGTTTGAGTCTCAGTGTCTTGCCAGGGGTTGGAATCTGTTCTTCTAGTTTTTCTAGTTGCCCAAACTTCTTTCGGAAGACGGTTGCCAGGCCTAGTGCGTTTTTAATACTGACTGGGATATTGTGTGCCAGTGAATAGTCTTCCGGGAGCGTGAACAAGTCTTATCGCTGCTCTGTAGTGACTCCAAATCTAGCCTTACCGGTACCTCCATATGCGCCCATAAACTCTTCGAAGGCAGGGTCAGAATCTTCCTGGACATGGTTCATTCTTTCTTCTATGTCATGGTCTCCTTCGAATGGCGCTAGTCGATTTTGGTGAACTACTTTCGGTTTACCATTGGGGATCTTGCTTATGCGATAGATGACGTCATTGATCCTCTTCTTGATCAAGTACGGACCCTCCCAAGATCTTTGTAATTTTGGAGAAACGCCTTTTCTCCTCGTCGGGTTGTGTAACCATACTTTGTCCCCTTCTTGGAAACTGCCTTCTGTGGCTTGCGTGTCGTACCGTTTTTTCATTCTGTCGCTGGCAACTTGAAGATTCGTTCGGACCAATTCGTGTACGTCGTCCATCCTTCTTCTCAACTGGATTACGTAATCTTCTCCAGCTAGATCCGTTCCAGGTCGACAACCAAATTCTAGGTCACAAGGAAGCCTCATTTCTCGTCCAAATAAAATTTTCGCAGGTGTTTGACCTGTGGACTTATTGATGGCGGATCGATAAGCCAGTGCAAACAGGGAAAGATATTGGTCCCAATCTCTCTGGTGTCTGGAGACTACCTTGGACAGGTATTTTCCAATAGTCCTGTTCATTCTCTCGACCATTCCGTCTGACTGGATGCAACGCCGTTGTCCTGGTCTTCTTCATTCCCAACTTGTTACAAATTTCCTAGAATACATGGCTTTCGAAATTCCTTTCCTGATCGCTGTGGACTTCCAAGGACACTTCATATCGGCATATGAATTCCTTCACCAATACATCCGCGACAGTTGTGGCTTCTTGATTCGGGATCGCGTAAACTTCTACCTACTTTGTGAAATAATCCATCACGACCAGGATGTATTTACCACCATTTTCTGTCGTCGGGAATGGTCCAGCGATGTCTAAAGCAATCCTTTCGAATGGGCTTTCAACATTATACTGCTCCATGGGTGCCTTCCTCTTGCAATGTGGTCCATTACTCGTAGCACAAGTCGTACAATTCTTACACCAGTCCTTCACATCGTCGGAGCTATTCATCCAATAAACCTTTCACGGACTCGCTGAAGGGTTTTCTTCACTCCCAGATGACCTCCTGATGGACTGTCGTGTAACTTCCTCAGTACCTCAGCTACTCTCGTTCTCGGGATGACTAACTGTCTTCTATTCTCAGAGCCATCATCATTTTCAAGAATTCGTTTCAACAGGCCTTCTTCCAATACAAGGGAGTCCCACTGAGCACAAAATGTCTTGAGTGTCGGTGAAAATCTTGACACTTCTTGCCAGGTGGGTCGCCGATTTTCTTCCTTCCATTGCCTGATCATCTTCAGGTGAGGATCATTCTCCTGATCTTCTATGATCCTGGTGGGTGACCATTCTTCATTAACAACTGTAGTTCTTGAAACTGCAGCTTCCTTAGATTCTGCCTTGTTGCAGTGGGAACAGTCTGCTGGGCACGGTCGTCTAGACAGAGAGTCGGCATTTCGGTGGCTCACACCCGATGTTGAAATCGTACTCTTGAAGTCGTTCAATCCATCTAGCGATCTGGCCCTCGGGATTCTTGAACTGCATCAACCACTTGAGTGCTGCATGATCAGTCCGTATCAAGAAATTCCTCCCATAGAGATACTGGTGAAAGTGTTCCACAGACTTCACTACCGCCAAAAGTTCTCTTCACGTGACGCAGTCGTTTCGTTCTGGTTTGGAGAGGACTTTACTGAAATATCCCAGCACTCTTTCCTGTCCTCCTTGGATCTGTGAGAGCACTCCTCAAATCCCTACGTTGCTTGCATCAGTGTCAAGAATGAAGTCTCCCTCTGGTAGCGGATATCCTAGTATCGGCGCCGTGGTTAAACGTCTCTTCAGGGTTTCAAAAGCATTTTGACATTCTTCATCCCAATGAAAGGTCTGGTTTCTTCTGTGAGTCGAGTTAGTGGCTTGGCAATGTCTCCAAACTTCCTTATGAACCTTCGATAGTATGTGCAAAGTCCAAGGAAGCTCCTAACTTGATGTTTGTCGGTAGGTTGCGGCCATTGCTTGATGGAAGCAATTTTCTCTGGATCCACGGATCCACCGCCACTCCTTCATTGCTCACAATATGACCCAGATAGTTAACTCGGATTTGGAATATTTGACATTTCTTCGGGTTCAACATGAGCTGGACAACATTATTATACTTTTCGGAAGAACTTTCGTTTAGCTGGAATGAGTTACGTAAGAAATATTCATTTATTCACTATTTGGAACCTTTTCTAAACAGAAAGAGTCGAATTTTTTTTTTGCGGAAATGCATAATTTCCATTTTTTCGACTTCAGAATAGCTGAAACCAGTTACAAGAAAAAACGTTTCTGTTTTATATTTCAGATAATTCTCTAAACATAAACACGCAAAAAACTTCTTGCGGAATATACCATTTTCATTTATTGATAAAATATCGTAGAATTCAGAATGATTCGAACTATACTCGGAAATTGGACTCCGTAAACAGGCGTGTACAAAAACGTTTGTCTCTTAAGATTTTTAAAGCGATATAAGCTGATAAGAATAGATATTATTCATTGATCTGTGTTAAAGGTCGGGAAGAGGATTAAACTCAATTTGCCGTACTCAATTCATACGAAATTTCATGCAAATATGTCCAAGGAATAAAAAGTTTCATCCAAACTTTTATCGCCTATTTCACCCCCTTGGGGGTTGAATTTTGAAAAATCCTTCTTTAGTGGATGCCTACGTCATATGAGGAATACGTGTGCGGAATTTCAATTTTCTAGCCTCAAGGGTTTGGCATGTGCGTTGAATCCTCAGTCAATCACTTTTGCCTTTTTTATATATATAGAAGATAGATAGATAAATAAGATGGAGTGACGAAGCGCCCACTACAATATTTTAGATTACTTAGGAAACACCCTGTATATAGATCACTAATCAGCTGTAGCAAAATCATTTGTTTTTATTTTTAAATGAAATGATTTTATTTCATATATTATATTCTATTTTTTTGAAGTTTAAGCGCGGGCACATATTTTGTTTATAGCTAGTTGGATGATTCCAAAAATAGAATGTTTGTTGTAACACGAGATCTTTATTGCTTTCTTTGCATAACATAAATAAATTTATTTCTGTTAATTCGTTGGATATACTACTAATATGTGAATCTTGGTTGAGTGACTGTATAATAAGTTCATGATTTATTAAATATTGTTGAGCTAACGATATCCGGGGGACCCACGAATCAGTAAAAAAATCAAAAATATTTGCCATTTTCCTAAAAAAAAAAGGATTATGCGGGAAAATTAAACATATATTTTTGATTTGTATTTTTTTACTGGTTTATTATTTTATTATTCAGTCAGTGCCCCTGGAACCCGGGGGCCCTGGGCTGGTGCCCATTAAGCCCATACGAAGATCCGGCCCTGAGGATTAGACTCAATTTTTACATTGTTTATATTATTTATTATAGTTTATTTATTAGTTTCAGTTATTCTAAAGTCGGGAAAATGATGCATTTGTGATTTTGTGTTTGGGGAGGCATCTAAATACTGAAAAAAAAAATTTTTTGAAACTGGTTTCAGCTAAAAAAAATTTCACCCAATTTTTCTATTATAAAATAAAAGGAGATTACAAAATTATTCAAACTGTCAATTGTTTAGTCTCAATTTCGATATACATTGAACACTAGATAAAAAAAATTTCAACTGCATTATGAAACAGCTTATACAGGGTTATTCATAAGTAATGGGCCATATGGTAACCGTAGGTTAAGAAGATGAAAATAAAACTATTTTACTAAATAATGAGGGGTCTGAGGTCACTCCTTCCTGATATACAGGGTGTTGAAGTTAGAAAAAATCTAATATTTTTGTTAATTATTCAGCTATTTTTCTAGATACAGGCATGAAAATTGAGGTAGGGCTATTTTTTGGAACGACGAATAAAAATATGATAGTATATTCAAGGTATTAATAATATGTCTCCACTTACACCGTATTGAATAAAAGAAATCAGCCATAATTTTTTTCATAGTTGAAAAAAGTTAAAAATACAATTTAGAAAGACCTTACCTAACGGAACGAGTTTTGGAATAGAATTGTAGAAGTGAAAAAACTAAAAAACACGCTTTATAGGTAATCGAACTGAAAAGTTAAAAATAATTCTTGATTTAAGAATAAAATGATTAACGAGAAAATTAATGTCATTGTGATAATGACAAAGTGTTATGTGGTTTACCATATTTATGATAACCTTTGTAGGTACATCGAGTACTTAGATGGTTACTTTTAAAACAATTGAGACATAAATACATTTTTTTGACTTCATTTATTCTTTCAGATTCCGTTAAACTTAAAAATCGTTCACAACGAAATAAAGGATGTTTACTCAATTTATCCCTGGGTATTATTATTATCATATGCAAAAAAACTTTTACCTTTTGACGTCTATTGATCACGCTTTACTAAAATATGACAATTTTTTACAGGTTACTGTAATTAAGAAAATGTATCTATACTTCTTCCAATGTTAGTTTAAATATTTATGAAAAAATGCCGGCGAAACCGACTACCGACTGGTCGGTTTCGTTTCAAGCTTGAACCAAGTGGCTGGTCGGTAAATTTTTAAACTAACTTAGGAGTATTATAGATATTGCTTTAAATTCAATTTTTTCATTTCTTATAGAGGTACTATGTGTGGAATTGAATAATAAATAAAACGTCCGCAATGTCCAGTACTGATTCAGTATAAATTTAATAATGAACTACATTTAGACCATCAAGGAAAAGATAAAAAGAGATCATTTTGATATTAAAACGAAAGAAATGACTTTAAACGTTTAAAAAAGCGAATTATAAGAATATGGGTTTATTGGGCAAGTGTGAAACAATTTGTGGCCAATGAAAATAGCACTTTTATATTTTCTGACATGAAAAAAAATTTCGATAAGCTGTTTTGAATATTAAGTACCCCAGAAAAGTAGAAAAAATATGTGAAGCATGTTGAACTAAAAGTCGAGCTCAATATTATTGACCAAATAATTCAACCACTTATGATTACTGTAAATAACAGCATTGCTTTTAGTGATAATGCTACTGATTAATAAATATCTGGTGCCCTAATTATTGTCTTTTTTCTTCAATTTTCATTATTCTTGTCGTTTCCTTTTCAGTCATACCTAAGCTTTAATATTTGTAAAATCAAATCTTCTTCTTTTTTCTATTCATATATATTAAGTCAATCACAAGATAGGTCACTTAATATTTGGTCTAGCCAAAATATACAGCAAGTAGGTATCACATAAAATGTAACTTCTGTCATTCTGACGATGATATGTCAATATCGAAATAATTATCAATATCCTTTCATAATTTTTTCATTAAATAGTGGAATTAATTAGAAACAGTTAGTTTCATTTATAAAATTATTATGAGTAGATTCCACAAAGTAAGGGTCCAAACAGTAAATTCAGTTGTAAATATCTTATAAAAATCATTTGAATTAACTTCAACTGAATTCATTATTTAAATAAATTTGAGTTTTGATCTAAATTTACTTTCTAGTAGTTTTCATATTTTATGTGTTTTACTTTCTTGCTACATACTCGTATAACTAATATAGATAAGGCATATATAAAAATCTGGTAAAAAAACCGATTTTGATTGGAAGAATTTGCTTTTTTCTCGTTTAAACAACTATATCCCAAAATTTTATCAGTTCTTTCTTGAAGTCATGAAAACTAAATGCGAACAAGAATTCTGATTCTTGGGGTATACAACATAGACATTTTTTTTTCGAGAAAACTCATTTTTGGACATACCTAACTAGCATTTGTTAAAACTAATAAAATTTTTATATTATGATTATCCCCATTTGTTCTACTCTATTAAAAATAATATCAAACTCGTTGATTAATTAACCTAGACAATAATTAAACTATATCTCAGATCTTCCAACGAGTGATTATATTGCTTTCAATTTTGTAAAAAAAAACAAATATCTACATATCTTAGAAAACTACTCAATTTTTAGTGATTTAAAATCGTTTGTCTAACTCGATACGTTTTCAGGGTGTGTGATTCAAAGATATAACTAAATGAAACCTACATAATTTTGTAGAGGACTCTTTAATCAGAGGAAATGCAATCCTACAAATTTTCTTGGTAGGACCGAATTTTGAAAATATCCCTTAAAGGTCAATCTAAAATTCTGATTTTTGGTACACCTGTACTTGAAATGTGAGCGCAAATGCAAAAACTTAAAATAATACAATGATTAATTTTAAGAAAAATGTTGTTTATCAAATTCGAGCTCAGAGCTATTTTCAAAGTTCGGTCCTACTAAAAAAAAGTTGTAGAATTTCATTTCCCATGCTCCAGAGTGTCCACTGCAAGATTATATAGGTTCCATTTGTTATACTTCCGAATCACTCAAACTCATAATTTCACTGTGATTTTACTCCACTATTTACCCAATATACTAGTATGTTGAGTTTCAAAGTTTCCGCCGGTATGCAAGTTAGTCCGCACGAAAACTCACTAAATAAGCGAACCAGGTTTTTTGCATTTTGGTTTGTATTAGTTCCAATTATTAATAAATCTGATGACAGACCTTTATTAGAAAATAATACCAGCTATTGTCACATTTCCATGTCTTGGCTAATTATGTTTTACACGTGGAAACACAAAACTCTAGTTCACCGGCAACTGTCAAATTGCTGTTGAAAACCCGCAGTCCGAAAAAGCTACTTTAAATATCAGTCGTCCAAAAAATATGATGAAGTTCATAAAGTCATTTCGCAAGTCTTGCAGACAGTTGGTACAAAATGATATCAATGAAAAAAAAAACAAATAAACTGAATTTGTGATAGGTATTTGCATTGTTATCTAAATGATTATTAGGCCGAATGGTCACTTCTGGATGAATTAGTTCCATAATAATGAATCAAATAACAAAGAAAAAAGGAAAATATCAATACAGTATTACTAAATTAATATATTTCTCTACTACCGTTCTTAAAGTACTATCTTTTCGCACATTTCAGAGTTCGTGAAACTTTATTTTACGCACTTAGTGAGTGAATAAATAAGTTCTAATTTAAACTTATTGAAAGTTCTTATAAAAATAAATAATGATGGATATTAAATCTTAAATTTTTTTGAGTTTAATCATACATTAAAACTTATTTGAATTCAGTATAAATACCTGCATATTAAATGATGAAATAAAACAATTTAATTTGTTTAAATCTCCATTTTATTTTGAACTGACGTTCAATTTATAATTGAATGAATTTAAATAAAATTGAATGAATTCAAATAAAATTGAACGTCAGTTCAAAATAAAATGGAGATTTAAACAAATTAAATTGTTTTGTTTCATCATTTAGTATGGATCTTCATCAAGTAAAAGCCTCATATATTCAATACCTGCATATTAGTGAATATGAAATTAAATTAAATAATAACAAAACTAAAATTGTAAATTGAAAATTTCTATTTATCTAATTGGCCATGATTGACTGACGGTTCCACAAAACACGTACAAATAGTTTTTTATTTTTGAACTTTCGATGTCTTACCTGACATCGTTTTCAAAAATTACAATTTTGACTCTATAAAATATGACATTCCAAAACCTTAGTTAAACACCAAAAATTCTTTTTAATTTTCATAAGGCCACAATAAGGAACATACAGGGTGTATCATGAGGAACTGTACATACTCCTACCTCGTATGGAGACCCCTAAGGGGAATGTAAAATTGCCATTAAAAAGTGTCTGCTCCCATATTTTAATCATATACAGGAGGAATTGTGAATTTTGACTGATATTTCTTTTGATCATAACTTTTGAACGGTAGGTAATTTCGATGTGTCTCATATTTTGGTAAAACGTTACACTACTATCACCTAATTAACTGATTTACTCAAACTAGCAAAAAATCAGGGCCGGTTTTGGAAAATTAGTTTGTTTTGTTATATAAAAAATTTCACCCTGTATATAGATTTTCAAAACTTTAATAAGGATCATACAAAGTACACAAATAGACAACAAAAATGGTGTATTTATTTTTCTCCTCACACGATTGCTTAATTTTTAACAAGAAAATCAAATTTAACTATAAATTAAAAGTTTAGCAGCATGAGCCATGAATTTCAAAAAATATAATTTTCTTGCAAAAATATAATTTTGGCAGATGAAAATCCTTATGCGATTCGCGAATCTCGTTCACAGTATATATTTTCAGTGAATCTTTGGATAGGAGTAATAGACAGACAACTAATAGGCCACTTCTTTAATGGATCACTGACAGGTGCTGTGTACTTAGATTTTTTGCATAGGTATTAACTTTATGCACGACAGGGCATCACCACATTTCTCAGTTGCTGTTCGCCAACATCCTCATGCCACTTACGGAAATAGGTGGATAGGACGCGGGAGTCCCCATGCATGGCCACCTAGATCCCCTGACTTCAACCCCGTCGACTATTCCATATGAGGTCGATTGAAAGAAATAGTTTATGGAGAAAATATACATACACGACAAGAATTAATTGACAGAATTATTGATTCTTGTAATACAATTAGAAATGATCCCTTAACACTCAGGAAGTCAATTAGACATTTGAAAGTTTGACAAAGAAGTTGTTTAGAAGCACGTGGACTTCATTTCGAAAAATTATATTTTTTGAAATTTATGGCTCATGTTGCTAAACTTTTAACATTGTTAAATTTGATTTTCTTGTTAAAAATTGAGCAATCGTGTGGGGAGAAAAATAAATACGCCATTTTTGTTGTCTATTTGTGTACTTTGTAAGATCCTTATTAGAGTTTTGAAAATCCATATACAGAGTGAACTTTTTTATATTAACAAAACAAACAAATTTTCCAAGACCGATTTTTTTCTAGTTTGAATGAATTAGTTAATTAGGTGATAGTAGTGTAACGTTTTACCAAAATATGAGACAAATTGAAATTACCGTTCAAAAGTTATGATCAAGAGAAATATCGTTCAATAAGATTAAACGCTTTACAAAATCAGAAAAATTAATTTCCACAGAGCAGACCGTCCACTAAAAAGCAACAACTACTTCTCGGGCTATATGCCCCGACAGACATTGAATTTCACTACTAAAGTAAACGGGGTTGGTATATGTGGATAGAATCAACCATTCTGGTTTGCGATTAGAAGGAATAACATCACTTGTAGAGCTTCTGGACGAATAGCATCTACCTTGTGCTGATGAGGCGCAAAAACGCCAAAACCGTTTTACAAGTGATGTTATTCCTTCTAATCGCAAACCAGAATGGTTGGTTCTATCTTAATAGATATACCAACCCCGTTTACTTTAGAAGTGTAATTCAATGTCTGTCGGGGCATATAGCCCGAGAAGAAGTTATTGCTCTGTGGAAATTAATTTTTCTGATTTTGTAAAGCGTTTAATGGTATTGAACTATTATTTTTTGACGTCTATACAGGTAACTGTAATTAAGTAAAGAGAAATATCAATCAAAATTCACGATTCCCCCTGTATATTAGTAAAATATGGGAGCAGACACATTTTAATTGCCATTTGACATTCCCCATAGGGGTCTCCATACGAGGTAGGAGTATGTACAGTTCCTTATGATACACCCTGTATAGATCATATAAAAATACAACTTTAACAACGATTAAACAATGAATTGAAGTGAAATTAAGCGGTTTTACAATAGCAAAAGTAAAAATAAAATATTTTAGTTCATCTACTAAAACTATAAAAACAATTTAAAAACGAATAAAATTTAAAACCATACTAAAAATTGGAATTTGAATCTTGAAAAAGGAAAGGCCATAGCTCCGCCTACTTTTCCACCACTAGCTATACTGTCGGTACCATTATCATCCGGCTGTCGGCCGCACTATCATCCGGTTCCACTAACCTACAGTAGAGGAATATATATATATATATCGAATCGTAACGAGTTATATAAAACCTTGGGATAAACTAAAATACCATGGAAAAAAATTAAAATGTACTTCAAATCTGTGTCACACAAAATAACTCGTTACACACCCCCTTTACTTCGGTAAAAACAATTCATGGACGAGTGCAACTTTCGTTCATTTAATTTTTTTTCAAAACACTATCTTACTATCCATACAAAAGTGAAAAAAACAAATTAACGGAGGTCTAGGCTGTAGCGGTTTCACAACCTGGAACGTCGGCGTTGGATTGAGCGATCTGGAAGGTGAGGTCCTCTTCCACGGAACGACTGTCGGCGATATGATCTGGAACAGCGGCCAGCTACTTCCAGAGCGGGTTCGGGCCGATGCTGCACTGGATGGCAGGGTCCTGCATTGGTCGGGGTAGATTGGTACGGGTGGCCAGGTGCACTTGTACTGCCACCGATCGGGTACGGGGGCCGCGTCGTTCACACGGGTATTCTCGGAACATCCGGCCAGCTTGGCCACAGCGGGAACAAAACAAAATGTCGGTTGGCTGCAGCTCTCCCGACGGTGACCTGAGGTTCCACACCTCCAACAAAGATCATCCGTCAGTGTGATGAACTTTCCGGATTCCATACTTTTACGCGACAGGTCGGTCTCTGGTGGCTTTTGCTGTGACGGTTTGTACTGTTGACATCGTAGACACCTCTTTACGTACTTGGTGATATCTCGGAACATTCCTGGCCAATAGTACAATAGTACAGGGTGTTCATGACGTGTTCATGACCATCCTTCTGCTGGGTAAGGGCTATTCCCAAACCATATTCGGAGGCATCGGTATGTAAGGTGAACGGTACGGTAAAATCAGGACAACTTAAAACGGGTGCTTCTATAGACATGTTTTAATCTTAACGAAAGCAGCTTCTTGTTCTTCGACCCACTTCCATCGTCGAGACTTGCGGAGTAATTTCGTTAACGGGGCCACCTCTTGTGAAAACGATTGCACAAACCTCCTATACCAGGATGCAGCTCCCAAAGATCGTCCCAACTCTCGGATATTTCTTGGGGCTGTGAATTTTATTAAACCTTCGACCTCTTTTGGATCGGTACAAATTTCATATCCAGTGATTACATGGCCTAAATATTTCATAGCCGGTAAACAGAAATGATATTTTTCCGGGTTCAGTTCAGTCGTGCCCGGACAGATTTTCCAAATGTTGCTCGAACGTTTCCCTCAGAACGATAATGTCATCCAGATAAGCAAATGCATATGGATCTAAATCTGTGACTATTAGTTGATCAACCAGTTTCTGGAATGTGGCAGGTGCGGAGTGTATGCCAAATGGAAAAACCGTAAATTGAAACAATCTACATTCCGGCGCGGCGAATGCGGTGATGAAGTTGCTTTCTTTTGTTAACGGAACTTGCCAGTACCCACTGTTCAAATCTAATCTGGAAATATACTTTGCTTTTTGCAGTTTATCCAGTATAACATTGATAAATGGAAGAAGGTAGGCGTCCTTCACGGTTACCTCATTCACTTTTCGGAAATCAATGCAAAAGCAGTTCTTCCCATCTCTCTTCTTCACAATTACAATCGGAGAATTCCACGGACTTGTAGAGGTTTCCTCTTCTAACATCGTGTCTATCTCAGTATTGCAATCTCTTGCATTTTCGAATTCTGGGGTCGGTATCTCTGTTTAATCGGACGAGCTTGTATCAGACGGATTTCATGCTCAACTAGTGTCTTTGGACCTCGTAAGGTTCCAAATTTCGGTAGCCGGGACTGAATGTTTAAATCAGCAACTGGACCCAGTTCTACACTTTCCGGTCTTATGGAAATAACAGGGCACTGTCTTCATTGTACACTGATAACGGGGGGTATAGCTGCAGATTACTATGTGGACACCGGTATCTTCGAAGATCACTTCCATCATATTCCTGATGACTCGCCAATCCAACTGGTTGCTCTCTATCTTAGGCATAGCTAGTTTCTTCACGTTGGATTTCAGCACATGGTCTCGAAGGCTACGTATCGCTTCCCACAAATTCCGGTAGGTGGATTGATCTTGAAATTCGTCCTCTGTTACCAGGTAGAAGATGTACCGTGAATTGTGTTTGAGTCTCAGTGTCTTGCCAGGGGTTGGAATCTGTTCTTCTAGTTTTTATAGTTGCCCAAGCTTCTTACGGAAGACGGTTGCCAGGCCTCGTGCGTTTTTGATAATGGATGGGATGTTGTGTGCCAGTGAATAGTCTTCCGGGAGCGTGAACAAGTCTTGTCGTTTCTCAGTAGTGACTCCAAATCTAGCCTTACCGGTACCTCTATAGGCGCCCATAAACTCTTCGAAGGCAGGGTCAGAATCTTCCTGGGCATGGTTCACTCCTTCTTCTATGTCAAGGTCTCCTTCGAATGGCACTAGTCGATTTTGGTGAACTACTTTCGGTTTTCCATTGGGGATCTTGCTTATGCGATAAATGACGTTATTGATACTCTCCTTGATCAACTACGGACACTCCCAAGATTTTTGTAATTTTGGAGAAAAGCCTTTTCTCCTCGTCGGGTTCTGTAACCATACTTTGTCCCCTTCTTGGAAACTGCCTTCTGTGGCCTGCGTGTCGTACCGTTTTTTCATTCTGTCGCTGGCAACTTGAAGATTCGTTCGGACCAATTCGTGTACATCGTCCATCCTTTTTCTCAACTGGATTACATAATCTTCTCCAGCTACATCCTCTCCAGGTCGACAGCCAAATTCTAGGTCACAAGGAAGCCTCATTTCGCGTCCAAATAGGATTTTCGCAGGTGTTTGCCCTGTGGACTCATTGATGGCGGATCTATAAGCCAATGCAAACAGGGAAAGATATTGGTCCCAATCTCTCTGGTGGCTGGAGACTACTTTGGACAGGTATTTTCCAATAGTCCTGTTCATTCTCTCGACCATTCCGTCTGACTGTGGATGCAACGCCGTTGTCCTGGTCTTCTTCATTCCCAGCTTGTCACAAATTTCCTGGAATACATGGCTTTCGAAATTCCCTTCCTTGATCGCTGTGAACTTCCAAGGGCACTCCATATCGGCAGGTGAATTCCTTCACCAATACATCCGCGACAGTTGTGGCTTCTTGATTCGGGATCGCGTAAGCTTCTACCCACTTTGTGAAATAATCAAAATCACAACCAGGATGTATTTACCGCCATTTTCTGTCGTCGGAAATGGTCCAGCGATGTCTAAAGCAATCCTTTCGAATGGGTTTCCAACATTATACTGCTTCATGGGTGCCTTTCTCTTGCGATGTGGTCCATTACTCGTAGCACAAGTCGTACATTTCTTACACCAGTCCTTCACATCGTCGGAGCTGTTCATCCAATAAAACCTTCCACGGACTCGCTGAAGGGTTTTCTTCACTCCCAGATGACCTCCTGATGGAGTATCGTGTAACTTTCTCAGTACCTCAGCTACTCTTGCTCTTGGGATAACTAACTTTCTCCTATTCTCAGAACCATCATCGTTTTCAAGAATTCGTTTCAACAAGCCTTCTTCCAGGACAAGGGAGTCCCACTGGGCCCAATATGTCTTGAGTGTTGGTGAAAATCTTGACACTTCCTGCCAGGTAGGTCGCCGATTTTCTTCCTTCCATTGCCGGATCATCTTCAGGCGAGGATCATTCTCCTGATCTTCTCTGATCCTGGTGGGTGACCATTCTTCATTGACATTAGTAGTTCTTGAAACTGCAGCTTCCTTAGATTCTGCCTTGTTGCAGTGGGAACAGTCTGCTGGGCACGGTCGTCTAGACAGTGAGTCGGCATTTCGGTGGCTCACACCAGCCCGATGTTCGATGTTGAAATCGTACTCTTGAAGTCGTTCAATCCATCAAGCGATCTGGCCCTCGGGATTCTTGAACTGCATCAGACACTTGAGTGCTGCATGATCAGTCCGTATCAAGAATTTCCTCCCATGGAGATACTGGTAAAAGTGTTCCACAGACTTCACTACCGCCAAAAGTTCTCTTCTCGTGACGCAGTAGTTTCGTTCTGGTTTGGAGAGGACTTCACTGAAATATCCCAGCACTCTTTCCTGTCCTCCTTGGATCTGTGAGAGCACTCCTCCAATCCCTACGTTGCTTGCATCAGTGTCAAGAATTAAGTCCTCCTCTGGTAACGGATATCCTAGTATCGGCGCCGAGGTTAATCGTCTCTTCGGGGTTTCAAAAGCATTTTGACATTCTTCATCCCAATGAAAAGTTCTGATTTTTTTTTTGTGAGTCGAGTTAGTGGCTTGGCAATGTCTCCAAACTTCCTTATGAACCTTCGATAGTATGTGCAAAGTCCAAGGAAGCTCCTAACTTGATGTTTGTCGGTAGGCTGCGGCCATTGCTTGATAGAAGCAATTTTCTCTGGATTAACCGCCACTCCTTCATTGCTCACAATATGGCCCAGATAGTTGACTCGAAATATCGTTCTTCATAGTAGAAATCTCGTCTTTTATATTAGCAGAAATCTCGTCCTTCATAACGGAAATTGACGTGATTAAGGTGGAAGCCTCGTCGTTGAATAAAAATGTGTCCGGATCCAAGCCGTCAATTTCCAGTGCTATTTTCAGTCTTTCGACTAACTCAATCTTCTATCCGGACGTTTCCAGCTCGCGATTTTCCAATTCCGCTTTCAGTTCCGTCACTTTCAGGTCACTTAGTTTCTTAGCCATTTTTACGTATTTGTTTATTTATATTATCCCACTTCTGACACCAATGTAATGTTTTTGTTATTTATTTAAACAGTTTTTACTTGTGGGATAAAATTATACACACTATGGCTAATTACTATCTATTTATTCAAAGAAACACACACACTGTATTAAACTTAATTTATATACACACTATAATCAATGTCTACTAAGTTATTTACACTCGGTATATTAGTTCTAATTTATTTTCACCACTTGGATATTACCCTATTTATCTGCACTATTTAATTCACTAATTCTTCCGATCTAACTGTACTGTACTGTCTACGCACTCGAAAACCCGCGTATCAATAGTCCTTATCGGTTCTGGAAAGTTTTAATATTTTATGACGCTCCTCATATGCGTAAATACTGTAATAGACCAGAAGGTTCTAGAAAACGCATATACCAAAATTTATAATCGAGCGACAGGACCGGCGTTGATTTGGTGACCTCGCAACATTACGTATTATATTATAGTAGGATATTATCCGTAGAACTTACCTATGTGCACCTAAAGTACGGTATCCGCCAAAATAAACAGTACCGAAACAGAGAGTGCTGTGGAGTTGTTTATGTAATATGGATTTGTCATATTTTACTTAATTGTCATTAGTTGATATATTAATAGTACGCTGCAGTTAAATTTGATTTAAAAATGGTTCTAACAACGGAAGAAAAAGTGTTTTTGGTAGAGCATTATTTTCGTTCATACGGAAAATAGAATAATTTCTCGGGGAACAGACTTCGAATATCCTTCTCATTCACCTGATCTGACGCCACCTGACGCATACATTTGGGGCATAATGAAGGACAAAATATTTCACTCGGAAAATCCGCCGGCGAATATTGCCGAACTAAGGGAAAGAATACAAAATATTTTTCGGCAGTTACAACCACTTTTTATAAATATGTTTATTGACTTACAAAATCGATATGAAGCTTGTTTGCGTCGAAATGGTGAACATTTTGAACACTGACATTACAGAAATTAAAAATTTCTATTTTTATTTTCGGTACTGTTTATTTTGGCGGATACTATATACTCTGGGGGGTAGTCGAGAGCATGGTATGGTAGTGTAAAATTATAAAACAAATTATTCTATTCAGTGTATCACCTGGAAATTTATTATTTCATTATTCTGACAGTGTAGCGACGTTAAGTTGACATAATTCATGACAAACTTCAACCATAGATATTACAGATAGGTAGCGTGAACCATAGATATAGTTTTGGCAAGGTTCAACCATAGAGATACTTTTATAGGTAGGGGATATACCCACCGTTCAGAACCGCGACTAGCTTTATATTTTAGAGTACCTTATTTAGACTAATATAAACTTGAGGATATCTATCTTCATTGGTTTATCCATTATCCTTACCCCCCACTCTACCGGGTTAACCTTTTTTTTTATCAGAGCTAGTCGACCGAAAGAGTGAAGATCGATTACTTCGATTCTCCGCTCGTCCTATATCGACAATAGCCAGACAGGAAGGGCGGAGGGTAACAATATGACAGAAAAAAAAGTCAAAACAGAATAAAACGGTCCAAGCAACAAGACACTAAAAAAAATCGAAAACGGTATAAAACAGTTCCTACAATAATCAACTATTGGGTCCCTGCCCGGGCGCCATTTTGTAACGTGATTTCTTTGTCGCGTGGCTCCTGTCACACGAACACGTCACTATGTACACCCTTAATGTTAAATTGTTGTTGAAGCAGAATGAAGAATACATCTAAGTAATTTACCATCCTGTATTTGAAATAAGTTAATGAGTGAGTTACGTAGTTAATATATAGAATATGTCAATTTGATTGAAATACAATTATAATTAGACAAAGTCATTATTTTATTACGAAGGGAAGTTTTTTCTAGTTAGACGATATGATAATATTAACATGGTAGCAGAGCGTACAGTGCCTAAATGGTAATGCTAGAAGAAACAAGAAATAGGGTAAGAATAAAAATTAAAAAATATTTTGTAACTGTCTCTGAAAGCTGTCATCTTCATAAAGTAATAAAACGCATTTTCAATTAAATCCAGAGTAAAATGGATCCCAGTAAGGTGCAAATTGGATTACTTGAAGGTAAAGATAGCTGGACTACATGGAAATACAAGCTTTCTATTCTTCTGAGAAGTGTGAAAGGCGCGATGGACGTCCTTGAAGGTAGATTAACTTCACCGAAGTCGTTACCCCAAGAAGCAACACAAGAAGAAAAATGCAAGTATGAAAAAGATGTTACATTTTTCAATCAAACGGATAGTACTGTTTTATTAGTTCTTACAATAAATATGACTCAAAGCACATTAGAAAAAGTCATGAGATTTTCGACCGCCAGGGAAGTCTGGTTGGAGCTTCATCGTTTGTATGATGGTAGTGCAACAGATAAAACCTATGATATCTGTATGCAATTTTTTAGTTATACTAGACAATCAGATGACGATATTGCTACTCATACATCAAAACTTAAGAACCTTTGGAATAATTTGCAAAACGAAATTTTAAAAGATAAAGCAGTTGCTGAAAATTACTGTAAGTGCGACTTGCCAGATATTTTGCTTATTTGTAAAATATTAGAAACTTTACCACCTGAATATTTCTCATTCAAGTCTAGTTGGATTCTGGTATCAAATAAGGACAGAACAATAGATAACTTGACAAATCAGCTATGCTCTTATGAAAAAGCATTAACAAACTAAAATGAGAGCAAGCAAGAAGTTTTATATACAGTGAATAAGAGCAAAGCACATAAAGCACCTCCTAAGCCAGAGAATTCGAAAAAACGTACAAATTCTAAAGCGAAAGAAATTCAGATGTCATTAGTTGCTGTATCATCGAATGTTTTGAATTGCGAAGCAGATTTTAAAAATTGGTATGTTGATAACGGAGCGACTAATCACATAACAAATCAACAAGATGTATTTCAATCGTATACACCATTTAACGAAGAGCAAACAATAACAACTGCTAATGGATATGCAGTTCCTGCATTAGGACAAGGTACCATCAAAATACAATCTTTTGTAAACGGAAAAAAGAAAGAGTTTTCATTGACCAACGTATGGTATGTACCCAATATCAAGAAAAATCTTTTCTCAACTTTGTCTGCTCAGGACAAACATCCAGAAAGTGAATTTATTTCCACCACTAAGTGCTGCTATTTTAAAATTTTTAACGAAACGATAATTGTTGGATCAAGATGTCAGTCTGGTGGACTATATAAATTGAAGATGCGGGCAACCAAACCTGAACATCTGAGTGTCAATATGGTTACTTCTAAAGAAAATATATTGCAACTCTACCACGAAAGGCTGGGTCATCAAAGTAAGAGACATGTTAAAAATGTAATTAAGCAAGAATTTAACATTGACGTGAAGCTGGATAGTGAATTATGTGAGGGCTGCGTCTATGGAAAGGCTTCTGTGAAAAAGTTTGGCATAAGAAAAAGAACAGAAACACCAGGAGAACTGATCCATTCAGATGTTTGTGGACCTTTTCAGATCTCAAAATCAGGTTTTAAATATTTTGTTTCATTTAAAGATGATTTTAGCAGATATCGATTTGTATATTTTTTAAAGCGAAAGTCAGAAGTAGCTGATAAATTAGATATAGTTTTAAAAGAAATGAAAGCTGCAGGATATGGTGTTAAAGAATTTTTGTCAGATCATGGTGGAGAATTTGATAATCATAAAGTAGCAAATATTTTAAACAAATATGGAATAAAACAAAGATTGGTGATGCCGTATACACCACAACAAAATGGCTGGTCAGAGCGTGATAACAGAACGATTGTCGAATGTGCAAGATCTTTAATGCATGCAAGAGAAAGTATCTTTGATCAAACATTTTGGGCTGAATTAATAAACACAGCTACATATATCTTAAATAGATCTGGTATATCCAGTATTCCTGGTAAATCACCACATGAAATATGGTTTAACAAGAAGCCTGAACTTAAACATTTAAGAGTAATCGGTAGTACTTGTTATGCTCATGTTCCTAAAGTTTGCAGAAGAAAATTGGATAAGAAATCTATTAAAGGTATACTCGTTGGTTATGAAAATGATGATGGATACAGGATATGGTCAGAAGATCAACATCGACTTATACTTTCACGAGATGTTATTTTTAATGAATTTGAAACTCTAGGTGTGGTACAAGAATCCAAACAATTTCCATGTTTGCAACCTACAATAGATGTCTTGGATCTTGTTCAAAATAATTGTGATACAGAAGAAATAGACATTGTTGATGTAAGTAGTGATGTTATGGAAGAAATGGATCTAGATTACCAAGCAGATGACCAATGTTATGAACCAGAAGAGAGTTTAAACGAAGATATAGAATTTAGAAGACAATTGAGAGAAAGATCAAACATTAAGAAACCGACACGCTTTGACGAGTTCGTTATGATGGTTGCTGCTGAAATAAACCACCCCAAAGAACCACTTAGTTACAAAGAAGCAATTGTTTGTTGTGAACAAAATAACTGGAGGCTGGCAATGGAGCATGAAATGCAGTCATTAAAAGAGAATTGTACATGGGTTTTGAAAAATTTACCTGAAAACAAAAAAGCAATTCCTTGTAAGTGGGTGTATAAACTCAAAACCAATCCAGATGGTTCAATTGATAAATACAAAGCTCGTCTGGTAGTGAAGGGTTATTCACAAAGAAAAGGAGAAGATTATGAACAAACGTTTAGTCCAGTAGCTAAAGGTGGTACGATAAGAGCCGTTATAAGTATAGCTGCTAGTAAAAACATGTCACTCACACAATTCGATGTCTGTACTGCATTTCTTTACGGTACTCTAGACGAAGAAGTGTTCATGAAACAACCAGAAGGCTACGATGATGGTACTGGTATGGTTTGTCATCTTCAGAGAAGTTTATATGGGTTAAAGCAAGCACCAAGGTGCTGGAATAAGCGTTTTGGAAACTTTATAGATTCGCTTGGCTTTAAACGAAGTACTGCAGACCCATGTTTATTTATTAAGAATGAAGGAAAAGACATGTTGATATTAGTGCTGTATGTTGACGACGGTCTAATAGCATGTACGAATGAGATAATGAAGATGGATTTTTTGAAGAAACTTCAGGGGAAGTTTAAAATAACAGTTAAACCAGCTACATATTTCTTAGGTTTGGAAATACAGAAAAATCAAGACGACTCAATAAGTGTTACCCAGTCAGCTTATACAAAAAAGGTGCTAGAACGTTTTGGCATGGAAAATAGCAAACCGGTCTCGACCCCGATTGTAAAAGAAGCCATCCAATTAGGGAAGGAAACTAGTGAAACGGAATCGAATACTTCTTTTCCATATCGCGAAGCAGTGGGTGCTCTTATGTACCTAATGACGGGTACACGTCCAGATATAGCTTATGCTGTTAGTGTTGTATCCAGAAAATTAGAAAATCCAAGTCAAAACGACTGTGTGAAAGTTAAGAGAATATTCCGCTATTTGAATGGTACAATAAATTATCGCTTAACTTATATGCAAAAGCCAGAAATACAACCTCAGTTAACAAGCTATAGTGATGCTGATCATGGAGGTGATATTACTACCGGCAGATCGACATCTGGGGTATTGTGTCTTTATGCTGGAGCAGCTGTATCTTGGTTCAGTCAGCGACAAACATCAGTAGCCATATCGACAACAGAGGCAGAAATAGTAGCTGCAAGTGACGCTGCACGAGAAATAGTCTGGTTAAAAAGATATATTTACGGAATTAACAGGCGTTAACTTGGTTCCGACACTACATGTGGACAATGAATCTGCCATAAGATTAACGCAGAATCCCGAGTTTCATCGTCGGACTAAACATATACATATTAGACATTTTTTTGTTAGAGAAATGGTGTTGGATGGATCACTTGAAGTAGTAAAGGTATCATCTGAAAATCAATTAGCCGATATTATGACGAAGCCACTGTTTTCTAACAGATTGAAAAAATTACTTTTTGGAATGGGGTTGGCAAATTACTCAATGAGGGAAGGTGTTGAAGCAGAATGAAGAATACATCTAAGTAATTTACCATCCTGTATTTGAAATAAGTTAATGAGTGAGTTACGTAGTTAATATATAGAATATGTCAATTTGATTGAAATAAAATTATAATTAGACAAAGTCATTATTTTATTACGAAGGGAAGTTTTTTCTAGTTAGACGATCTGATAATATTAACAATTGTTAATTATAAAAAAAAGGGTGTTCTATTTGTTAATTACAAACAAAGAAATTTTATATCGTGAAAAGAGGCGAATTTATTTGCCTAAATTTTTCTCTCAGGGAAAGGGTACGGAACGATCATTTGAGGTTACAAATGAAACGCCATTTTAGTTCAGCTAGCAATATATATTAATTTGTCCCTTTAAAATTTAAATACTATATATAAATTTGAAATTAGCTGCAGAGTATGGAGGGTGGCGGCACTTGTGGCACGAAACAAGAACGAGCGCAGATCTAAGGCCACTAGTGGCTGAATTGCGTACCCTGGAACAGGCCGTACACTTCAATCACTCGGCTAAGAAGAGGCGACGTGATAGATCTATTTGGTTAGAAATCCAAATTGTTTAAATTATTTTTGATCAACTTTTTTTTCCCAGAATGAAGAACAGGTACAAAACTATAAGATTATAAAGTAAGTGACGTGGCAGAATTGCCCCATTTAATATTATATATGCTGAATATTTACCGCAGAGTATACTTTGCGTTTACAACAATAGTTGACCATAATATATAACAAAGAATAATTATTTTCAGGGAAATGACTGAAGCATCTAAAATAAGAAGCCTAGGTTCTAAAGAGTTCTCCAACGAAAAATCAATATAAGTTATGAGTTCAGAGTTTTTTTGTAATGTAGTATGTTGTGATGGTTTCTCCATATGTGCTTGTAAATCTATGTGTAGAAAGTGTTGTTTAGTTCACATAAAATAAAATGATAAGACAAACACAACTTATAAACAAGGCTTAGCTGTTAAGTCACAGTGGATAATTCCCTCAGCACTGCCCTACGCAGTTACAGTAGCTTCCGGAACCTTAAATTTACTTGGGAAAATTCTCAAAAATTCCGTAAAATGCGATAATCCTTTCACTCCATACACATGGATAGCAAAAAAGGATCTATCATTTTTTTGTAAACCGAAACTTTCCGCCTAGGTCTATTTGATTCTAATCTTGGTTGGTGAAACTGATATCCAATTTTGGTTAAGCAGTCACTCTTATGCTTATGGGACTTAGGGACATTTGTGAAGTTATGATTTTTGAAGTTTGAGTGACAATATTGACAATTGATAGGTACATGGTTAATTACAATAACTTGTTATCAAAATAAACATTGAATTTTATATGTATTTTAGTTCGAGAATTTGCTTTTGTTTCAGTTAGAAAATCATTTTATTCTTTTTCTTTTGTGGTGGTGGGATTTTAGTTTTAGTTATTTATAGATACTTCTGGTCAAAGCGATATACCTGGTGAGATTATATCTTGTTTTGTTTCTTAAAAGGTTCTCGAAATGATTCAAGTCTATCTATTAAACAATTCCCATTACATGATGCTGGTATTCTTGGTATGGTAGCCTAATTCCTAACCTTTGGCGGATATATCTAAATGAGCTTGTAACACACCACCCTTACCCAGAGAAAGTTTCGACGAAACTTTTAGCCTGCGACTAATATACTACCTCAATGGCAAATACCTATCGAATGGTTCAGTAACATGCTAACTTACCAGATATGATATAAATGAAACTAAAGCTATACCTTCCTCAGTGGACAAAAAAAAATTTACCCATTTAGTTTTCTCTTAAATGTCGTCCTCGTCTGGAGGATGGGCTTTTATGTCCTTGGCGTTCCAGATTCCAATAGATCGACCATTTGCATCTGATAACTCATAAGACCAAGGAGATGGACTGGCAATAATTTGGTATGGACCGCTAAATTTGGGTGCTAATTTTGCCGAGAAATGCTTAGACGCATCTGACAGTACGTAATTTCGTTTCCAAACATATTGGTTTACTTTAAACTTTTCGTTCCGGTGTCTTAAGTTGTAGGATGTACGAGTTCGTCCGTACGATTTTTGCAGACGACTTTGGATGCTCTGATAGAGCTGGATTAATGCTACTCGACGAAGTTCTGGATCTGAAGTAAGGCATGGAGTTCTCTCAACGTCGTTAAGGTATACTTCTCGTCCAAAATTAGCAAAATTGGGGGTAACCTGCGTGACTTCGTGTTTTGCTGATCGTATAGCGAACCCAACTTTTGCGAGGTACTTGTCCCACTGACGTTTCCCGTCCCACTTTACCATCAGTTTTTGAAAAGCCTGACTTCGGAACTGCTGCCCGTTATCAGCTATTAGTTTCTTGGGCGCACCATACACCAGAAATACATTGTCCTCCAAATTCTTAATTATAACTGGGGCTGTTGCTGACCGCAATGGGAAAAACAAAACAAATTTGGTAAAACAATCCAAGACTGACAAAATAAAACTAAACCCTTGTGTGGACCTTGGGAGCGGACCGACGAGATCCACGCTTATTAGTTCCCAGGGTCGAGATACAGTGACTAGAGCTGAGAGCATCTGACCGACCAGTAATTTTTGTTCTGGCTTGGTACTGAAATAGGTTTTACATCTTTTTATATACCGAGAAACGTCTGCTCTTAACTTAGGCCAGTAGAAGCTTTCTAAAATACGGTTGACCGTTCTAGATATACCCATGTGCCCGCAGGTAGGAGGGTCATGGTGTCTTCGAATGATATCGCTCCTTTGTTCCTTTGGTACAACAGTTAACCACTCAAAGGAAGCTACTCACGGTGTTGAACTTGAGTTTTTCGGAATAATTGACTATTCTCTATTCGCCATAACGGATATTTTTGAGGGTACTTTGTGACCGAATCACACATTTTTAAGTACCACTTGTCACGACTTTGCACGCCCGCATTAGACTCGTCGACTATCGTGTCAATTATGGGCACCGTACGAGATAGTGTGTCCGGAACTATGTGGTCTTTTCCTTTGCGGTGAATAATTTCGAAATCGTATTGTCGTAGCCGTAATGCCCATCGAGCTATTCTACCTACCGGATCTTTAATACTGAAAAGCCATTTAAGGCTGTAGTGGTCAGTTATAACAGTAAACTTAGTGACTAAAATCAGGACAGGCTAAGATTGGCGCAGAAACAAGACATTGTTTGATTTGTTTTAACGCCTCCTCGCACATATTGGTCCACATAAATGGAGTATTTTTCTGTGCAAGTTTCGTTGAAGGTGCTACAACTGTCGAGAAGGAGGGTATGAACCGTCTGTACCAAGAGGCCATACCAACTATTCTTCGTACGTCTGGAACTGTACGAGGTACCGGTATGTTTAGAATGCATTCCACCTTCGAAGGATCAACTAAAAGACCAGACTTGTTTACCACGTAGCCTAAATATTTAAGTTCCGGTCGACAGAAAATACACTTTTCTCGGTTAAGAACAAGACCAGAGTCAATTATTCTATTTAATACAGTTCTTAAAACATCTAGGTGTTGTTCAAATGAGGACGTACAAATAATCACGTCATCCAAATAGACAAACACATATTTGTCTAACTCAGGCCCCAAAATAGAATCCACGGCGCGTTGCCAAGTAGCAGGCGCTGAATGTAATCCGAAGGGCATTCTACAAAACTAGAATAACCCTCTGTTAGGCACCGTAAATGCTGTAAGGGGACTCGATAGCGGATTTAACATCTAATGTCGTTGGGTAGCGTGCATCACGTAACTTATCAAGTATAGCGGAAACATAAGGGATAGGATAAGCATCCGGTATGCTAACGGAATTGAGCTTCTTATAATTGACACAAAATCTCCATTTGTCGCCGCGTTGGACCATCACTATAGGCGATGACCATGGAGAAGAGGACGGCTCCACTATTCCTTTTCTTGGCATGTTATCCAGCTCTTCATTCACTATTTTTTGGAGAGCTGGAGATAAAGGATAATACCTTTGCTTTAAAGGAGCGGCTTCCGTGCGTATTATGTGTTCGACGTTCTTAATACAACCTACTTCTTTATCTCCTATAGTCGCCAAAGCTTTGTCAACAATCTCGTTCAACTGAGTCTGTTGTTCTTCCGTTAAAGAGTCAACACCCTGTATACCAGATGTTTGTATCGCGTCTACGATGTCATATTGACGAAAGTGCCATTCTCCGTTAAACAGATCCGGGACTATGCCCATTGAGGACCAAAAGTCTATCCCTAGTATTAGGCTGTGACTAAGGGCTGGTACTATCAAAATATCTAGTACTCGTACTCTATCTCGTAGCTGGATGGGAACGGTTATAGAACCAATACTTTCGCACGACTGACCTGTAGCAACGATACAAGAAATTTTATCTGGACGGCTTATTCGAGCTACCTTTTGAAATAAGTTCCAACCTGGGCCACCCATGATGGTTCTGGACGCACCGCTATCCAATAATGCCAGTATACGTTTTCCCAAAATGGACACTTCCAAATAAGGTTTCTGGTCGCCTTGCACGTGTGCCAGAATATAATCTAAAATAGCGGTGTTAACTGGTTGCGTAATTGGTCCGGTCTGCTCATCGCTCAATCGATCTATTGAGCGGGAGCTCTCCCGTTTTTTGTACACCGTGAACAATTCGTGAAGTGACATTTTCTAGACCACACTTGAAGCAAAACAGCTTCCTAGTCTGGGAACACTTCTTAAATTTGTGACCATTGCCACCGCAATTCCAACAGCTTCCTTTTTGTTGAATTTCTGTAGCAGCTACAATACTCTGTGAGGTAGTCGGAAAGGTATCTATCGAGTTACCAAAAATAGGATAGAGTGGTTTCTTATAGGCTAGATCTGGTTCGACGAGTAATCTTGTGTTTGTCGGCGGAGGGCAAAATTGTCGAATACGTGTCTCTGTTCCTTCGACGGATTTGGCTACAGAACACAGGTCGGATACGCTGTTAATCGAACATAACGATAGACTTGTTTGTATATATGGCAGCATGTTCCTTCTGATGAGTTCTACCCTTTCCATTTCTGGTGGTGGTTTGACCAATTTTCGGAAGAGATTTTCCATTACCGACACGTAATTTATTACTCTTTCTTGGGCTCCCTGCGCTCTTCTTCGTATTTCCTCCCATAGGGCGAATTCGTAGTCGCGTGGTTGGAATGCCAATTTGAGTTTCTGAACGAGATCGTCCCACGATGTGAAGTGGCCCATTCTGTACCATAATAAGGCATCTTTGGTGAGAAGTTTGGGTGCTGATCGAAGAAGCCGTTCCTTTGTTACCCCTCTGGAAAGTCTGAGCTCTTCAACCTTTCCAAAAAGCTTTTAACACTAGATACCCCATCATATTGTAATCGCCATCTGCTGATGTCAAAATGGTACGACGAAACATCGGAGCAAGTGCCTACGACGGTCCCGTGCGGATTTGCATGACTCGGCATCGAAGACATTGACAGCCTCATGTTTTGCATCGAAGCACTTAAGGAATCTACATACTCTCCTGGATGACTCAAGTCGTCGTTTACTCTCGACATTTCCGTTGCTGCGAAGAAAACTCGTCGGGAATTGTAGGGATGATCGTCAAAGTGCTGGTAACGTCTATCTGGAGGGGTAGCTAAGGTAGAGTTAGCCATATTGGAGACTCGATCGTAGTTTTGACCCCCGGACGTAGTTCCACTCAAAGCTTCTGAATAATTTCTCGGAATACTGGACATATCTCCGTTACTAAATAAAGGATGAGATTCTTCTCTCCAAGCCGACCGATCAAGTGATTGAACCATTTCAGGAACTCGTTTCAAATTAGAAGTATTTGGTGCTATTTGTCTTACTTCTTCCCGCTCACCTAATTCTTCTGGATGCCGACCGCCTTCCATTGTGCAGGTTTCCCGTCCCGAATGGATAGTTTTCGGTAGCAAAGGCACTGGGGTATCTAACAAAGATAGATGAAGTTGGGATAGCGAGTAATTCACCTCACCTTCTTCGAAAATTCGATGTAACTTGGTTATTAGTCGATGATTCCCATTCTTTAACAATTCGAGTTGCTGCTGTATTTCAGGTTATGACCGAATTCTACCCAATCGTAGTTATATATGGGTCCACCGTGATTTTAACTTTTCAAATTCATTTACCCTGTTTCCTACGTTAAAGTTGTCAATCACAAAGTTTACCAGAACAAATCGAACATTCGAAACCAGGATCTATTTCTACGAAGGAAGGAACCGATATTTCTCCCTCTCTTCCCGCTCTGAGTGCTTCAGCTCTTTTCTGGTCAACATTGCCACTGATTGGCAAATTTCTAATAGATAGCTCGTAAGATAGCTCATCTCCTAAAAGTCAGTTAACTTCCATTGTTATCTACGTCTAACTAACAGTAAACGCGAGAAACCCTTCCTGACGCCACTGGAAAAAACAAAAAAGAACACCGGCTACACACCAATATAGTATCTATCCGAATACTCCAAGTACGTAGATGTATACCTAAAATAATCCAATAATATTGATAAAATTAGAAACAAACAATCTACCCTGTATATCACTTTGTCCAAGAAGTAATTTTAATAAACTTGTTACTGTTTCCGTGTTTTGAATGTTTGTGAAAATATAATTAGTATCGATTTGGAAAAAAATCGTTGTATTGTTTTTTTTTTCGAGTTTCCCAGCAGAAATATCGAATCGCCTAGAATAAACCAATGCTAAAATAAAATGCAGCCCAAAAGCAACCTCAAATAAAATGAACGTTATTGTCTCCTTTCAAAATAGAAAACAAATTTTTCAAACGTTGAAGGCGCCAGTTTGTTACTTATAAAAAAAGGGGGTTCTATTTGTTAATTACAAAAAAAGAAATTTTATATCGTGAAAAGAGGCGAATTTATTTGCCTAAATTTTTCTCTCAGGGAAAGGGTACGGAACGATTATTTGAGGTTACAAATGAAACGCCGTTTCAGTTCAGCTAGCAATATATATTAATTTGTCCCTTTAAAATTTAAATACTATATATAAATTTGAAATTAGCTGCAGAGTATGGAGGGTGGCGGCACTTGTGGCACGAAACAAGAACGAGCGCTTAGATCTAAGGCCACTAGTGGCTGAATTGCGTACCCTGGAACAGGCCGTACACTTCAGTCACTCGGCTAAGAAGAGGCGACGTGATAGATCACAACACAACCCCACCTAGCATTGCAACTCCCATGTTAAGAAGTGGGGATACAGTTACTAGCGCCACTCGTGACTGGCCGCATAACCATTTGAAGGTTGGCGGTAAAATTTAAAAAGTCTTCAATTAATTATATAGCGGTTTGAGATATTTGAGGTTAAAAACACGAGGTGATTTCGAAAATATTCTTTATTATTACTGGGAATTGATATTTGAATGACAGAAAAAATATTTAAAATGAAACCAGCTCCTGTTGTCAACCTCAAAATCTAAACCATATAGGAGTTATTGGATCATAAATACTTTATAGAATGGGGCATTAAAACAAAGGTAATTTATCTTATCTATATTTTATTAAATTGTTCATAGGTAAAAGAAAAATAAACTACGAAATTAATATCAATTAAATAAAAATACAATTCTTATATATTTGTTAAGTGGTTTTACCATTTTCATACAAAATTTGAGTAAAATTGTGTGGATATAAAATACAATAATAAAAAATACACTATTGCTTCTAAGAACTTGCTTACAGCAATGTTACAAACACATATATAATTGCATAAATATTTTGATTCAATTAGTCAGCTAGACTGAGAATAATAAAAGAATAAAAGCTTAGTCATTTAATATAAAGGGTCTTAATTTGAGTATATTCCAGATGTATTGGCTTATCACCATAGCTTTCTCATTTGTAATATTTTGCAAAGCATTAATTAAAGCATCTACATTCTGTAAACAAGATATATTGCCCTTCATCACAGTATTTATGGGACACTCAAAACCAACATGTAGAAGTTTTTCCTTTTCTTGATTGTTACATATAGAGCAAACTAATTTCGGGTCAATAAAATAGACAATACCATTAAACGTAAATTTAATTTTATAATCATTAGCCATATGTAGTTGAGCCAGGGTGCGGGTGACTTGTATAGGTAACTTTTTTGGTAAATACAGACTTGGTGCTTCAGAAATATCAAAAATACTATATAAAGACATATGAAAATACCTAGACACAAGATTGACATCCACTTTGTGAAAATGTGTGTAATATTTAGCTAAAACGTCTTTCTTTAAAACACAAAAGTTGAATGATGAAAAATTATTCCAGTAATCGAATACATTCAAATCAATGGAAAACTGTCTTACTTGCCTTGACCAATTGTAGTTGATATCGATTTATGAGAGTCCTTTTAGATGGTAAAGCAAAAATTTTTGACAACAGCCGATACCTTTTTCCACTGCCCTTCCATAGTGTCAATGCTAAAATCTTCTCTTCTTCTGTGAACCGTCTACCTCTAGAGCATTGTTGTTGCGTTCTAATCTGTGACATTATGAAAGTCTGGGTTAAATAGTTAACTTTTTCTGATAATTTTTCAAAAGCTGTACTTTCTGCCAATTGTTTTGCTGCTGACAGTCTTTACTGATAAGTATTCATCCTACACCTCAATTTGGCAAGTCTATTGCTAGCATTGATTACTTTGGCATACATAAGTTTTTTTTTAGGTGTCAAACTTTTCTGCCTAGTCACATTGATCGTTTTCAAAATACTTGATCTGTCACCTAAAACAAACAATGGTACCTAGTATTAGTTAAGTTATGGCAATTATAAAGATAATTGGTTGAATAATGCAAACTAACTTTTGTACTTATAGTTAAGTAAAACTTGGTGGTAGAAAGAAATGATGGATTATAGAAAATTTACAGATTAACAACTTACTTTTGGGTGTGAATAATAGTTCCTTTTTCTGAATTTGATCCTCACAAATATTTGTAGTAGGAACAACTTCATCAGGATTTTTCAAATTTTCATCCATGTGAAAGCTACAGGATGGCTGATCGATATCTGAAATTGAGCTATTGTAAAAAAAATCAAATTATGTTACCGTTATAACATTACCTATTGCATCAACCAACCTTCGTTTAGAAGGTATTTCCAGGAGCATCCTGGCATCATGGTCAGGAGTATCAGCAGCTGAAATGAGAGATGTTTGTAGATCATTGAATGCATCTTAAAAATTTGTTGTTTAAAACAAATTATCAGTATTCAAAATTATATTTTGGATCCCCAACTTTATGGTAGTTTAAAATTATCTTACCTAATAAAAATAAAGCCGGAATCGCTGTTCTCTTCACACCTCTTTTTCCTACTTCAACTTTAATTTCCTCACTGAAATGTCTTTCGCAAACACGCATATTTTTGTAAATGTCTTCTGCAGTCATGTTACTTACTCTTTCACTTTGTATTACATTTAACCACGTTTGTAACATATTGAATTCGTTTTTGGGATTCGGGAAACGATACTGACTACTTGCGGTGTCAATACATCCTGGGATGCAGCATTTTTTTTGTTTTTGTGAGTGGTGGTTTCCATCTTTATACACAAAGAAGCAATTAAAAATAATAGATTTAAAAAAAGAATCAAATAGCATAACAGTAATAACAGAACACAACAAGCAAACAATAAACAATGGCCGAACCAAAACACAAACTACAAACAGCGCCAAAAAAGTCAACTTAATATGCAGCGTTCGCGCATCAGAAGAGTTTATCTGATTGGTGTTATTGCCTCAAAAATTCAATTGACAGTTGGTAGCGCCAATAACATGCTGCGAGATGCATCAATGTAGCCGTAGCTTATTCGATTGCAGCGCCGCTCGTGACTGGCCGCATCGTAACTTCATCTCAATTTATCATATCCCAGTTGCAATGCTAAGTGGGGTTGTGTTGTGTGATAGATCTATTTGGTTGAAAATCCAAATTGTTTAAATTGTTTTTAGATCAACTTTTTTTTCCCAGAATGAAGAACAGGTACAAAACTATAAGATTATAAAGTAAGTGACGTGGCAGTATTGCCCCATTTAATATTATATATGCTGAATATTCACCGCAGAGTATACTTTGCGTTTACAACAATAGTTGACCAAAATATATAACAAAGAATAATTATTTTCAGGGAAATGACTGAAGCATATACAATAAGAAGCCTAGGTTCTAAAGAGTTCTCCAACGAAAAATCAATATAAGTTATGAGTTCAGAGTTTTTTTTTTAATGTAGTATGTTGGGATGGTTTCTCCCTATGTGCTTGTAAATCTATGTGTAGAAAGTGTTGTTTAGTTCACGTAAAATAAAATGATAAGACAAACACAACTTATAAACAAGGCTTAGCTGTTAAGTCACAGTGGATAATTCCCTCAGCACTGCCCCACGCAGTTACAGTAGCTTCCGGAATCTTAAAGTTGATGGAAAAGTAGTTACTCAGACAATCAGTTGGAAGCCCCTGAGGTAAGCAGGTATCTCTGGATCTTGGGTCCAAGGTACTTCCAGGAATAATTAGAAACTCTTCTAATTATAAGTGGTATATGAGAGAGGTCTAAAAAGAATAATTCGTTATTATTTTTCTCTGACATTATTTAACAAAAAAATATAGTCAACTCAAATAACGACTCAGGATATCTTCCAATTTCTAATGGTTTATAAATTTTTATCTAGATACATTTTAATCATCCAATTTTATCATGAAAAACTGACACAAACATATTTATGACATATTGAGCATATTTTAATACCAGATTGACCTAAATCTCATACAAGAAACTGATGATTGCTCATGAATTAATACAGTAACTTATTGAAATCTGCTGAAAAGTATGACTTTTGCTTTGTCGAATTAGTTGTTAAGTTGAATCAGTATTGAAATTTCTTTACTTCAATGTGATGATCAAGTGTTAAGTACTTTAGGATCTGATTTTATTGAATACAATATTGAGAAGCTAAACTGAATATATTTGCCAAAATCCGCAATTGAAGATCAGAGGTTTGATGTGAATGTTAGAATAGTTTGAATCTTTGGTTTATAGAATATAAACTAAGTTAAAATACTCAATTATATGTCTAGGTACAGATATTGTATCACTTTAAGTACATACCTTTGGTGTCGGGTGACCTCAAGGTGGATTTAAGTTCGAGTTGTAGTTGAATTCCCTCAAGTAATTAAGTTCTTATCCCCTTCAGGGTACTTAAAAGTGCTCCTATCACAGATTTCTCCTTAAATTTACTTAGGAAAATTCTCAAAAATTCGATAATCCTTTCACTCCATACACATGGATAGCAAAAAAAGGATCTATTATTTTTTTGTAAACCGAAACTTTCCGCCTAAGTCTATTTGATTCTAATCTTGGTTGGTGAAACTGATCTCTAATTTTGGTTAAACAGTCACTTATGCTTATGGGACTTAGGGACATTTGTGAAGTTATGATTTTTGAAGCTTGAGTGACAATATTGACAATTGATAGGTACATGGTTAATTACAATAACTTGTTATCAAAATAAACATTGAATTTTATATGTATTTTAGTTCGAGAATTTGCTTTTGTTTCAGTGAGAAAATCATTTTATTCTTTTTCTTTTGTGGTGGTGGGACTTTAGTTTTAGTTATTTATAGATACTTCTGGTCAAAGCGATATACCTGGTAAGATTATATCTTGTTTTGTTTCTTAAAAGGTTCTCGAAATGATTCTAGTCTATCTATTAAACAATTCCCAGTACATGATGCTGGTATCCTTGGTATGGTAGCCTAATTCCTAACCTTTGGCTAAATTTCGGTTAAAATCACGGGCGCCAGATTTTTAACGTGGTTTGCTCCACGGCCCTTTGACCTTTAGCGTCAAGAGTTCCAGATTCCCTCAGATGGGGGTTACGGAAAACTCCAGGGGTCCTGTTGAATTTAATTTACCAACTATAACACGAACGAGCCAAATATCAGTCCTCCAATTGATAAGTTACGGTTGATAAAGAAGGAAGCAGGAATTCAAACCTTCAGTCTATTAATACTCTGTGGTCTATTTCATTGATAATTATACAGTGACCAGCAAAATAGCGGAGAAAATATAATATGGTATTTACAACAGGCCATTTCCCCAGCCCCTCCAATTGAAGGTAGGGTGCTGGAAATTGGTGTGAGGTTAGTGCTACGTTAGTATCGGTTAGTGCTGTATCTATTTTCGTTAGTGCTACCCCCTGTTACGGGGTACCATTGGGGGGCTGGGGAAATGCTACCTCCCAAATGCCCTTAGGGGTTTGAAATTTGCTGTATCGTTAGTGTTGGACTTATCCCCAAGGAGATGCCTACCAACCAAACCCACCTCAAACTCGCCGTTACCCCCGCCTCGGAATCACTATCCTAGCATACTTCGAGACGGGCGGCGGTCCCTCGCACACTCTCCGCTCACACCGTCATCTTCTCCCTCCTATCACTCCTGCCTCTCATGCCATATCGAGTCTTTTCCTTCCCCTAACCATGCTCTCTACTACTCCACTCACCTCCATCCATTCCTCTTCCCCCCTAAACATTATCTCCACCATGTTTTCCCAGTACACCGCCTCCCCTAGTTTCCCCTCCAACTTCTTCAGCACTTCCTCGTTCCTCCAGCATCTCATCCCTCACTTCACACATCTCGCACACAGCAGTCTCTCTTTTCCCAATCTTGTGGAGGTACCCTACTCTCGACCCATGTCCAGTGAGCACCTGTGTCAAGAAGTAGTTTTCCTCCCCGAATTTCCGGTCCATCCAATCTCTCCTATTCCCAATCGCTCCTTTTAGCGCGCTCTCATACTCCTCCCACCTTCTCTCCATTTCCTCCTCTATTCATTCCCGTACCTCCTCTCTGGTCGCACCCCTCCAGCGTTTGTTCCTAGCTCTAGCCATCACGTCCAATGGGTAGGACCTTGCCAGCACCGCTGATGCCAGTCCACCCACTGTCCTGTACCCCTGCACCACCCTCAGCAGTATCCCTCTCTGCACCCGCAGAAGTGGCCTAACCCTCGCATTCACCCCCGCTCATTCACCCCACACCTCCGCACCGTACAGCATACTCTGCTCTACCGTCCTACCAATTACCCTCCTCTTCGACTCTCCCGGCCCTTTCACATTACACATCAATCTCCCCAGCCATGCTGCCCTCACTTTATGACGGAGGGTGGACTTTAACTATTCCTCCTCTTTATTTTTTTTTTGCTCTTGAAATTGTAGCTATAAGTGTTTGTCCTCTAATGAACTGCTTCGCCTGTCTCTGTTCTGGTGAGGTTACCCACCATTCTAGAGATTTATGTGCCACCCATTTCTTTGTGGCCATATTTATTGTCAACTTTGCGACGCCGCAGAAGGGTTCTGGTCCAATGAATGGCATTGATGAGCCTTGTCTGGCCGTTTCATCCGCGTTTAAGGCACCTATGCAATCCCATACTAGCTTAGAATTGACCTCTATGGAATCGAGTGCCTTCAGTGCAGCTTGACTGTCGGTGAAGATGGCAACTGAACGGTATGTCCATTTCTGCCTTTCTTCAACGCAGTGGTGAATCGCCGTCACTTCCGCTTGGAAAGTTGTGACGTTCTTAGATAAGCTTATTGGAATAGCTATCCTTTGTTTAAGCCCTACAATTCTTGGAGCCGTCCGTTACCAGGTCGCCTCAGCCTGTAAGGGTACACCTTTCTTCCAGTCTTCCCTACCTGGTATAGTTATCTCGTCTCGTAGCCGTTGCGTCCATGGGTTGCCCCATTAAGACATCCGCTTTTAGCTCCTAGATAAGCTTTCGATAGTCAGCACCGTGCGTTTGACTTATGTGTTGTTGACTTTTCAGTAATCTGTGCGTTACAGATCTGGCCTCGCCTTGTATAAAGATGTGTAGTGGAGGCAGATTCAGCAAGACTTCCATCGCACTTGTGGGAGTAGTTTTTATGGCTCCCGTAATACACAGGCAAGCAAGCCTTTGTGTGCTACTCAATAGCCTTATAGCTCCCACCTGCAGTGTCTTTGTCCACCACACTACTGATCCATAGGCTATCATTGGTCTAACAACCCTTGTGTATAGCCATTGGGTAATTTTTGGGGTAAGTCTCCAGTTTTTCCCACACATTCTTCTGCATCTGCCAAGGGCGATGGTAGCTTTCTGTGTGGTCTTCTGAAGGTGACTGCTCCATGAAAGCCTTTGATCAAAATGTACACCTAGGTACTTAGTTTCTTTGGCAAATGAAATCACCTCTCCTCCTAACACTATTGGCTTCAGGCCTTGTAGTGCCGTCTTTTTCGTAAAATTGATAATTTGTGTTTTCTGAGCATTGAATGTTAGTCTCTCTTTTATGCACCAATTATCAACTATATTTAAGGCTGTTTGCATTCTTTCCGATATCACCCCAGCAAACCTGCCTCTGACTACAAAAACGATGTCGTCTGCGTATCCGAGACAGTAAAAATCTGCTGTGGACAGTTCTGTAAGGAGGTCGTCTACTAAGGTTGTCCATAGTAGAGGTGATAGCACTCCCCCTTGTGGACATCCTCCACCCGTCCTTGCATTGATGGTGACTTGCCCCAGAGTGGAGCTTATTATCCTATCCTCCAGAGTTGCCTTTATCCATCGGCATATTGATGTGGATGTCCCCCGTCTATTCATTGCATTAACCAATGAATTCGTGGTAACATTATTAAATGCTCCCTCGGTGTCTAAGAAAGTGGCCATCGCTATCTCTTTGTCTTCTATTGACTTTGATATAAGCCTGTTTAGATCATCCAGCGCTAGATCCGTAGATTTGCAGGGTTGATAGGCATATTGGCGATTGCTTAGGGGCTTGTCCTTTAACACTTCGTCTCTTATGTACCTGTCCAGCAACCTTCCTAATGTTTTAAGTAGAAAGAAGGATATGCTTATTGGCCTGTATGACTTTGGCGTTAAGTCAGACACTTTACACTTTACACTTTACACTTTACAGGTTTAATAAGGGAGAATAATTGATATCTATTTGGTCGTTAAGAAGATTACCTGAATATTTATTTTTATTAATCTCAAGGGCTTCTAAAAGATTTAATTTAAAGGATTTGGGTATACATTCAAAATTTAAAAATTTGAGTCGAAAGTGTGTTGGTTTGTTACTAAATGATTTGAATAGTTAGAATCTAATTTGTTGTTGTCATAGCTACGTTTTTGTTCTGAAATTCTAGTTTTAAAATTCCTAAAAGTTCTACCTATATAAATTTTGTCACAGTTGTCATTACCACATTTTAATTTATAAACTCCTGATTTGTTTAATTTTGAAGATTTAGATTTGTTATTTTTAATGAAATTGGTTACATTGTGATCGGTTCTAAATAAAAAAATTATCATGTTTATAGATTCTAAGAATGATTTGATTTTCAAGGATGGTGTTCCAAAGTATGTTAAGCTTTTAAATTGATTATTTTTATTTAATTTTTTTTCATTTATTCCGTATTAATGCACTGTATAAATTGAAAATTTCTCATTATATCTTCACTAGTTTGATAAAGCTACTGTGTAGCGAAACGCGTCACTAATTTTAAATTGAACGTTAGTTCAAATTATAGCAAATTAAATTGTTTTATTTCATCCAAATAATTACTTTATGAAAGTATTACATTATATATGTACATGAGAGTCTTATGTTAATACATCATTTTTAACAATAACGTTAAGATGAATAAATTATATACTGTTATATATTTTCTTATGTACCCTGTATGAATTAACTGATAAAGTTGATATTGGAAAATGTCAGTACAAGAACATTGGTTATTATGGACATTTTTATTTGATTAAATAATATAAACTGTCAGTAACTGGATTTCAACAAAAATTAGTAATTTCTATAAAAAAAATAAAGAAGAAACAAAAAGTATATTAGTTAGCAACGGCGAAGGAAGTTTGTTGGGTGATCGGTAACTAAGGGGGAGATAAAAATAATAATTAGAGACTTTTAGCTTGTCTTAAATTTCTCACTTATCCGTATCCGTAACGAACTGCGCATGTGTAGACCCGTTACGTCTTAGCCGATACGATGCGTTGAACGTATTGTTACGTCCCCTACTCCGTATACGTAAACGTATCCGTATCCCGACCAAAATCAGTATTCTGTGCTATTAGTGCTATTTTACAGGTCTTCTTTTTCTTTGATATTGGTTTGGTTTAATTATAACCCAATATATTTTGGTCATGCGAAATATGCATAAAAAATAGGTCGTCCAAATCATCTTCGTCCTCGTCTAGCAGCAATGGATTATTTAATATCGCCCCCATATTACGTTTTTACAAAAATATAAAAAGAAAACTAAAAAAGTTTTGAGGTTATACAATTAAAAACAGAACGAAACGATACGTTTTCTGCTAAAAAGGTTTTATTGACAATTTCTTTACGTCAACGTAACTCCAATACGGATGCGGATACGTGTAAAAATTTATGACAAGCTAAAAGTGTCTATTATTAGACTCCGTTTCATCTAATAAGAAGCCACTTGAACACAAAATACGGAGAGGTAGAATGAAAAGCTAGGCGTTCCCGCTAAAATCTAAGAATTCAGAGACACAACCGCTGCAGCGCTGAATGTAGTCATATTTATACTATTTCCTAATAGAGGGCACCCTATAAAAGAAAACTTGAAGTAATAATAGCATATATAATACACACAATAACAATCACAGAAAACAGTTGGTGATTTATTTCTCTATGAATTGGTGTGTTGTATATTATCTCTGGTTGGTGTATTCTTTGGTAATAGTGATAATTTTTTTGGATAGTCAAATTATATTGTGTTTTTGATATGGATGAAAACTATAAACCCCCTTTAAAATTAAGAAAATGTTGTGTACCGGGTTGTGACAATCGAATGGGTAAAATGCATCGCTTCCCAAAATCTGATCCGGAAGTATATGGAATGTGGTTGGAAAATATACGTCCGCAGAATTATGATACGTATTCCGTGGAGGATGTATATAAAAAGTACGTGGTGTGTGAAGAGCACTTTGAAAGAAGATGTAAAGTTGAAGGTACGAAAAGGGGCCTTACTCGTGACGCAGTGCCAACGTTACATGTTGCCAGTAAGTATCTCATATTTGATGTAGGATGGTTAGAACACCTAAACCCTTCCTATAATTTTTGTGAGGAGGTTTTTACCATGTTATACTTTTTAGGTTGTGCCCGTTCAATTGAGAGTCTATATCTATTTGAAGATGTACCAGAACCTAACTTAACAGAACGTAAGAAATGTTTTCAATAACCATAGATAATAATTGCGGTATTTGCAGTTCTTGAAAAAGTTCAACATGCATTCATAAGTTGTCAGTTTTTAGGTACATGACGCCTATAAATTAAATATGTTTTAAGTTATCGTTAACTAACCTCTTCTGTATAATTTTGCATGATTGATAGAACCAGTAAATTACTATTATCATAAATTTACAAACTCACTCTTGATAATTACAATTGTAGTGATTAAAATACAAACTCTATTTTATAATGTAAGTTGGTACTAAAGAAAAAAAATATGGTATCTATGTTTGTAAACGTATTTTTATAAGATGGTGTTCCCGTTTATTAACAGTAAATAAATAAAGAATTTACATGGAAACAAATTATACATAAATTTAAAAATATCAATATCTATATGTAATTAACACTTTTTTTAGATGTACCTACTCCGTCTGTTCATTTGGAAGATGTATATCTGGATCCTTCACCTGGACCAAGCTGGAGAAAAGGTAGATCTTTAAATACTCTACAGAATGTTATTGGGCTTTGTTGATCAGCAACAATATGAAATATGTCACTGTAACTAGCAGTAAAAACTTGTTCTGTCGACGCTGAACATATTCAAACTTCCTGGCAGCACAAGCCAAAAGTACACAAGTTGGATCCCAACAGTATATTTTCTTCGTGGACTGCTGGGAAGTTTGGATAAGTTCAACTTTTATGTAAGCTCAACATATTGAGGTGGCTACACCTTCTCTTCAATATTTATATAATATATTAATTATGTAGGCTGAACTATAGTTTTTATTATTCTCTATACTTATTGCAATGTGAACATATTCCGTTATAGTTGTTATTTATATTTTTGTCAGTGCAAGAAACGTTTTTATATTTTTAGATGAAATAAGTTTTACTCCCCAACAACAAGAATTGCCAGAACAGTTCAGTGGGATGGAAAAATTACCTTCAACAGGTAGGTTATATTGTATTATGCATGTAAAGAGTTGTTTATTCTCAGAAATGCAGACAGAGTTTGTTTAATGTTATACATTCCCAAACTTATACATTTGTTAATGGTTTCATCATTTTTCTATGTATGTATGTATATGTGAATAAATGAATACCCACAGCAGACCTGCCTTGTGTGTGGGGCTGTCTAAGGTAACAAAAATACTTTTCTCCTACAAGTATTAGTAATTATGAAAACAATAACATCAACTATCACTGCCTATCATTAAAAGTTGTACTAATACTAAAATTAAGATTAAGGAAGTTGGACATTATTGAAATTACATTAATTAGATTGTACCTATACTTTGGAAGTGTTCTCGAATATTATAAAATATTTAATGTGTAGATACATATAAAAAAGTATAGGTCTTCCATAATTTCAGCATCAACGTTTTTAAATCACACTGTAACGTATCCATATTAAGCCTACATTATATAATTTTGTAATATTTGTTTTTTTTACAGGAAATAGGAAGAAGAAATGTATTCTACGGAACTTGAATGTGTCAAGATCTGTAGAACTGACTCCAAAGGCAAATAAATTGTACCAAATGGTGAAAAAATACACCCGTCAATTAAACAATATGGGAAAGAAAGTAACTTCGTACAGACGCCGTTTGATTTTGGCAGAGAAAGTGGGAAAATCAGAAAATTTTACCAACCTCCTCAAATATGTGAATGACCCAACATTTGCCTTCATTCAATGCCAACTACGAAACCAAAAGGTTAAAGTGAAGGCAAGGCGGTATACACTAGAAGAAAAAGTTTTGGCATTGAGTCTATACAAAATGAGCACAAAAGGATACCGTCTTTTAAGTGAAATATTTGCCCTGCCAACACGACAAACACTCAACCAACTACTTAGCAAAATACCATATGAACCTGGTATAAATAAACATATTTTCAACTCCCTTAAAACTACAGTGGATAACATGAAGTCTGAACAGGAAAAAACGTGCATCCTGATGTTTGATGAGATGTTTATTAGCGGTCATCTCACTTACCAAAGAGGCAAAGATCAGATTACTGGGTTAGAGGATGATGGTAACAATAGGAGGGCTGGTATAGCTGACCATGTGAATGTTTTCTTGCTGAAAGGAGTCTTTAGACAATGGAAGCAACCTGTGGTATTCACATTTAGTGATGGGCCACATAAATCTGTCATTCTTAAAAATTTAGTTAAGAAGATAATTTGTGAATGTCAGAATATTGGGCTAAATGTAATTGCTACTATTTGCGATCAAGGTGAAGCAAATGCCCGTGCCATAAAACTTCTTTTGCAAGAGACAAATGAAGAATGTCTACGACAAAAGAAGGACAATCCAAATTTTGGGTTCCTTAGTAATAATAAGGAAATTATACCTCTATTCGATGTTCCTCATCTCATCAAAGGGTTGAGAAACAATCTCCTTAATAAAGAGTTACATTTTGTGGAAGATGGCAAGAAGAAGATAGCTAGATGGAATCATATCATAAACTTTTATGAATTAGACAAAGCTGAGCCGAATTTTAGAATATGCAGTAAGCTCACTGATGCCCATGTGTATTCATCAAAAATGAATAAAATGAAGGTGAAACTTGCCACCCAAATTTTCAGCAATTCCGTTGGTTCATTAATGAAGCGAATTTCACAATGGGGTAAGAGAAGGTTGCTTAAGTTTGAGTACTGATCTTAACAATAACATCCCAGCAAACACAATTATGTAAAATCGACATAAATGTTACATAACTGATTATACATGTTACGTAACTATGTTATGTAAAATTTACATCGCTATTACGGCGAAAGGTCCGCCACAAATACTACATCATGTTTACATAACATTGGTGTAACTTCTTTACATATATTTTATATTATTTTATTGGATAAATATTACATCTTAAATATAACAAACAGACATAAATATTACATAACATGCACTAGATGTTATGTAACTGCTATATAAAATTTACATCCTTGATGTAACTACTTTACATGTATTTTATATTGTATTATTACATAAATAATATTTACACCAGAATTAAAAATGAATCCTCAGCTATTGAAAGTGGAGCATCTACATCCTTCAGATCTCCTCGAATAAATAGATCTAGGAAAAAAAAGGTACTGGATGCACTAAATTTTGGATAATTGCAAAGAATTCGGGATATCATTTATAATTTTATCAGCGAGAAGCTAGCTCCTGGCTCCAAGCGAGCGTAATTGATATGGCAACACCGCTCAGCCGACGATCGTCGGTTATCGGATTCGACAATTACGGGGGGAATATGCAATTGAAGCAATTTAAGTATGATATTTAATAAAAGAGTACAATTTTTTATTAGGCAGATCAAACTATCAGGAAAAGAAAATCTAGAAAAAAAATTAATTAAAAAAAAATTGTAATGAATAAAAAAAACTTGACTTGAGGAGAATGAGTGATTTGTAAAGATTGATATATTTAATTAGAATTTAACTTTTAATTACTTACTGTGTACTTACATTATATTGTTTATAATATAGATAATAAAACAAATCTAAATGTTGAAAATAACTATTTACAAGACACTGGACGTGATGCCTGGATTTAATTGAACAGTCCATGTGGACATGGTCCAAGTAGGTTGAACAACCGAGATGACGTACCTGGAATTAGATAGAAAAACACTCTGAGGCACAAACTCTCCACAGTACAGCAAAATGATAAAACACTGCAAGTGGCACAAACTCTCCACAGTACAGCAAAATAATAATACACTGCAAGTGGCACAAACTCTCCACAGTACAGCAAAATAATAAAACACTGCAAGTGGCACAAACTCTCCACAGTACAGCTAAATAAGGTTACACTGCAAGTGGCTCAAGCTCTCCACAATACAGGGGGGTGGAAGGAGATATGGGTGACGTGAGAAGTCACCCTGTATCAGGAATGGACAAACCGCAAGTGGCGCAAACTCTCCACAGTACAGTATAGGTATATGAGTTAGACTGCAAGTGGCACAAACTCTCCACAGTACAGCTAAATAAGGTTACACTGCAAGTGGCTCAAACTCTCCACAATACAGGGGGGTGGAAGGAGATATGGGTGACGTGAGAAGTCACCCTGTATCAGGAATGGACAAACCGCAAGTGGCGCAAACTCTCCACAGTACAGTATAGGTATATGAGTTAGACTGCAAGTGGCACAAACTCTCCACAGTACAGCTAAATAAGGTTACACTGCAAGTGGCTCAAGCTCTCCACAATACAGGGGGGTGGAAGGAGATAAAGGTGACGTGAGAAGTCACCCTGTATCAGGAATGGACAAACCGCAAGTGGCGCAAACTCTCCACAATACAGTATAGGTATGTGAGTTAAACTGCAAGTGGCACAAACTCTCCACAGTACAGTAGGATTGGATGAATAGGAAATGCAACAATAAATTAATGTGCTTGATAACGTTGAATATTAAAGAACTTTAAACAAAGTTATTATTAAAAATAATTAGCAAATATACATACCCTATGTGATAAAATATCTTTTAAATTCAAATATCAAATAACAGGCAAAACTGAATTACTCTGTGAGATAGACTCACCTATTTAATTTCTGACATGCACCACAATACACACTATATTTTATATATTTAAATTTATCCGACTCAAGTCAACACTTTAGTTATCTTCTAGCAACTAAAACCCAAATCGTTCTTAAAACCTTTCTTTCCCCTTTCGTGACCTCGAAGGCTACGTGACAATATGATATTTTACTTATCTATTTCAGATAATTGTCGAGAAATGCATTTCTGAAATATTAGGGTGTACCCATGATTTAATTTATTTTACTTGAAACGAAAACTATTTTAAGAATAACAGGGTGAAAAAAAAAATGTCTTTATTACTGTAATGCTATACATTATTGTGCCTCAATTAAATTTGACACAGAGGTTGTTAACATAATAATCTTTCATATTCCATATTCAAAATTCACTGACAAACGGTACGAGGGTAGGAAAAATTAAAAATAAAGAATTTTTTTTTTTAAATTTACAATTTTCTTTTTATTACTGTAACGCTATATATTGTTGTGCCTCAATTAAATTTGGCACAGAGGTTGATAACATAATAATCTTTCATATTCCATATTCAAAATCCGCTGACAAACGGTACGAGGGAAGGAAAAATTAAAAATAAAGAATTTTTTTTAAAAATTTACAATTTTCTTTTTATTACTGTAACGCTATATATTGTTGTGCCTCAATTAAATTTGGCACAGAGGTTGATAACATAATAATCTTTCATATTCCATATTCAAAATTTGCTGACAAACGGTACGAGGGTAGGAAAAATTGAAAATAAAGAATTTTTAAAAAAAATTTATAACTTTCTTTTTATTACTGTAATGCTATATATTGTTGTGCCTCAATTAAATTTGGCACAGAGGTTGATAACATAATAATCTTTCATATTACATATTCCAAATTTGCAGACAAACGGTACGAGAGTAGGAAAAATTGAAAATAAAGAATTTTAAAAAAAAATTTACAATTTTCTTTTTATTACTGTAATGCTATATATTGTTGTGCCTCAATTAAATTTGGCACAGAGGTTGATAACATAATAATCTTTCATATTCCATATTCAAAATTCGCTGACAAACGGTACGAGGGAAGGAAAAATTAAAAATAAAGAATTTTTAAAAAAAATTTAAAACTTTCTTTTTATTACTGTAACGCTATATATGGTTGTGCCTCAATTAAATTTGGCACAGAGGTTGATAACATAATAATCTTTCATATTCCATATTCAAAATTCGCTGACAAACGGTACGAGGGTAGGAAAAATTGAAAACAAAGAGTTTTTTTAAAAAATTTACAACTTTCTTTTTATTACTGTAACGCTATAGATTGTTGTGCCTCAATTAAATTTGGCACAGAGGTTGATAACATAATTATCTTTCATATTCCATATTCAAAATTCGCTGACAAACGGTACGAGGGTAGGAAAAAAAAAATAAAGAATTTTTTAAAAAAAATTACAACTTTCTTTTTATTACTGTAACGCTATATATTGTTGTGCCTCAATTAAATTTGGCACAGAGGTTGATAACATAATTATCTTTCATATTCCATATTCAAAATTCACTGACAAACGGTACGAGGGTAGGAAAAATTAAAAATAAAGAATTTTTTTTTAAAATTTACAATTTTCTTTTTATTACTGTAACGCTATATATTGTTGTGCCTCAATTAAATTTGGCACAGAGGTTGATAACATAATAATCTTTCATATTCCATATTCAAAATTTGCTGACAAACGGTACGAGGGTAGGAAAAATTGAAAATAAAGAATTTTTAAAAAAAATTTACAACTTTCTTTTTAGTACTGTAATGCTATATATTGTTGTGCCTCAATTTAATTTGGCACAGAGGTTGATAACATAATTATCTTTCATATTCCATATTCAAAATTCGCTGACAAACGGTACGAGGGTAGGAAAAATTAAAAATAAAGAATTTTTTAAAAAAATTTACAACTTTCTTTTTATTACTGTACTGCTATATATTGTTGTGCCTCAATTAAATTTGGCACAGAGGTTGATAACATAATAATCTTTCATATTCCATATTCAAAATTTGCTGACAAACGGTACGAGGGTAGGAAAAATTGAAAACAAAGAGTTTTTTAAAAAAATTTACAACTTTCTTTTTATTACTGTAACGCTATATATTGTTGTGCCTCAATTAAATTTGGCACAGAGGTTGATAACATAATAATCTTTCATATTCCATATTCCAAATTCGCTGACAAACGGTACGAGGGTAGGAAAAATTGAAAATAAAGAATTTAAAAAAAAAATTTACAACTTTCTTTTTATTACTGTAACGCTATATATTGTTGTGCCTCAATTAAATTTGGCACAGAGGTTGATAACATAATAATCTTTCATATTCCATATTCAAAATTCGCTGACAAACGGTACGAGGGTAGAAAAAATTAAAAATAAAGAATTTTTTTTTTTAAATTTACAATTTTCTTTTTATTACTGTAACGCTATATATTGTTGTGCCTCAAATAAATTTGGCACAGAGGTTGATAACATAATTATCTTTCATATTTCATATTCAAAATTTGCTGACAAACGGTACGAGGGTAGAAAAAATTAAAAATAAAGAATTTTTTTTTTAAATTTACAATTTTCTTTTTATTACTGTAACGCTATATATTGTTGTGCCTCAATTAAATTTGGCACAGAGGTTGATAACATAATAATCTTCCATATTCCATATTTAAAATTTGCTGACAAACGGTACGAGGGTAGGAAAAATTGAAAATAAAGAATTTTTAAAAAAAATTTACAACTTTCTTTTTAGTACTGTAATGCTATATATTGTTGTGCCTCAATTAAATTTGGCACAGAGGTTGATAACATAATACTCTTTCATATTCCATATTCAAAATTCGCTGACAAACGGTACGAGGGTAGGAAAAATTGAAAATAAAGAATTTTTAAAAAAAATTTACAACTTTCTTTTTATTACTGTAATGCTATATATTGTTGTGCCTCAATTAAATTTGGCACAGAGGTTGATAACATAATTATCTTTCATATTCCATATTCAAAATTTGCTGACAAACGGTACGAGGTTAGGAAAAATTAAAAATAAAGAATTTTTTAAAAAAATTTACAACTTTCTTTTTATTACTGTAATGCTATATATTGTTGTGCCTCAATTAAATTTGGCACAGAGGTTGATAACATAAATATCTTGCATATTCCATATTCAAAATTCGCTGACAAACGGTACGAGGGTAGGAAAAATTAAAAATAAAGAATTTTTTAAAAAAATTTACAACTTTCTTTTTATTACTGTACTGCTATATATTGTTGTGCCTCAATTAAATTTGGCACAGAGGTTGATAACATAATACTCTTTCATATTCCATATTCAAAATTCGCTGACAAACGGTACGAGGGTAGGAAAAATTAAAAATAAAGAATTTTTTAAAAAAATTTACAACTTTCTTTTTATTACTGTAATGCTATATATTGTTGTGCCTCAATTAAATTTGGCACAGAGGTTGATAACATAATAATCTTTCATATTCCATATTCCAAATTCGCTGACAAACGGTACGAGGGTAGGAAAAATTGAAAATAAAGAATTTTAAAAAAAAATTTACAACTTTCTTTTTATTACTGTAACGCTATATATTGTTGTGCCTCAATTAAATTTGGCACAGAGGTTGATAACATAATAATCTTTCATTGATATTGATATTGATATTTCCAAGTATTAAGGTAGGTAGGAAATATCAATTTATATCGCGAAACATTCCCATACCCCACACTTGTTACTAAATTTTCGACTAAAAATATTGAAAAATGCTAAAAACTCATAATAAGGGGTTTTTTGTGACGAGAAATCGACTAGCACAATCAGTTTTTTGATAAAATCATTATTTCGCCTTCAAACAGAGTCATGAAATTTTCGAAAATCCACTTTTTAAAACAAAAAATACTCATAACTCGACTATTTGAAGAGATAGAACGTTCTAGTCTTGATCAATCGATTCAACGGAAAGTTTTACATCTTCGCACAAATTTTGAATTGATATTTCCGAGTAATAAGGTAGTTAGGAAAAATCAATGTATATCAAGAAATATTCCCATACCCCCCGCTTGTTACTAAATTTTCGACCAAAAATATTGAAAAATGCTAAAAATCCTTAATAAGGGGTTTCTTGGGACGAGAAATCGACTGGCACATTCAGTTTTTCGATAAAATCATTATTTCGCCTTCAAACAGAGTCATGAAATTTTCGAAAATCCACTTTTTAAAACAAAAAATACTCATAACTCGACTATTTGAAGAGATAGAACGTTCTAGTCTTGATCAATCGATTCAACGGAAAGTTTTACATCTTCGCACAAATTTTGAATTGATATTTCCGAGTAATAAGGTAGTTAGGAAAAATCAATGTATATCAAGAAATATTCCCATACCCCCCGCTTGTTACTAAATTTTCGACCAAAAATATTGAAAAATGCTAAAAATCCTTAATAAGGGGTTTCTTGGGACGAGAAATCGACTGGCACATTCAGTTTTTCGATAAAATCATTATTTCGCCTTCAAATAGAGTCATGAAATTTTCGAAAATCCACTTTTCAAAACAAAAAATACTCATAACTCGACTATTTAAGGAGATAGAACGTTCTAGTCTTGATCAATCGATTCAACGGAAAGTTTCACAAATTTTGAATCCCAATTTCCAAGTATCAAGGGAGTTAGGAAAAATCAATTTATATCGCGAAATATTCCCATACTCGCCTCCTTGTTACTGAATTTTCGACCAATAATGTTGAAAAATGCTAAAAACCCATAATAAGGGGTTTTTTGTGACGAGAAATCGAATGGCTTAATAAGTTTTTTGATAAAATCATTATTTCTCTTCAAATAGAGACATGAAATTTTCGAAAATCCACTTAAAACAAAAAATACTCATAACTCGACTATTTAAGGAGATAGAACGTTCTAGTTTTGACAAATCGATTCAACGGAAAGTTTTACATCATCGCACAAATTTTGAGTCCAAATTTCCAAGTATCAAGGGAGTTAGGAAAAATCAATCTATATCGCGAAATATTCCCATACCTCCCCTTGTTACTAAATTTTCGACCAAAAATATTGAAAAATGCTAAAAATCCTCAATAAGGGGTTTCTTGGGACGAGAAATCGACTGGCACATTGAGTTTTTTGATAAAATCAATATTTCGCCTTCAAACAGAGTCATGAAATTTTCGAAAATCCACTTTTCAAAACAAAAAATACTCATATCTCAACTATTTAGGGAGATAGAACGTTCTAGCCTTGACCAATCGATTCAACGGAAAGTTTTACATCTTCGCACAAATTTTGAATTGATATTTCCAAGTATCAAGGGAGTTAGGAAATATCAATATATATCGCGAAATATTCCCATACCCCACCCTTGTTACTAAATTTTCGACCAAAAATATTGAAAAATGCTAAAAGTCCTTAATAAGAGGTTTCTTGGGACGAGAAACCGACTGGCACATTCAGTTTTGTGATAAAGTTATTATTTCGCCTTCAAATAGAGTCATGAAATTTTCGAAAATCCACTTTTCAAAAAAAAAATACTAACTACTCGACTATTTAAAGAGAGAACGTTCTAGTCTTGACCAATCGATTCAACGGAAAGTTTTCCATCTTCGCACAAATTTTGAATCCATATTTCCAAGTATCAAGGGAGTTAGGAAAAATCAATTTATATCGCGAAATATTCCCATACCCCCCCCCCTTGTTACTAAATTTTCGAGCGAAAATATTGAAAAATGCTAAAAATCCTTAATAAGGGGTTTCTTGGGACGAGAAATCGACTGGCACATTCAGTTTTGTGATAAAGTTATTATTTTGCCTTCAAATAGAGTCATGAAATTTTCGAAAATCCACTTTTCAAAACAAAAAATACTCATAACTCGGCTATTTGGAGAGATAGAACGTTCTAGCCTTGACCAATCGATTCAACGGAAAGTTTAACATCTTCGCAAAAATTTTGAATTGATATTTCCAATTATTAGGGTAGTTAGGAAAAATCAATTTATATCGCGAAATATTCCCATACCCCCCCTTGTTACTTAATTTTCTACCGAAAATATTGAAAAATGCTAAAAATCCATAATAAGGGGTTTTTTGTTACGAGAAATCGACTGACACAATCAGTTTTTTGATAAAATCATTATTTCGCCTTCAAACAGAGTCATGAAATTTTCGAAAATCCACTTTTCAAAACAAAAAATACTCATAACTCGACTATTTGAAGAGATAGAACGTTCTAGTCTTGATCAATCGATTCAACGGAAAGTTTTACATCTTCGCACAAATTTTGAATTGATATTTCCAAGTATCAAGGGAGTTAGGAAAAATCAATCTATATCGCGAAATATTCCCATACCCCACCCTTGTTACTAAATTTTCGACCAAAAATATTGAAAAATGCTAAAAGTCCTTAATAAGAGGTTTCTTGGGACGAGAAATCGACTGGCACAATCAGTTTTTCGATAAAATCATTATTTCGCCTTCAAATAGATTCATGAAATTTTCGAAAATCCACTTTTCAAAACAAAAAATACTCATAACTCGACTATTTAAGGAGATAGAACGTTCTAGCCTTGACCAATCGATTCAACGGAAAGTTTTACATCTTCGCACAAATTTTGAATTGATATTTCCAAGTATTAAGGTAGGTAGGAAATATCAATTTATATCGCGAAACATTCCCATACCCCACACTTGTTACTAAATTTTCGACTAAAAATATTGAAAAATGCTAAAAACTCATAATAAGGGGTTTTTTGTGACGAGAAATCGACTGACACAATCAGTTTTTTGATAAAATCATTATTTCGCCTTCAAACAGAGTCATGAAATTTTCGAAAATCCACTTTTCAAAACAAAAAATACTCATAACTCGACTATTTGAAGAGATAGAACGTTCTAGTCTTGATCAATCGATTCAACGGAAAGTTTTACATCTTCGCACAAATTTTGAATTGATATTTCCAAGTAATAAGGTAGTTAAGAAAAATCAATTTATATCGCGAAATATTCCCATACCCCCCCTTGTTACTAAATTTTCGACCGAAAATATTGAAAAATGCTAAAAATCCATAATAAGGGGTTTTTTGTTACGAGAAATCGACTGACACAATCAGTTTTTTGATAAAATCATTATTTCGCCTTCAAATAGAGTCATGAAATTTTCGAAAATCCACTTTTCAAAAAAAAATACTAATTACTCGACTATTTAAAGAGAGAACGTTCTAGTTTTGACAAATCGATTCAACGGAAAGTTTTACATCATCGCACAAATTTTGAGTCCATATTTCCAAGTATCAAGGGAGTTAGGAAAAATCAATCTATATCGCGAAATATTCCCATACCCCCCCTTGTTACTAAATTTTCGACCAAAAATATTGAAAAATGCTAAAAATCCTTAATAAGGGGTTTCTTGGGACGAGAAATCGACTGGCACATTCAGTTTTTTGATAAAATTATTATTTCGCCTCCAAATAGAGTCATGAAATTTTCGAAAATCCACTTTTCAAAACAAAAAATACTCATATCTCAACTATTTAGGGGGATAGAACGTTCTAGTCTTGACCAATCGATTCAACGGAAAGTTTTACATCTTCGCACAAATTTTGAATTGATATTTCCAAGTAATAAGGTAGGTAGGAAATATCAATATATATCGCGAAATATTCCCATACCCCACCCTTGTTATTAAATTTTCGACCAAAAATATTGAAAAATGCTGAAAACCCATATTAACGGGTTTTTTGGGACGAGAAATCGACTGGCACAATCAGTTTTTTGATAAAATCAATATTTCGCCTTCAAATAGAGTCATGAAATTTTCGAAAATCCACTTTTCAAAACAAAAAATACTCATAACTCGACTATTTAAGGAGATAGAACGTTCTAGCCTTGACCAATCGATTCAACGGAAAGTTTTACATCTTCGCACCAATTTTGAATTGATATTTCCAAGTATTAAGGTAGGTAGGAAATATAAATTTATATCGCAAAATATTCCCATACCCCCCCTTGTTACTAAATTTTCTACCAAAAATATTGAAAAATGCTAAAAATCCTTAATAAGGGGTTTCTTGGGACAAGAAATCGACTGGCACAATCAGTTTTTTGATAAAATCATTATTTCGCCTTCAAATAGAGTCATGAAATTTTCGAAAATCCACTTTTCAAAACAAAAAATACTCATAACTCGACTAGTTAAGGAGATAGAACGTTCTAGTCTTAACCAATCGATTCAACGGAAAGTTTTACATCTTCGCACAAATTTTGAGTTGATATTTCCAAGTATTAAGGTAGGTAGGAAATATCAATTTATATCGCGAAATATTCCCATACCCCACCCTTGTTACTACATTATCGACCAAAAATATTGAAAAATGCTAAAAATCCTTAATAAGGGGTTTCTTGGGACAAGAAATCGACTGGCACAATCAGTTTTTTGATAAAATCAATATTTCGCCTTCAAATAGAGTCATGAAATTTTCGAAAATCCACTTTTCAAAACAAAAAATACTCATAACTCGGCTATTTAAGGAGATAGAACGTTCTAGTCTTAACCAATCGATTCAACGGAAAGTTTTACATCTTCGCACAAATTTTGAATGGATATTTCCCAGTATTAAGGTAGTTAGCAAAAATCAATTTATATCGCGAAATATTCCCATACCACCTTGTTACTAAATTTTCGACCAAAAACATTGAAAAATGCTGAAAACCCATATTAACGGGTTCTTTGGGACGAGAAATCGACTGACACAATCAGTTTTTTGATAAAATCATTATTTCGCCTTCAAACAGAGTCATGAAATTTTCGAAAATCCACTTTTCAAAACAAAAAATACTCATAACTCGACTATTTGAAGAGATAGAACGTTCTAGTCTTGATCAATCGATTCAGCGGAAAGTTTTACATCTTCGCACAAATTTTGAATTGATATTTCCAAGTTATAAGGTAGTTGGGAAAAATCAATTTATATCACGAAATATTCCCATACCCCCCGCTTGTTACTAAATTTTCGACCAAAAATATTAAAAAATGCTAAAAATCCATAATAAGGGGTTTTTTGTGACGAGAAATCGACTGACACAATCAGTTTTTTGATAAAATCATTATTTCGCCTTCAAATAGAGTCATGAAATTTTCGAAAATCCACTTTTCAAAAAAAAATTACTAATTACTCGACTATTTGAAGAGATAGAACGTTCTAGTCTTGACCAATCGATTCAACGGAAAGTTTTACATCTTCGCACAAATTTTGAATCCATATTTCCAAGTATCAAGGGAATTAGGAAAAATCAATTTATATCGCGACATATTCCCATACCCCCTTTGTTACTAAATTTTCGAGCGAAAATATTGAAAAATGCTAAAAATCCTTAATGAGGGGTTTTTTTGGGACGAGAAATTGACTGGCACAATCAGTTTTTTGATAAAATCATTATTTCGCCTTCAAATGGAGTCATGAAATTTTCGAAAATCCACTTTTCAAAACAAAAAATACTCATAACTCGACTATTTGAGGAGATAGAACGTTCTAGTCTTGACCAATCGATTCAACGGAAAGTTTTACATCTTCGCACAAATTTTGAATTGATATTTCCCAGTATCAAGGGAATTAGGAAAAATCAATTTATATCGCGAAATATTCCCATACCCCCCCCCCTTGTTACTAAATTTTCGACCAAAATATTGAAAAATGCTAAAAATCCATAATAAGGGGTTTTTTGTGACGAGAAATCGACTGACACAATCAGTTTTTTGACAAAATCATAATTTCGCCTTCAAATAGGGTCATGAAATTTCCGAAAATCCACTTTTCAAAACAAAAAATACTCATAACTCGACTATTCAAAGAGATAGAACGTTCTAGTCTTGAACAATCGATTCAACGGAAAGTTTTACATCTTCGCACAAATTTTGCATTGATATTTCCAAGTATTATAGTAGTTAGGAAAAATCAATCTATATCGCGATACCATGCCCTTGTTACTAAATTTTCGACAAAAAATATTGGAAAATGCTAAAAACACATAATGAGGGGTTTTTTGGGACGAGAAATCGACTGGCACAATCAGTTTTTTGATAAAATCATTATTTCGCCTGAAAATAGAGTCATGAAATTTTCGAAAATCCACTTTTACATCCAGTTTTACATCTTCGCACAAATTTTGAATCCATATTTCCAAGTATCAAGGGAGTTAGGAAAAATCAATTTATATCGCGAAATATTCCCATACCCCCCCCCTTGTTACTAAATTTTCGAGCGAAAATATTGAAAAATGCTAAAAATCCTTAATAAGGGGTTTCTTGGGACGAGAAATCGACTGGCACATTCAGTTTTTTGATAAAATTATTATTTCGCCTTCAAATAGAGGCATGAAATTTTCGAAAATCCACTTTTCAAAACAAAAAATACTCATAACTCGGCTATTTGAAGAGATAGAACGTTCTAGCCTTGACCAATCGATTCAACGGAAAGTTCTACATCTTTTCACAAATTTTGAATCCATATTTCCAAGTATCATAGGAGTTAGGAAAAATCAATTTATATCGCGAAATATTCCCATACTCCCCCCCCCCCTTGTTACTAAATTTTCTACCAAAAATATTGAAAAATGCTAAAAATCCTCAATAAGGAGTTTCTTGGGACGAGAAATCGACTGACACAATCAGTTTCTTGATAAAATCATTATTTCGCCTTCAAACAGAGTCATGAAATTTTCGAAAATCCACTTTTCAAAACAAAAAATACTCATAACTCGACTATTTGAAGAGATAGAACGTTCTAGTCTTGATCAATCGATTCAACGGAAAGTTTTACATCTTCGCACAAATTTTGAATTGATATTTCCAAGTAATAAGGTAGTTAGGAAAAATCAATTTATATCACGAAATATTCCCATACCCCCCCCCCCCTTGTTACTGAATTTTCGACAAAAAATATTGAAAAATGCTAAAAATCCATAATAAGGGGTTTCTTGGGACAAGAAATCGACTGACACAATCAGTTTTTTATAAAATCATTATTTCGCCTTCAAATAGAGTCATGAAATTTTCGAAAATCCACTTTTCAAAAAAAAAATACTTATTACTAGACTATTTGAAGAGAGAACGTTCTAGTCTTGACCAATCGATTCAACGGAAAGTTTTACATCTTCGCACAAATTTTGAATCCATATTTCCAAGTATCAAGGGAGTTAGGAAAAATCAATTTATATCGCGAAATATTCCCATACCCCCCCCCTTGTTACTAAATTTTCGACAAAAAATATTGAAAAATGCTAAAAATCCATAATAAGGGGATTCTTGGGACGAGAAATCGACTGACACAATCAGTTTTTTATAAAATCATTATTTCGCCTTCAAATAGAGTCATGAAATTTTCGAAAATCCACTTTTAAAAACAAAAAATACTCATAACTCGACTATTTAAGGAGATAGAACGTTCTAGTCTTGACAAATCGATTCAACGGAAAGTTTTACATCTTCGCACAAAATTTGAATCCATATTTCCAAGTATCAAGGGAGTTAGGAAAAACCAATTTATATCGCGAAATATTCTCATACCCCCCCCCCCCTTGTTACTAAATTTTCGACAAAAGAATTGAAAAATGCTAAAAATCCATAATAAGGGGTTTCTTGGGACGAGAAATCGACTGACACAATCAGTTTTTTGATAAAATCATTATTTCGCCTCCACTTTTAAAAACGAAAAATACTCATAACTTGACTATTTAAGGAGATAGAGAACGCTTTAGTCTGGACCAATCGATTAAACGGAAAGTTTTACATCTTCCCACAAATTTTGAATTCATATTTCCAAGTATTAAGTGAGTTAGAAAAAATCAATTTATATCGCGAAAGGTTCACATACCCCCACCTCCACCCCCTTGTTACTAAATTTTCGACCAAAAATATTGAAAAATGCTAAAAATCCCTAATAAGGGGTTTCTTGGGACGAGAAATCGACTGGCACATTCAGTTTTTTGTAAAAATTATTATTTCGCCTTCAAATAGAGTCATGAAATTTTAGAAAATCCACTTTTAAAAACAAAAAATACTCATAACTCGACTATTTAAGGAGATAGAACGTTCTAGTCTTGATCAATCGATTCAACGGAAAGTTTTACATCTTCGCACAAATTTTGAATCCATATTTCCAAGTATCAAGGGAGTTAGGAAAAATCAATTTATATCGCGAAATATTCCCATACCCCCCCCCCTGTTACTAAATTTTCGACCAAAAATATTGAAAAATGCTAAAAACCCATAATAAGGGGTTTTTTGGGACAAGAAATCGACTGGCACAATCAGTTTTTTGATAAAATTATTATTTCGCCTTCGAATAGAGTCATGAAATTTTCGAAAATCCACTTTTCAAAACAAAAAATACTCATAACTCGACTATTTAAGGAGATAGAACGTTCTAGTCTTGATCAATCGATTCAACGGAAAGTTTCACAAATTTTGAATCCCAATTTCCAAGTATCAAGGGAGTTAGGAAAAATCAATTTATATCGCGAAATATTCCCATACTCGCCTCCTTGTTACTGAATTTTCTACCAATAATGTTGAAAAATGCTCAAAACCCATAATAAGGGGTTTTTTGTGACGAGAAATCGACTGGCTTAACCAGTTTCTTTATAAAATTATTATTTCGCCTTCGAATAGAGTCATGAAATTTTCGAAAATCCACTTTTCAAAACAAAAAATACTCATAACTCGACTATTTAAAGTGATAGAACGTTCTAGTCTTGATCAATCGATTCAACGGAAAGTTTCACAAATTTTGAATCCCAATTACCAAAGTATCAAGGGAGTTAGGAAAAATAAATTTATATCGCGAAATATTCCCATACTCGCCTCCTTGTTACTGAATTTTCGACCAATAATGTTGAAAAATGCTAAAAACCCATAATAAGGGGTTTTTTGTGACGAGAATACGACTGGCTTAATCAGTTTTTTGATAAAATCATTATTTCTCTTCAAATAGAGTCATGAAATTTTCGAAAATCCACTTAAAACAAAAAATACTCATAACTCGACTATTTAAGGAGATAGAACGTTCTAGTTTTGACAAATCGATTCAACGGAAAGTTTTACATCTTCGCACAAATTTTGAGTCCATATTTCCAAGTATCAAGGGAGTTAGGAAAAATCAATCAATATCGCGAAATATTCCCATACCCCCCCTTGTTACTGAATTTTCGACCAAAAATATTGAAAAATGCTAAAACTCCTTAATAAGGGGTTTCTTGGGACAAGAAATCGACTGGCACATTCAGTTTTTTGATAAAATTATTATTTCGCCTTCAAATAGAGTCATGAAATTTTCGAAAATCCACGTTTCAAAACAAAAATACTCATATCTCAACTATTTGGGGAGATAGAACGTTCTAGTCTGGACCAATCGATTCAACGGAAAGTTTTACATCTTCGCACAAATTTTGAATTGATATTTCCAAGTAATAAGGTAGGTAGGAAATATCAATATATATCGCGAAATATTCCCATACGCCACCCTTGTTACTAAATTTTCTACCAAAAATATTGAAAAATGCTAAAAATCCATAATAAGGGGTTTCTTGGGACAAGAAATCGACTATTTGAGGAGATAGAACGTTCTAGCCTTGACCAATCGATTCAACGGAAAGTTTTACATCTTCGCACAAATTTTGAATTGATATTTCCAAGTATTAAGGTAGGTAGGAAATATCAATTTATATCGCGAAATATTCCCATACCCCACCCTTGTTACTAAATTTTCCACCAAAAATATCGAAAAATGCTAAAAACTCATAATAAGGGGTTTTTTGTGACGAGAAATCGACTGGCACAATCAGTTTTTTGTTAAAATCATTATTTCTCTTCAAATAGAGTCATGAAATTTTCGAAAATCCACTTTTCAAAACAAAAAATACTCATAACTCGACTATTTGAGGAGATAGAACGTTCTAGCCTTGACCAATCGATTCAACGGAAAGTTTTACATCTTCGCACAAATTTTGAATTGATATTTCCAAGTATTAAGGTAGGTAGGAAATATCAATTTATATCGCGAAATATTCCCATACCCCACCCTTGTTACTAAATTTTCCACCAAAAATATCGAAAAATGCTAAAAACTCATAATAAGGGGTTTTTTGTGACGAGAAATCGACTGGCACAATCAGTTTTTTGTTAAAATCATTATTTCTCTTCAAATAGAGTCATGAAATTTTCGAAAATCCACTTTTCAAAACAAAAAATACTCATAACTCGGCTATTTGAAGAGATAGAACGTTCTAGCCTTGACCAATCGATTCAACGGAAAGTTTTACATCTTCGCACAAATTTTGAATTGATATTTCCAATTATTAGGGTAGTTAGGAAAAATCAATTTATATCGCGAAATATTCCCATACCCCCACTTGTTACTAAATTTTCGACCAAAAATATTGAAAAATGCTAAAAATCCATAATAAGGGGTTTCTTGGGACAAGAAATCGACTGGCACAATCAGTTTTTTGATAAAATCATTATTTCGCCTTCAAATAGAGTCATGAAATTTTCGAAAATCCACTTTTCAAAACAAAAAATACTCATAACTCGACTATTTAAGGAGATAGAACGTTCTAGTCTTAACCAATCGATTCAACGGAAAGTTTTACATCTTCGCACAAATTTTGAATGGATATTTCCCAGTATTAAGGTAGTTAGCAAAAATCAATTTATATCGCGAAATATTCCCATACCCCCTTGTTACTAAATTTTCGACCAAAAACATTGAAAAATGCTGAAAACCCATATTAACGGGTTTTTTGGGACGAGAAATCGACTGGCACAATCAGTTTTTTGATAAAATCATTATTTCGCCTTCAAACAGAGTCATGAAATTTTCGAAAATCCACGTTTCAAAACAAAAATACTCATATCTCAACTATTTAGGGAGATAGAACGTTCTAGTCTGGACCAATCGATTCAACGGAAAGTTTTACATCTTCGCACAAATTTTGAATTGATATTTCCAAGTAATAAGGTAGGTAGGAAATATCAATATATATCGCGAAATATTCCCATACGCCACCCTTGTTACTAAATTTTCTACCAAAAATATTGAAAAATGCTAAAAACCCATGATGATGGGTTTTTTGTGGACAAGAAATTGACTGGCACAATCAATTTTTTTGATAAAATCAATATTTCGCCTTCAAATAGAGTCATGAAATTTTCGAAAATCCACTTTTCAAAACAAAAAATACTCATAACTCGACTATTTGAGGAGATAGAACGTTCTAGCCTTGACCAATCGATTCAACGGAAAGTTTTACATCTTCGCACAAATTTTGAATTGATATTTCCAAGTATTAAGGTAGGTAGGAAATATCAATTTATATCGCGAAATATTCCCATACCCCACCCTTGTTACTAAATTTTCCACCAAAAATATTGAAAAATGCTAAAAACTCATAATAAGGGGTTTTTTGTGACGAGAAATCGACTGGCACAATCAGTTTTTTGATAAAATCATTATTTCTCTTCAAATAGAGTCATGAAATTTTCGAAAATCCACTTTTCAAAACAAAAAATACTCATAACTCGGCTATTTGAAGAGATAGAACGTTCTAGCCTTGACCAATCGATTCAACGGAAAGCTTTACATCTTCGCACAAATTTTGAATTGATATTTCCAATTATTAGGGTAGTTAGGAAAAATCAATTTATATCGCGAAATATTCCCATACCCCCACTTGTTACTAAATTTTCGACCAAAAATATTGAAAAATGCTAAAAATCCTTAATAAGGGGTTTCTTGGGACAAGAAATCGACTGGCACAATCAGTTTTTTGATAAAATCATTATTCCGCCTTCAAATAGAGTCATGAAATTTTCGAAAATCCACTTTTCAAAACAAAAAATACTCATAACTCGACTATTTAAGGAGATAGAACGTTCTAGTCTTAACCAATCGATTCAACGGAATGTTTTACATCTTCGCACAAATTTTGAATGGATATTTCCCAGTATTAAGGTAGTTAGCAAAAATCAATTTATATCGCGAAATATTCCCATACCCCCTTGTTACTAAATTTTCGACCAAAAACATTGAAAAATGCTGAAAACCCATATTAACGGGTTTTTTGGGACGAGAAATCGACTGGCACAATCAGTTTTTTGATAAAATCATTATTTCGCCTTCAAACAGAGTCATGAAATTTTCGAAAATCCACTTTTCAAAACAAAAAATACTCATTACTCGACTATTTGAAGAGATAGAACGTTTTAGTCTTGATCAATCGATTCAACGGAAAGTTTTACATCTTCGCACAAATTTTGAATTGATATTTCCAAGTAATAAGGTAGTTAGCAAAAATCAATTTATATCGCGAAATATTCCCATACCCCCTTGTTACTAAATTTTCGACCAAAAACATTGAAAAATGCTGAAAACCCATATTAACGGGTTTTTTGGGACGAGAAATCGACTGGCACAATCAGTTTTTTGATAAAATCATTATTTCGCCTTCAAACAGAGTCATGAAATTTTCGAAAATCCACGTTTCAAAACAAAAATACTCATATATCAACTATTTAGGGAGATAGAACGTTCTAGTCTGGACCAATCGATTCAACGGAAAGTTTTACATCTTCGCACAAATTTTGAATTGATATTTCCAAGTGATAAGGTAGGTAGGAAATATCAATATATATCGCGAAATATTCCCATACGCCACCCTTGTTACTGAATTTTCTACCAAAAATATTGAAAAATGCTAAAAACCCATGATGATGGGTTTTTTGTGGACAAGAAATTGACTGGCACAATCAATTTTTTTGATAAAATCAATATTTCGCCTTCAAATAGAGTCATGAAATTTTCGAAAATCCACTTTTCAAAACAAAAAATACTCATAACTCGACTATTTGAGGAGATAGAACGTTCTAGCCTTGACCAATCGATTCAACGGAAAGTTTTACATCTTCGCACAAATTTTGAATTGATATTTCCAAGTATTAAGGTAGGTAGGAAATATCAATTTATATCGCGAAATATTCCCATACCCCACCCTTGTTACTAAATTTTCCACCAAAAATATTGAAAAATGCTAAAAACTCATAATAAGGGGTTTTTTGTGACGAGAAATCGACTGGCACAATCAGTTTTTTGATAAAATCATTATTTCTCTTCAAATAGAGTCATGAAATTTTCGAAAATCCACTTTTCAAAACAAAAAATACTCATAACTCGGCTATTTGAAGAGATAGAACGTTCTAGCCTTGACCAATCGATTCAACGGAAAGTTTTACATCTTCGCACAAATTTTGAATTGATATTTCCAATTATTAGGGTAGTTAGGAAAAATCAATTTATATCGCGAAATATTCCCATACCCCCACTTGTTACTAAATTTTCGACCAAAAATATTGAAAAATGCTAAAAATCCTTAATAAGGGGTTTCTTGGGACAAGAAATCGACTGGCACAATCAGTTTTTTGATAAAATCATTATTCCGCCTTCAAATAGAGTCATGAAATTTTCGAAAATCCACTTTTCAAAACAAAAAATAATCATAACTCGACTATTTAAGGAGATAGAACGTTCTAGTCTTAACCAATCGATTCAACGGAAAGTTTTACATCTTCGCACAAATTTTGAATGGATATTTCCCAGTATTAAGGTAGTTAGCAAAAATCAATTTATATCGCGAAATATTCCCATACCCCCTTGTTACTAAATTTTCGACCAAAAACATTGAAAAATGCTGAAAACCCATATTAACGGGTTTTTTGGGACGAGAAATCGACTGGCACAATCAGTTTTTTGATAAAATCATTATTTCGCTTTCAAACAGAGTCATGAAATTTTCGAAAATCCACTTTTCAGAACAAAAAATACTCATTACTCGAACATTTGAAGAGATAGAACGTTTTAGTCTTGATCAATCGATTCAACGGAAAGTTTTACATCTTCGCACAAATTTTGAATTGATATTTCCAAGTAATAAGGTAGTTAGGAAAAATCAATTTATATCACGAAATATTCCCATACCCCCGCTTGTTACTAAATTTTCGACCAAAAATATTGAAAAATGCTAAAAATCCTTAATAAGGGGTTTCTTGGGACAAGAAATCGACTGGCACAATCAGTTTTTTGATAAAATCATTATTCCGCCTTCAAATAGAGTCATGAAATTTTCGAAAATCCACTTTTCAAAACAAAAAATAATCATAACTCGACTATTTAAGGAGATAGAACGTTCTAGTCTTAACCAATCGATTCAACGGAAAGTTTTACATCTTCGCACAAATTTTGAATGGATATTTCCCAGTATTAGGGTAGTTAGCAAAAATCAATTTATATCGCGAAATATTCCCATACCCCCTTGTTACTAAATTTTCGACCAAAAACATTGAAAAATGCTGAAAACCCATATTAACGGGTTTTTTGGGACGAGAAATCGACTGGCACAATCAGTTTTTTGATAAAATCATTATTTCGCTTTCAAACAGAGTCATGAAATTTTCGAAAATCCACTTTTCAGAACAAAAAATACTCATTACTCGACCATTTGAAGAGATAGAACGTTTTAGTCTTGATCAATCGATTCAACGGAAAGTTTTACATCTTCGCACAAATTTTGAATTGATATTTCCAAGTAATAAGGTAGTTAGGAAAAATCAATTTATATCACGAAATATTCCCATACCCCCGCTTGTTACTAAATTTTCGACCAAAAATATTAAAAAATGCTAAAAATCCATAATAAGGGGTTTTTTGTGACGAGAAATCGACTGACACAATCAGTTTTTTGATAAAATCAACATTTCGAGTAGATATACTAGGAGGGTTCTGGACCACAGGTTTGTGCATTACCCCCACATAATTCGTAATCTGCATGGCGATTAACCTAACGTAATTCGAATGTTGCATGGCGCTAGTGGTGGGGGGTTTGCATGTTAACCTCTCGAAAAGTGGGCTAACCCCACGAAGATTGGCTGCTCGAAAAACGTATGCTAGATGGCAGGTGTGACCGCTCGAAAATCGTTCAACAGTAACGTATGATAGATGGCGCTAGTAGTGATTTTGACCGCTCGAAAATCGTTCTGAAAAAAAAAACTTACGTGCGACGCGAACCATCGTCGCCACAACTGCCATGTACCATACCCTGACACTCTTAGCGCTAGGCCAGCAAGCCTTACGGAGAATGGATTCAGATATGGTATAGTTGCTACAGATTTGCTTAAAAGACGATTTGTACAGTAGGATCGTTGGCATGTGACGATTTGCGGATGTACGAGGTTATGTCACAAAGGTGTCAAAAGGACCGTTGACATGTGACGATTTGCAGATGTACGAGGTTATGTCACAAATATGTCAAAAGGGCCGTCGACATGTGATGATTTGTGGATGTACGAGGTTATGTCACAAAGGTGTCAAAAGGACCGTTGACATGTGACACACGATTTGAAGATGTACGAGGTTACGTCACAAAGTAGGACCGTAGACATGTGACACACGATTTGCGGATATACAGAGATATGTCACAAAGTAGAATGTCAAAAGGGTCGTTGTACATCACACGATTTGTGGATGGGTATCTCACAAAAATGTCAAAAGAACCGTGACGTTTTGCGGATGTACAGGGGTATGTCACAAATTAGGATGTTAAAAGGACCGTGACGATTTGTTGTACAGGGATATGTCACAAAGTCAAGAGAACATGTGACACATGATTTGCGGATGTACGAGGCTATGTCACAAAGGTGTCAAAAGGACCGTCGACATGTGACACATCAAACGATTTGCGGATGTACGAGGTTATGACACAAAGGTGTCAAAAGGACCGTTGACATGTGACGATTTGCGGATGCACGAGGTTATGTCACAAAGTAGGGCGTCAAAAGATCCGTTGTCATGTGACGATTTGCGGATGTACGAGGTTATGTCACAAAGGTGTCAAAAGATCCGTTGACATATGACACACGATTTGTGTATGTACAGGGGTCACAAAGTAAAGAGGCCTGACACTCTTAGCATCAGTTTAAAAAAAACAAAATCATGTTTGATATATTTATTCTGAAAGAAAAATGTTCTCTAATTTAAACTTTTAACAATCTCCGTCAGAGGGTAATATTCCATTATACAATCGTGAATTAAGATGCAATATACTTTTGTATTTTTCGGAAATCCTCGGTTTGCTTCAATATCGAGTTTAACGTCGACTGTTGATGCTTTCATGCCTTCCTCCTGCTTACTACAATCAACAATAAACAAGGCATGATTCTTGAATGCGTCATAGTCCAGCAAAGGTTGCTTTTGCGAGCAATGCATGTAACTCGGATAAAATTCAGCATAATTGAAGTGAGCTTCATTGTAATCTGTTTTCCCGAAATTCAACTGCATGCGTTCATTTGGCCAATATTCACCATTTAAGGATAGTCTGATACTTTGAATATCGACATCATCAAATTGTGTAGGATCTGCATTGGTATTATTGCGTTTCCCAGTTTGAAAGCAAACAATAACATATCTAGGACGTTCGACTGATGTACTCGTTTTAACTGCCCACACTTCTCGCGTTGCACCCGTTGTAATTGCGGGCAATTCATGCATTTCCCACTTCCTGAAAGCCATTACGATCGGCTGATCTTTTTGAATTGATTTCATCAATTCCAATTTAATGTCATCATTGGGATAGATGTGTTTTATTTTCAACTCTATGCTCGTAATTCCAATGGTGGCAGTTGTAACAGTCGATGATCCATCGGCAAGTACATTTTCTCGAATAATTACACAATCATTATCGTTTCTGGCTCGTACAAGACGAATTGTTTGTCGACCGCAAGTTATCAAGGGATAGTCATTAAATATATTAAATGTGCTTAAGCGGTATTTGCAAATTGAAAGATTTATCAGCAGCATTCATAATTGGACTGTTGGGATAATTCCAGCCTGCAATCGCCATATGGTTTGAATCTTGCACATTGTAACATGTCAATGCACGAACGGCACTAACAATACCAGGGTCTCGAACGGTTTCTATCTCTCTTGCACTTTCGCTGTAACTACATGAATCGAAAAGAAATGCTCCAACATTATTAACTAATTTAACATCTCCAGCTCCTTGTACGGTGATATTTCCTTTAATGCATAGCAATGTTTCATTCATAGCAAAAAATGAATCCACTTGATTTATGCTAAATTCTACAACGTCATTACAATTGAAAGACTTAATGAACGGTGCATAGGTACGATATTCTGCTCTTCGAATTGATTCGTCTATTACTGGTTTACGGTAAATATCAAACATTGGCAGCATGCTTGTTGCCGATTGCAAACGCTGTTTTTTCGCATAAGTAGTAGTCATTTTAGTGGTTGACAATACGAAATCCCAACGATCGTAGAAACAATTTGTTTGCAGGTGTAAGATGTTTTTGTCGCTGTTGACGTCTGGATGATAGATTGAATAATGATGACGAATGTATTGTTTGTATGTTTTTATTATCTATTACTAGTCCCATTTGCTTCTCGATCTCAATTCCAATACCAATGTACTGAGTTCTCCACGAAAATTGATTGCTCTTCCGTTTTGATCTAATGCCAATACTGATATGCAGCTGATTTCACGTTGCGGCGTAACTGGTAGATATAGTAAATTGTGTGGTATTTCGTCAATAGCGTACCCTGGATCAACTTGAATAACAAATTCATAAAAAGTATGTGAAGGTGTATCACCATCGAAGGCTCCTGTGGTAATGTTACATTCAAATCGAATACTAGATACTTTTATAATTTTTACAGGCAAATTTGAAGAATGTTTCTCATTAGCATCCAATATTTGCGGTGAAAATCCCAATATCTCACCCAAACTGTCTGATTCCATAAAAGAGATTCGATATTTGCTTAATATCTCACACTGTATAGTATTATTGTTTGATTTTAATGAAAATTCCGCTTCTGTGTTATGTCCCAATTTGCTGCGTATGAAACATTCAATGTCGGCTATTTCATAACATCCAGTAGGGATATCAAACGTGTGCAATTCATCATTAATGTAGTAGTAGAATTTTTTATTTTCAACATTGGGTATTGTGTGATAAGAGTGGAAAGATCTCAATGCCAATTCGTAATCCAAATTCGGATCCAATGCGATAGGCATAGCAGGTTGAAATGTAAACATATGATTTGTGCTGTTGACGCGTAACAACATCTTGTTATAAACTGATAGAATTTGTGGAATATGGATGCTTAAATAACACAAACTAATCCAAAAAAAAATTTATTACTAAAACATTATTTGCTTACATTTTTATTACAAATATAACAGTCAGCTTGAGAAGTGGGAGGACCATCCCAATGCGTGTCCCATTCGGGACGATTATAATGCACAAAACAAGGCATACGTATTTGTAAATCAAAATTTGTTTTGTAATTATAGGAAAGCTTATTCCAAATTTCAACAAGTTCTAATGGTTTTACAAATTTTATTAAATATTGAATAGGAACTTGCTCAAGTTCATCCTCTGTATAACTACACAGAGATTTCTTTTGATAAATATTTGACAATTGATCATTCATTGTTGCTGCTGTTGATAGAGAAACTTTAAACACAAATGGCCACAATTAACTTGATCATATGTTTGAAATTGTTTGTTATTGTAAAAAATTTTGATATTCTTTCCTCCACGTCTCCAATATTGAACAAGTTCGCGGCAAGGCCTCAGATTACCGAATGAATCGAAATATTCAACATTGTCATTGTTCTTACAATAAGCCACCCAGTGTGTACCGCTATTATTTCTAAATTTACGACTGCACATTCTTTTTGCCGAGGAGAACTGTCTTTAGGTATTTCATCACGCATAAAAACATCTCGAAAATTTTTTAATTTTAGTAATTTCGCATACCGCTTAATTTCTATGTCATACAGTGCACGGTTCGGTCATTTTATCGGTAATTCTAGTCATTTTTGTTGACGCTGTTTTTTTAAAAACAAACCGAATCCCCCTCGCGCATTTTTTCTCATATACAAGCCCGATCCAATTTGTTGTTCCATTGCTTTATTGTGACGAACTTCTTCTTCAAATTTTTTTTGTGCAGTACGTGCGTCAACCACTGTTTTTGCTACGCCAGCCGCTCCACCCGCAAGCGCACCAACAGCCGACAATCCTGCGAACAGTGGTAAAAGTGGTAGGAAACCACCACTCTTTGGCATTGGAATTATTCGTGGTACATCAATTTTTTTTGCACCTCCAAGCTGTTTAACTATTGTTTTAGCTGTTCGCAAAGCAAATAGAGCCGTTTCAGGTAGTGAACTACCACCCTGCTTGTTGACAGTTTTGTTTAATTTTTGAATGACTGCACGATTAAAGGAATGTTTCTTTGCTTTTTTCTTTATTCTCCCAACTACACGACATCCCATTCCGAGTTTTCTTTTCATCTTCATGCCTCCAGTAACGAGTAAAGCCGCAGTTTTTTCTCCGAGAGATGAATCCTTTGACCTAACACGTGCCCAGGCTTTATTTTCCAAATCTTTGTCAGCTAAATGTCTCTGATCTAGTGAATTGGTCTTTGAATACGCGATATCGTGTTGTTTGCAGGCGCTGTCCAACGGATTAATGCCCCTATCACCGCGTGCAAGTCGTTTTTCTAGTTTTGTTCCAGCTAAAAACAAATTATTAGAAACACCAAAAAAATTTTTTTTTCCAACTCACGTCCACAAAATTGGTATGTCGGGATATGAAATTCAAACGGCAGTTTATTTATTAGAGTGTTTAGTAGACCAGCTCCTTCAAACACCAACATTAAGACTGATGACAAGTGATATAGTGACTGATATATTTATAGAATGTTTGTCTGTAATTGACACAAGATGAATATCGTTCAACAGAAGAACATGCTACCCATTGAGAACTTGGACTTTGCAGTGAAGTCGACAATTTGTAAACATGGCATACTACTTCCAAACTCTTTTCGTGCCATAATATGTGGTCCTAGTGGCTGTGGCAAGACAAACGTGATGCTCTCACTGCTATTCAATTCAAATGGCGTAAAATTTGAAAATGTCTATGTCTATTCGAAATCGTTATTTCAGGAAAAGTACCAACTACTTGCCGAGGTATTGTCGAATGTCAAAGGTGTGAAATATTTTCCGTTTCGTGATAATGAGGAAATTATAAGTCCAGAAGAGGCGAGAACAAATTCCATTTTTGTATTTGATGACGTTGCATGTGATGGACAGCAGAAAATACGTGAATACTATTCAATGTGCCGACACAAGAATATTGATGCTCTCTATCTCTGTCAAACTTACTCTAAAATACCCAAACAATTGATTAGAGATAATTGTAATATCATTATACTTTTCAAACAGGATGAAATCAATCTCAAACACATATTCGATGAACACGTCTCGCCAGACATGACATTTGATATGTTTAAGCAAATGTGTGGGATGTGCTGGTCGGACAAGTACGGTGCTTTAGTTATTGTTAAAGGCGATTGGAAAATGAAACTGCAATTTTTTAACATTTTTTTTATTAAGCTAAAATACATATAACAGAAATTTTCACTAAAGATCCTCTAAATCATTTATAACTTTATGTTTGAAAAAATAAATAAATTCACGAAGTGCATAAGAAAAAAGACTTTCAGGCGGTGAACTCTCACAGAAGGCGTACAAAAGTTCCAATTTACAAAGATCACTTATTGTCTTGTAATTTTGCGAAAATGTTTTAATAATATCCATTACATTTTTATAATACGCATGAAAATTTAGGTATTCCAGCTGCAGAATACGATGCGAAATTAAACAACGGTCAATATGAATAATGTTTTCAACATCTTGCTGTGACAGTAAAAAATTAGTTCCATGTTTGCGTAAATCTAGAAATCTCTCAGAATCCCAAACAACTGAGTTTATAATACAATAGTCACCACACTGAATTTGTTGAGGTAGTTCTTGCTCTTCACCACTGTTTAGTTCTGGATGGATATACTTGTTACTTCTAATCAAGTCTATTAATACCGACCACTCATATGCACTGAATGATATGGCAGTGTTGGGTTTCTCACAACATGATAAAATAATGGCAGGTGTGAATGTTCTCGCTACACTTATTCCGCATCCTATATTGAAAACTTGTGTAGAATACTGTGTATATAACAAGTATTGTGTTTCAGATGTGGCAGCCATCTCATAATTTTCCAAAATTCTATCCAATTCACTAGAGTAATTCGGCTCACTCGAAAAATCTGATTCAAAACAGCTGTCTGTACTACTAAAAGACATTTTTTCACTTCAACAAAATACAAAGACTGACTGCGACGTCAATTCACAAAGTTTTATATACAATTTGTGCAAATTAATGTTGCCACATGTTGATAAAATTTCTAGAAAATACGACGTTTCTCATACAATATCTGTATTTTCAATCCAGCTATTGTCTTTTTCAGGAAATCCCAACCATTTCACAAAAATCTTGCTACCTCTTCTTTTAATAACCTTTTCTACCAAGTAAATGTTTGGATTTCTTACTTTTTGAATTTCTGCTTCGTAAAAAGCACCGCTGATTGGTGTACCCGATAAATCGTGAAGTAAATATGTAGTAGGAGTTGTTAATTTAACCTTGGAAACGATAAAATTTTCTGTTGTGTAATTAGGATGGTAACTTTTTTCAAATACATGTTTCAACTTGCTGATACGAACGTGATCTCCAACTTGAAATTTCGCTGCACGTCTCTTTGCCGATGGTATCGAATAAACTTGTTGTAAAATTGCCAGCTCGTTTTTCTTATTAACTTGTATGGGTTTCATGGAGATCGTACGATGAAATGAATTATTGTACTCTCGAGTAATTTCAGGTAAAATGTCTATCCATTTATATGTACCATGTAAGCTGAAGTATTTGTACAATTTCATTTTCAGTGTACGAATTGCGCGTTCTGCAATGCTTGCCTTCATTATGCTAAACGTATTATAGTGGTTTATTCCATGTTGTTTCATTAAACTTTGAAATTTCTTGTTAAAAAATTCAGTGCCCTGATCGGTTTGTAAATTTTTCGGACTTCCATGTTTACTGTGAGCAATTATATCAGCGAACGCTTCCGTAACTTCAAGAGCGGTTTTTGTTTTCAACGGTCGAGTCCACATAAACTTTGAAAATGTGTCGATTACCACCAAAATTAATTTATAGCTTTGATTAGAGTCGGAAAATAATCTGAACTCTCCGAGATCTGCTTGCCAGGATTCATTAAGACCCTTAATTATTGTTCTCCTTCGAGGAAATTTTTTTCTCAGAGGTTTATGAAGTTCATTAACGAGCTGTATTTTTTCCTTGGACATTGTTGTACTCAGTATGCAAGTGAAAGTTTATTTGAGCGATATGCGTACCATACTAACGTATAAACTGAAGGAATTTATTTTCCTTGTTTCTTTTAATTACCTTTTCTACCAAGTATATTTCCGTGCGGAGGAATAGATATATGATTATATGACATGAACCTTTTATTCATTTCTTCATAAAGTGCAGTTACATTGTTTCCAATGATCGCTTCTAGATCCTCCTTTGCTTTCAATAATGCTGCATCTGTGAGTTTTTTGTTTTCAATTAGATGGTTTTGGAATTTTTTAACTGTTTCCTCCTCAATTTGAAGTAATGTATTATCCACATATTTCTTACAGTCATTCACAGTGTCAAGAACAATACGTAATATGTTGGTTTCAGTTTGAACTAGTGTTGAGTGCAAGTACTTTTTGTTGACGGCATCTTTATCTTTAACGGGAGGATCCAAATTTGAAATTTTTACATTTTTAGCATCAATGTCTCCTTCATCAGTGTGTGGAAAATCTGCTCTAACATATGGGTTAGAGGAATAGTATGCATTTCTATAAGACTGTCTATGACCGAATTTATCGATTGTCATTGTACGACTAATGCGATAAAACAATTGTTATTCAATTATATTAGCCTCTCTAAGCTCATTAATGATTGCTATAATTTCATTGTTGATAAATGCTGAGGTGTTGCCAGCATCTTTTGATGCGATTAGTAATTTTAAGCGGGCAATCAATTCATTAGCATCATCCCAATAAATATATTCCATTGGTTTATCGGTGTAAGTTAAACGGTCTACGTTGAGCCCTTTACCTGTGAATGCTTGCGATCTTGTGGTTATTGTCTTTTCTAGAGGAGTGCGTAGATCTTTAAAAAGTGGTTTGATTATTGCATGATATTTGTTGGTAGAAGAAGACTTTAAACGATTTCGAGAGTTGAGATGAACGCCAGTATAAGTCAATAGAGTTTTGTAATTTTTCAAATCTTTTGCAGTATAACGAAAAGGGTTGGCGTAAAAAATCAGCTGATATAGACCTAGACTACGTTTTATTTGATTTTCTTCATGATTGGCTTCGGCAAGTATGTGAATATCTCCACCACTTTCGTTGTCAAAATCTATTCTCCTTCGACCCAACATCCACCCGATGCCATCCACGTGAATAGGTCCATAGTTATGATCAATCTTACTATCTTTGCGAATATATTCTTCAATATATTTTCGACTAATTTGGGGATAATCCGATAAATCTTCTTCACATAGCGTGTCTGAGACTGTTGCTTCTTCTGCACTATCATATAATTCATCCTCTGATGTGCTGCTGTTCTCAGTTTTTTCCGAATCGTGGGCGACGTCATCATCGATCAAAGGTTCGTCTTTTGGTTCTGTTTTCGGCTCATCATTCTTAATGGAAGCTTCCATTGCTTTAGAAGACGATTCAACAATTTTTTTGAGTGGTTTTGAAATCGGTTTAAATAATTTATTTAGAGACTCATCGTATTCTGTTTTTCCCAACTTTAATGTGAGATATTTTTTGCGAATTGTACGAGCTAATTCATTTACTTTTTTCTTACGCAGAGCCGTAGCAAGAATGTGATTGTTGTCTGGCATTTTGTCAATGAATGATTGCATGGTGTTGACCACTTATATTTTTATATATTGATCGAATCCTTTACGATAACGTCCGTTGATGAGAGGAAAATCTTTAACAATAACTAAAGCACCGTACTTGTCCGACCAGCACATCCCACACATTTGCTTAAACATATCAAATGTCATGTCTGGCGAGACGTGTTCATCGAATATGTGTTTGAGATTGATTTCATCCTGTTTGAAAAGTATAATGATATTACAATTATCTCTAATCAATTGTTTGGGTATTTTAGAGTAAGTTTGACAGAGATAGAGAGCATCAATATTCTTGTGTCGGCACATTGAATAGTATTCACGTATTTTCTGCTGTCCATCACATGCAACGTCATCAAATACAAAAATGGAATTTGTTCTCGCCTCTTCTGGACTTATAATTTCCTCATTATCACGAAACGGAAAATATTTCACACCTTTGACACTCGACAATACCTCGGCAAGTAGTTGATACTTTTCCTGAAATAACGATTTCGAATAGACATAGACATTTTCAAATTTTACGCCATTTGAATTGAATAGCAGTGAGAGCATCACGTTTGTCTTGCCACAGCCACTAGGACCACATATTATGGCACGAAAAGAGTTTGGAAGTAGTATGCCATGTTTACAAATTGTCGACTTCACTGCAAAGTCCAAGTTCTCAATGGGTAGCATGTTCTTCTGTTGAACGATATTCATCTTGTGTCAATTACAGACAAACATTCTATAAATATATCAGTCACTATATCACTTGTCATCAGTCTTAATGTTGGTGTTTGAAGGAGCTGGTCTACTAAACACTCTAATAAATAAACTGCCGTTTGAATTTCATATCCCGACATACCAATTTTGTGGACGTGAGTTGGAAAAAAAAATTTTTTGGTGTTACTAATAATTTGTTTTTAGCTGGAACAAAACTAGAAAAACGACTTGCACGCGGTGATAGGGGCATTAATCCGTTGGACAGCGCCTGCAAACAACACGATATCGCGTATTCAAAGACCAATTCACTAGATCAGAGACATTTAGCTGACAAAGATTTGGAAAATAAAGCCTGGGCACGTGTTAGGTCAAAGGATTCATCTCTCGGAGAAAAAACTGCGGCTTTACTCGTTACTGGAGGCATGAAGATGAAAAGAAAACTCGGAATGGGATGTCGTGTAGTTGGGAGAATAAAGAAAAAAGCAAAGAAACATTCCTTTAATCGTGCAGTCATTCAAAAATTAAACAAAACTGTCAACAAGCAGGGTGGTAGTTCACTACCTGAAACGGCTCTATTTGCTTTGCGAACAGCTAAAACAATAGTTAAACAGCTTGGAGGTGCAAAAAAAATTGATGTACCACGAATAATTCCAATGCCAAAGAGTGGTGGTTTCCTACCACTTTTACCACTGTTCGCAGGATTGTCGGCTGTTGGTGCGCTTGCGGGTGGAGCGGCTGGCGTAGCAAAAACAGTGGTTGACGCACGTACTGCACAAAAAAAATTTGAAGAAGAAGTTCGTCACAATAAAGCAATGGAACAACAAATTGGATCGGGCTTGTATATGAGAAAAAATGCGCGAGGGGGATTCGGTTTGTTTCTAAAAAAACAGCGTCAACAAAAATGACTAGAATTACCGATAAAATTACCGAACCGTGCACTGTATGACATAGAAATTAAGCGGTATGCGAAATTACTAAAATTAAAAAATTTTCGAGATGTTTTTATGCGTGATGAAATACCTAAAGACAGTTCTCCTCGACAAAAAGAATGTGCAGTCGTAAATTTAGATGTTTCAAATAATAGCGGTACACACTGGGTGGCTTATTGTAAGAACAATGACAATGTTGAATATTTCGATTCATTCGGTAATCTGAGGCCTTGCCGCGAACTTGTTCAATATTGGAGACGTGGAGGAAAGAATATCAAAATTTTTTACAATAACAAACAATTTCAAACATATGATCAAGTTAATTGTGGCCATTTGTGTTTAAAGTTTCTCTATCAACAGCAGCAACAATGAATGATCAATTGTCCAATATTTATCAAAAGAAATCACTGTGTAGTTATACAGAGGATGAACTTGAGCAAGTTCCTATTCAACATTTAATAAAATTTGTAAAACCATTAGAACTTGTTGAAATTTGGAATAAGCTTTCCTATAATTACAAAACAAATTTTGATTTACAAATACGTATGCCTTGTTTTGTGCATTATAATCGTCCCGAATGGGACACGCATTGGGATGGTCCTCCCACTTCGCAAGCTGACTGTTATATTTGTAATAAAAATGTAAGCAAATAATGTTTTAGTAATAAATTTTTTTTTTGAATTAGTTTGTGTTATTTAAGCATCCATATTCCACAAATTCTATCAGTTTATAACAAGATGTTGTTACGCGTCAACAGCACAAATCATATGTTTACATTTCAACCTGCTATGCCTATCGCATTGGATCCGAATTTGGATTACGAATTGGCATTGAGATCTTTCCACTCTTATCACACAATACCCAATGTTGAAAATAAAAAATTCTACTACTACATTAATGATGAATTGCACACGTTTGATATCCCTACTGGATGTTATGAAATAGCCGACATTGAATGTTTCATACGCAGCAAATTGGGACATAACACAGAAGCGGAATTTTCATTAAAATCAAACAATAATACTATACAGTGTGAGATATTAAGCAAATATCGAATCTCTTTTATGGAATCAGACAGTTTGGGTGAGATATTGGGATTTTCACCGCAAATATTGGATGCTAATGAGAAACATTCTTCAAATTTGCCTGTAAAAATTATAAAAGTATCTAGTATTCGATTTGAATGTAACATTACCACAGGAGCCTTCGATGGTGATACACCTTCACATACTTTTTATGAATTTGTTATTCAAGTTGATCCAGGGTACGCTATTGACGAAATACCACACAATTTACTATATCTACCAGTTACGTCGCAACGTGAAATCAGCTGCATATCAGTATTGGCATTAGATCAAAACGGAAGAGCAATCAATTTTCGTGGAGAACTCAGTACATTGGTATTGGAATTGAGATCGAGAAGCAAATGGGACTAGTAATAGATAATAAAAACATACAAACAATACATTCGTCATCATTATTCAATCTATCATCCAGACGTCAACAGCGACAAAAACATCTTTTACACCTGCAAACAAATTGTTTCTACGATCGTTGGGATTTCGTATTGTCAACCACTAAAATGACTACTACTTATGCGAAAAAACAGCGTTTGCAATCGGCAACAAGCATGTTGCCAATGTTTGATATTTACCGTAAACCAGTAATAGACGAATCAATTCGAAGAGCAGAATATCGTACCTATGCACCGTTCATTAAGTCTTTCAATTGTAATGATGTTGTAGAATTTAGCATAAATCAAGTGGATTCATTTTTTGCTATGAATGAAACATTGCTATGCATTAAAGGAAATATCACCGTACAAGGAGCTGGAGATGTTAAATTAGTTAATAATGTTGGAGCATTTCTTTTCGATTCATGTAGTTACAGCGAAAGTGCAAGAGAGATAGAAACCGTTCGAGACCCTGGTATTGTTAGTGCCGTTCGTGCATTGACATGTTACAATGTGCAAGATTCAAACCATATGGCGATTGCAGGCTGGAATTATCCCAACAGTCCAATTATGAATGCTGCTGATAAATCTTTCAATTTGCAAATACCGCTTAAGCACATTTAATATATTTAATGACTATCCCTTGATAACTTGCGGTCGACAGACAATTCGTCTTGTACGAGCCAGAAACGATAATGATTGTGTAATTATTCGAGAAAATGTACTTGCCGATGGATCATCGACTGTTACAACTGCCACCATTGGAATTACGAGCATAGAGTTGAAAATAAAACACATCTATCCCAATGATGACATTAAATTGGAATTGATGAAATCAATTCAAAAAGATCAGCCGATCGTAATGGCTTTCAGGAAGTGGGAAATGCATGAATTGCCCGCAATTACAACGGGTGCAACGCGAGAAGTGTGGGCAGTTAAAACGAGTACATCAGTCGAACGTCCTAGATATGTTATTGTTTGCTTTCAAACTGGGAAACGCAATAATACCAATGCAGATCCTACACAATTTGATGATGTCGATATTCAAAGTATCAGACTATCCTTAAATGGTGAATATTGGCCAAATGAACGCATGCAGTTGAATTTCGGGAAAACAGATTACAATGAAGCTCACTTCAATTATGCTGAATTTTATCCGAGTTACATGCATTGCTCGCAAAAGCAACCTTTGCTGGACTATGACGCATTCAAGAATCATGCCTTGTTTATTGTTGATTGTAGTAAGCAGGAGGAAGGCATGAAAGCATCAACAGTCGACGTTAAACTCGATATTGAAGCAAACCGAGGATTTCCGAAAAATACAAAAGTATATTGCATCTTAATTCACGATTGTATAATGGAATATTACCCTCTGACGGAGATTGTTAAAAGTTTAAATTAGAGAACATTTTTCTTTCAGAATAAATATATCAAACATGATTTTGTTTTTTTTAAACTGGTGCTAAGAGTGTCAGACCTCTTTACTTTGTGATCCCTGTACATACACAAATCGTGTGTCATATGTCAACGGATCTTTTGACACCTTTGTGACATAACCCCGTACATCCGCAAATCGTCACATGTCAACGGTCCTTTTGACACCTTTGTGTCATAACCTCGTACATCCGCAAATCGTTTGATGTGTCACATGTCGACGGTCCTTTTGACACCTTTGTGACATAGCCTCGTACATCCGCAAATCATGTGTCACATGTTCTCTTGACTTTGTGACATATCCCTGTACAACAAATCGTCACGGTCCTTTTAACATCCTAATTTGTGACATACCCCTGTACATCCGCAAAACGTCACGGTTCTTTTGACATTTTTGTGAGATACCCATCCACAAATCGTGTGATGTACAACGACCCTTTTGACATTCTACTTTGTGACATATCTCTGTATATCCGCAAATCGTGTGTCACATGTCTACGGTCCTACTTTGTGACGTAACCTCGTACATCTTCAAATCGTGTGTCACATGTCAACGGTCCTTTTGACACCTTTGTGACATAACCTCGTACATCCACAAATCATCACATGTCGACGGCCCTTTTGACATATTTGTGACATAACCTCGTACATCTGCAAATCGTCACATGTCAACGGTCCTTTTGACACCTTTGTGACATAACCTCGTACATCCGCAAATCGTCACATGCCAACGATCCTACTGTACAAATCGTCTTTTAAGCAAATCTGTAGCAACTATACCATATCTGAATCCATTCTCCGTAAGGCTTGCTGGCCTAGCGCTAAGAGTGTCAGGGTATGGTACATGGCAGTTGTGGCGACGATGGTTCGCGTCGCACGTAAGTTTTTTTTTTCAGAACGATTTTCGAGCGGTCAAAATCACTACTAGCGCCATCTATCATACGTTACTGTTGAACGATTTTCGAGCGGTCACACCTGCCATCTAGCATACGTTTTTCGAGCAGCCAATCTTCGTGGGGTTAGCCCACTTTTCGAGAGGTTAACATGCAAACCCCCCACCACTAGCGCCATGCAACATTCGAATTACGTTAGGTTAATCGCCATGCAGATTACGAATTATGTGGGGGTAATGCACAAACCTGTGGTCCAGAACCCTCCTAGTATATCTACTATTTCGCCTTCAAATAGAGTCATGAAATTTTCGAAAATCCACTTTTCAAAACAAAAAAATACTCATAACTCGACTATTCAAAGAGATAGAACGTTCTAGTCTTAACCAATCGATTCAACGGAAAGTTTTACATCTTCGCACAAATTTTGAATCCATATTTCCAAGTATCAAGGCAGTTGGGAAAAATCAATTTATATAGCGAAATATTCCCATACCCCCCCCTTGTTACTAAATTTTCGACCAAAATATTGAAAAATGATAAAAATCCATAATAAGGGGTTTTTTGTGACGAGAAATCGACTGACACAATCAGTTTTTTGACAAAATCATAATTTCGCCTTCAAATAGGGTCATGAAATTTTCGAAAATCCACTTTTCAAAACAAAAAATACTCATAACTCGACTATTCAAAGAGATAGAACGTTCTAGTCTTGAACAATCGATTCAACGGAAAGTTTTACATCTTCGCACAAATTTTGCATTGATATTTCCAAGTATTATAGTAGTTAGGAAAAATCAATCTATATCGCGAAATATTCCCATACCATGCCCTTGTTACTAAATTTTCGACAAAAAATATTGGAAAATGCTAAAAACCCATAATGAGGGGTTTTTTGGGACGAGAAATCGACTGGCACAATCAGTTTTTTGATAAAATCATTATTTCGCCTTCAAATAGAGTCATGAAATTTTCGAAAATCCACTTTTACATCCAGTTTTACATCTTCGCACAAATTTTGAATTGATATTTCCCAGTATTAAGGTAGTTAGGAAAAATCAATTTATATCGCGTAATATTCCCATACCCCCCCCCTTGTTACTAAGTTTTCGACCAAAAATATTGAAAAATGCTAAAAATCCATTATAAGGGGTTTCTTGGGACGAAAAATCGACTGACACAATCAGTTTTTTGATAAAATCAATGTTTCGCCTTCAAATAGGGTCATGAAATTTTCGAAAATCCACTTTTAAAAACAAAAAAATACTCATAACTCGACTATTCAACGAGATAGAACGTTCTAGTCTTGAACAATCGATTCAACGGAAAGTTTTACATCTTCGCACAAATTTTGAATTGATATTTCCAAGTAATAAGGTAGTTAGGAAAAATCAATTTATATCGAGAAATGTTCACATTACCCCCCTCCCTCCCCATCTTCGCACAAATTTTGAATTGATATTTCCCAGTATTAAGGTAGTTAGGAAAAATCAATTTATATCGCGAAATATTCCCATACCCCCCCCCCTTGTTACTAAGTTTTCGACCAAAAATATTGAAAAATGCTAAAAATCCATTATAAGGGGTTTCTTGGGACGAAAAATCGACTGACACAATCAGTTTTTTGATAAAATCAATGTTTCGCCTTCAAATAGGGTCATGAAATTTTCGAAAATCCACTTTTAAAAACAAAAAAATACTCATAACTCGACTATTCAACGAGATAGAACGTTCTAGTCTTGAACAATCGATTCAACGGAAAGTTTTACATCTTCGCACAAATTTTGAATTGATATTTCCAAGTAATAAGGTAGTTAGGAAAAATCAATTTATATCGCGAAATGTTCACATTCCCCTCCTCCCTCCCCATCTTCGCACAAATTTTGAATTGATATTTCCCAGTATTAAGGTAGTTAGGAAAAATCAATTTATATCGCGAAATATTCCCATACCCCCCCCCTTGTTACTAAGTTTTCGACCAAAAATATTGAAAAATGCTAAAAATCCATTATAAGGGGTTTCTTGGGACGAAAAATCGACTGACACAATCAGTTTTTTGATAAAATCAATGTTTCGCCTTCAAATAGCGTCATGAAATTTTCGAAAATCCACTTTTAAAAACAAAAAATACTCATAACTCGACTATTCAACGAGATAGAACGTTCTAGTCTTGAACAATCGATTCAACGGAAAGTTTCACATCTTCGCACAAATTTTGAATTGATATTTCCAAGTATTAAGGTAGTTAGGAAAAATCAATTTATATCGCGAAATGTTCACATTCCCCCCCCCCTTGTTACTAAATTTTCGACCAAAAATATTGAAAAGTGCTAAAAATTCTCAAAAAGGGGCTTCTTGGGACGAAAAATCGACTGACACAATCAGTTTTTTGATAAAATCAATGTTTCGCCTTCAAATAGGGTCATGAAATTTTCGAAAATCCACTTTTCAAAACAAAAAATACTCATAACTCGACCATTCAAAGAGATAGAATGTTCTAGTCTTGACCAATCGATTCAACGGAAAGTTTTACATCTTCGCACAAATTTTGAATTGATATTTCCCAGTATTAAGGTAGTTAGGAAAAATCAATTTATATCACGAAATATTCCCATACTTGTACTTGTTACTAAATTTTCGACCAAAAATATTAAAAAATGCTAAAAATCCATAATAAGGGGTTTTTTGTGACGAGAAATCGACTGACACAATCAGTTTTTTGATAAAATCATTATTTCGCCTTCAAATTGAGTCATGAAATTTTCGAAAATCCACTTTTCAAAAAAAAAATACTAATTACTCGACTATTTGAAGAGATAGAACGTTCTAGTCTTGACCAATCGATTCAACGGAAAGTTCTACGTCTTCGCACAAATTTTGAATTTATATTTCCAAGTATCAAGGGAGTTAGGAAAAATCAATTTATATCGCGAAATATTCCCATACCCCCCCCCCCCTTGTTACTAAATTTTCAAGCGAAAATATTGAAAAATGCTAAAAATCCTTAATAAGGGGTTTCTTGGGACGAGAAGTCGACTGGCACATTCAGTTTTTTGATAAAATTATAATTTCGCCTTCAAACAGAGTCATGAAATTTTCGAAAATCCACTTTTCAAAACAAAAAATACTCATAACTCGACTATTTGAAGAGATAGAACGTTCTTGTCTTGATCAATCGATTCAACGGAAAGTTTTACATCTTCGCAAAAATTTTGAATTGATATTTCCAAGTTATAAGGTAGTTGGGAAAAATCAATTTATATCACGAAATATTCCCATACCCCCCGCTTGTTACTAAATTTTCGACCAAAAATATTAAAAAATGGTAAAAATCCATAATAAGGGGTTTTTTGTGACGAGAAATCGACTGACACAATCAGTTTTTTGATAAAATCAATGTTTCGCCTTCAAATAGGGTCATGAAATTTTCGAAAATCCACTTTTAAAAACAAAAAAATACTCATAACTCGACTATTCAACGAGATAGAACGTTCTAGTCTTGAACAATCGATTCAACGGAAAGTTTTACATCTTCGCACAAATTTTGAATTGATATTTCCAAGTAATAAGGTAGTTAGGAAAAATCAATTTATATCGAGAAATGTTCACATTACCCCCCTCCCTCCCCATCTTCGCACAAATTTTGAATTGATATTTCCCAGTATTAAGGTAGTTAGGAAAAATCAATTTATATCGCGAAATATTCCCATACCCCCCCCCCCTTGTTACTAAGTTTTCGACCAAAAATATTGAAAAATGCTAAAAATCCATTATAAGGGGTTTCTTGGGACGAAAAATCGACTGACACAATCAGTTTTTTGATAAAATCAATGTTTCGCCTTCAAATAGGGTCATGAAATTTTCGAAAATCCACTTTTAAAAACAAAAAAATACTCATAACTCGACTATTCAACGAGATAGAACGTTCTAGTCTTGAACAATCGATTCAACGGAAAGTTTTACATCTTCGCACAAATTTTGAATTGATATTTCCAAGTAATAAGGTAGTTAGGAAAAATCAATTTATATCGCGAAATGTTCACATTCCCCTCCTCCCTCCCCATCTTCGCACAAATTTTGAATTGATATTTCCCAGTATTAAGGTAGTTAGGAAAAATCAATTTATATCGCGAAATATTCCCATACCCCCCCCCTTGTTACTAAGTTTTCGACCAAAAATATTGAAAAATGCTAAAAATCCATTATAAGGGGTTTCTTGGGACGAAAAATCGACTGACACAATCAGTTTTTTGATAAAATCAATGTTTCGCCTTCAAATAGGGTCATGAAATTTTCGAAAATCCACTTTTAAAAACAAAAAATACTCATAACTCGACTATTCAACGAGATAGAACGTTCTAGTCTTGAACAATCGATTCAACGGAAAGTTTCACATCTTCGCACAAATTTTGAATTGATATTTCCAAGTATTAAGGTAGTTAGGAAAAATCAATTTATATCGCGAAATGTTCACATTCCCCCCCCCCTTGTTACTAAATTTTCGACCAAAAATGACCAAAAATATTGAAAAATGCTAAAAAATTCTCAAAAAGGGGCTTCTTGGGACGAAAAATCGACTGACACAATCAGTTTTTTGATAAAATCAATGTTTCGCCTTCAAATAGGGTCATGAAATTTTCGAAATCCACTTTTCAAAACAAAAAATACTCATAACTCGACTATTCAAAGAGATAGAATGTTCTAGTCTTGACCAATCGATTCAACGGAAAGTTTTACATCTTCGCACAAATTTTGAATTGATATTTCCCAGTATTAAGGTAGTTAGGAAAAATCAATTTATATCACGAAATATTCCCATACTTGTACTTGTTACTAAATTTTCGACCAAAAATATTAAAAAATGCTAAAAATCCATAATAAGGGGTTTTTGTGACGAGAAATCGACTGACACAATCAGTTTTTTGATAAAATCATTATTTCGCCTTCAAATAGAGTCATGAAATTTTCGAAAATCCACTTTAAAAACAAAAATACTCATAACTCGACTATTCAACGAGATAGAACGTTCTAGTCTTGAACAATCGATTCAACGGAAAGTTTCACATCTTCGCACAAATTTTGAATTGATATTTCCAAGTATTAAGGTAGTTAGGAAAAATCAATTTATATCGCGAAATGTTCACATTCCCCCCCCCCCCTTGTTACTAAATTTTCGACCAAAAATATTGAAAAATGCTAAAATTCTCAAAAAGGGGCTTCTTGGGACGAAAAATCGACTGACACAATCAGTTTTTTGATAAAATCAATGTTTCGCCTTCAAATAGGGTCATGAAATTTTCGAAAATCCACTTTTCAAAACAAAAAATACTCATAACTCGACTATTCAAAGAGATAGAATGTTCTAGTCTTGACCAATCGATTCAACGGAAAGTTTTACATCTTCGCACAAATTTTGAATTGATATTTCCCAGTATTAAGGTAGTTAGGAAAAATCAATTTATATCACGAAATATTCCCATACTTGTACTTGTTACTAAATTTTCGACCAAAAATATTAAAAAATGCTAAAATCCATAATCAGGGGTTTTTGTGACGAGAAATCGACTGACACAATCAGTTTTTTGATAAAATCATTATTTCGCCTTCAAATAGAGTCATGAAATTTTCGAAAATCCACTTTTCAAAAAAAAAAATACTAATTACTCGACTATTTGAAGAGATAGAACGTTCTAGTCTTGACCAATCGATTCAACGGAAAGTTCTACGTCTTCGCACAAATTTTGAATTTATATTTCCAAGTATCAAGGGAGTTAGGAAAAATCAATTTATATCGCGAAATATTCCCATACCCCCCCCCCCTTGTTACTAAATTTTCAAGCGAAAATATTGAAAAATGCTAAAAATCCTTAATAAGGGGTTTCTTGGGACGAGAAGTCGACTGGCACATTCAGTTTTTTGATAAAATTATTATTTCGCCTTCAAATAGAGTCATGAAATTTTCGAAAATCCACTTTTCAAAACAAAAAATACTCATAACTCGACTATTCAAGGAGATAGAACGTTCTAGCCTTAAACAATCGATTCAACGGAAAGTTTTACATCTTCGCACAAATTTTGAATGGATATTTCCCAGTATTAAGGTAGTTAGCAAAAATCAATTTATATCGCGAAATATTCCCATACCCCCTTGTTACTAAATTTTCGACCAAAAACATTGAAAAATGCTGAAAACCCATATTAACGGGTTTTTTGGGACGAGAAATCGACTGACACAATCAGTTTTTTGATAAAATCATTATTTCGCCTTCAAACAGAGTCATGAAATTTTCGAAAATCCACTTTTCAAACAAAAAATGCTCATAACTCGACTATTTGAAGAGATAGAACGTTCTTGTCTTGATCAATCGATTCAACGGAAAGTTTTACATCTTCGCAAAAATTTTGAATTGATATTTCCAAGTTATAAGGTAGTTGGGAAGAATCAATTTATATCACGAAATATTCCCATACCCCCCGCTTGTTACTAAATTTCGACCAAAAATATTAAAAAATGCTAAAAATCCATAATAAGGGGTTTTTTGTGACGAGAAATCGACTGACACAATCAGTTTTTTGATAAAATCATTATTTCGCCTTCAAATAGAGTCATGAAATTTTCGAAATCCACTTTCAAAAAAAAATACTAATTACTCGACTATTTGAAGAGATAGAACGTTCTAGTCTTGACCAATCGATTCAACGGAAAGTTTTACATCTTCGCACAAATTTTGAATCCATATTTCCAAGTATAAGGGAATTAGGAAAAATCAATTTATATCGCGAAATATTCCCATACCCCCTTTGTTACTAAATTTTCGAGCGAAAATATTGAAAAATGCTAAAAATCCTTAATGAGGGGTTTTTTTTGGGACGAGAAATTGACTGGCACAATCAATTTTTTGATAAAATCAATATTTCGCCTTCAAATAGAGTCATGAAATTTTCGAAAATCCACTTTTCAAAACAAAAAATACTCATTACTCGACTATTTGAAAAGATAGAACGTTCTAGTCTTGACCAATCGATTCAACGAAAGTTTTACATCTTCGCACAAATTTTGAATCCATATTTCCAAGTATCAAGGCAGTTGGGAAAAATCAATTTATATAGCGAAATATTCCCTTACCCTTCCCCTTGTTACTAAATTTTCGACCAAAATATTGAAAAATGCTAAAATCCATAATAAGGGGTTTTTTGTGACGAGGAATCGACTGACACAATCAGTTTTTTGACAAAATCATAATTTCGCCTTCAATAGGGTCATGAAATTTCGAAAATCCACTTTTCAAAACAAAAAATACTCATAACTCGACTATTCAAAGAGATAGAACGTTCTAGTCTTGAACAATCGATTCAACGGAAAGTTTTACATCTTCGCACAAATTTTGCATTGATATTTCCAAGTATTATAGTAGTTAGGAAAAATCAATCTACATCGCGAAATATTCCATACCATGCCCTTGTTACTAAATTTTCGACAAAAAATATTGGAAAATGCTAAAACCCATAATGAGGGGTTTTTTGGGACGAGAAATCGACTGGCACAATCAGTTTTTTTGATAAAATCATTATTTCGCCTTCAAATAGAGTCATGAAATTTTCGAAAATCCACTTTTCAAAACAAAAAATACTCATAACTCGACTATTTAAGGAGATAGAACGTTCTAGTCTTGACCAATCGATTCAACGAAAAGTTTTACATCTTCGCACAAATTTTGAATTGATATTTCCCAGTATTAAGGTAGTTAGAGAAAATCAATTTATATCGCGAAATATTCCCATACCCCCCCCCCCTTGTTACTAAGTTTTCGACCAAAAATATTGAAAAATGCTAAAAATCCATTATAAGGGGTTTCTTGGACGAAAAATCGACTGGCACAATCAGTTTTTTGATAAAATCATTATTTCGCCTTCAAATAGGGTCATGAAATTTTCGAAAATCCACTTTTAAAAACAAAAAATACTCATAACTCGACTATTCAACGAGATAGAACGTTCTAGTCTTGAACAATCGATTCAACGGAAAGTTTTACATCTTCGCACAAATTTTGAATTGATATTTCCAAGTATTAAGGTAGTTAGGAAAAATCAATTTATATCGCGAAATGTTCACATACCCCCCCCCCCCCTTGTTACTAAATTTTCGACCAAAAATATTGAAAAATGCTAAAAATTCTCAAAAAGGGGCTTCTTGGGACGAGAAATCGACTGGCACAATCAGTTTTTTGATAAAATCAATATTTCGCCTTCAAATAGAGTCATGAAATTTTCGAAAATCCACTTAAAACAAAAAATACTCATAACTCGACTTTTTAAGGAGATAGAACGTTCTAGTCTTGACCAATCGATTCAACGGAAAGTTTTACATCCTCGCACAAATTTTGTTTTACATCTTCGCACAAATTTTGCATTGATATTTCCAAGTATTATAGTAGTTAGCAAAAATCAATTTATATCGCGAAATATTCCCATACCCCCCCTTGTTACTAAATTTTCGACAAAAAATATTGGAAAATGCTAAAAACCCCATAATAAGGGGTTTTTTTTGTGACGAGAAATTGACTGACACAATCAGTTTTTTGATAAAATCATTATTTCGCCTTCAAATAGAGTCATGAAATTTCGAAAATCCACTTTTCAAAAAAAAATACTAATTACTCGACTATTTGAAGATATACAACGTTCTAGTCTTGACCAATCGATTCAACGGAAAGTTTTACATCTTCGCACAAATTTTGAATCCATATTTCCAAGTATTAAGTGAGTTAGAAAAAATCAATTTATATCGCGAAAGTTCCCATACCTACCCCTTGTTACTAAATTTTCGACCAAAAATATTGAAAAATGCAAAGAATCCACAAGGGGTTTTTTGTGACTAGAAATCGACTGACACAATCAGTTTTTTGATAAAATCATTATTTCGCCTTCAAATTGAGTCATGAAATTTTCGAAAACTCACTTTTCAAAACAAAAAATACTCATAACTCGACTATTCAAAGAGATAGAACGTTCTAGTCTTTACCAATCGATTCGACGGGAAGTTTTACATCTTCGCACAAATTTTGAATTGATGTTTCCAAGTATTAAGGTAGTTAGGAAAAATCAATTTATATCGCGAAATATTCCCATACCATACTAAATTTTCGACCAAAAATACTGAAATGAGGGGTTTTTTGTGACGAGAAATCGACTGACAATCAGTTTTTCGATAAAATCATTATTTTACCTTCAAATAGACCCATGAAATTTTCGAAAATCCACTTTTCAAAACAAAAAATACTCATAACTCGACTATTTGAAGAGATAGAACGTTCTAGTCTGGATCAATCGATTCAACGGAAAGTTTTACATCTTCGCATAAATTTTGAATCTATATTTCCAAGTATCAAGGGAGTTAGGAAAAATCAATTTATATCGCGAAATATTCCCATATCCCCCCTTGCTACTAAATTTTCTACCAAAAATATTGAAAAATGCTGAAAATTCTCAAAAAGGGGCTTCTTGGTACGAGAAATCGAATGGCACAATCAGTTTTTTGATAAAATCAATATTTCGCCTTCAAATAGAGTCATGAAATTTTCGAAAATCCACTTAAAACAGAAAATACTCATAACTCGACTATTTAAGGAGATAGAACGTTCTAGTTTTGACAAATCGATTCAACGGAAACTTTTACATCTTCGCATCTTCTTGAGATTTTCGAAAATCCACTTTTCAAAAAAAATACTCATAACTCGACTATTTAAGGAGATAGAACGTTCTAGTCTTGACCAATCGATTCAACGGAAAGTTTTACATCTTCGCACAAATTTTGCATTGATATTTCCAAGTATTATGGTAGTTAGGAAAAATCAATCTATATCGCGAAATATTCCCATACCATGCCCTTGTTACTGAATTTTCTACCAAAAATATTGGAAAATGCTAAAAACCCATAATGAGGGGTTTTTTGGGACGAGAAATCGACTGGCACCATCAGTTTTTTGATAAAATCATTATTTTGCCTTCAAATAGAGTCATGAAATTTTCGAAAATCCACTTTTCAAAACAAAATACTAATTACTCGACTATTTGAAGAGAGAACGTTCTAGTCTTGACCAATCGATTCAACGGAAAGTTTTACATCTTCGCAAAAATTTTGAATTGATATTTCCAAGTAATAAGGTAGTTAGGAAAAATCAATTTATATCACGAAATATTCCCATACCCCCCGCTTGTTACTAAATTTTCGACCAAAAATATTGAAAAATGCTAAAAATCCATAATAAGGGGTTTTTTTGTGACGAGAAATCGACTGACACAATCAGTTTTTTGATAAAATCATTATTTCGCCTTCAAATAGAGTCATGAAATTTTCGAAAATCCACTTTTCAAAACAAAAATACTCATATCTCAACTATTTAGGGAGATAGAACGTTCTAGTCTTGACCAATCGATTCAACGGAAAGTTTTACATCTTCGCACAAATTTTGAATTGATATTTCCAAGTAATAGGGTAGGTAGGAAATATCAATATATATCGCGAAATATTCCCATAACCCACCCTTGTTACTAATTTTTCTACCAAAAATATTGAAAAATGCTAAAAACCCATGTTAATGGGTTTTTTGTGGACAAGAAATTGACTGGCACAATCAATTTTTTTGATAAAATCAATATTTCGCCTTCAAATAGAGTCATGAAATTTTCGAAAATCCACTTTTCAAAACAAAAAATACTCATAACTCGACTATTTAAGGAGATAGAACGTTCTAGGCTTGACCAATCGATTCAACGGAAAGTTTTACATCTTCGCACAAATTTTAAATTGATATTTCCAAGTATTAAGGTAGGTAGGAAATATCAATTTATATCGCGAAATATTCCCATACCCCACCCTTGTTACTGAATTTTCCACCAAAAATATTGAAAAATGCTAAAAACTCATAATAAGGGGTTTTTTGTGACGAGAAATCGACTGGCACAATCAGTTTTTTGATAAAATCATTATTTCTCTTCAAATAGAGTCATGAAATTTTCGAAAATCCACTTTTCAAAACAAAAAATACTCATAACTCGGCTATTTGAAGAGATAGAACGTTTTAGTCTTGATCAATCGATTCAACGGAAAGTTTTACATCTTCGCACTCATTTTGAATTGATATTTCCAAGTAATAAGGTAGTTAGGAAAAATCAATTTATATCACGAAATATTCCCATACCCCCCGCTTGTTACTAAATTTTCGAACAAAAATATTAAACAATGCTAAAAATCCATAATAAGGGGTTTTTTGTGACGAGAAATCGACTGACACAATCAGTTTTTTGATAAAATCATTATTTCGCCTTCAAATAGAGTCATGAAATTTTCAAAAATCCACTTTTCAAAAAAAAAAAATACTAATTACTCGACTATTTGAACAGATAGAACGTTCTAGTCTTGACCATTCGATTCAACGGAAAGTTTCACATCTTCGCACAAATTTTGAATTTATATTTCCAAGTATCAAGGGAGTTAGGAGAAATCAATTTATATCGCGAAATATTCCCATACCCCCCCCCTTGTTACTAAATTTTCGAGCGAAAATATTGAAAAATGCTAAAAATCCTTAATAAGGGGTTTCTTGGGACGAGAAATCGACTGACACATTCAGTTTTTTGATAAAAGTATTATTTTGCCTTCAAATAGAGTCATGAAATTTTCGAAAATCCACTTTTCAAAACAAAAAATACTCATAACTCGACTATTTAAGGAGATAGAACGTTCTAGTCTTGACCAATCGATTCAACGGAAAATTTCACATCTTCGCACAAATTTTGAGTTGATATTTCCAAGTATTAAGGTAGGTAGGAAATATCAATTTATATCGCGAAATATTCCCATACCCCACCCTTGTTACTAAATTTTCGACCAAAAATATTGAAAAATGCTAAAAGTCCTTAATAAGAGGTTTCTTGGGACAAGAAATCGACTGGCACAATCAGTTTTTTGATAAAATCATTATTTCGCCTTCAAATAGAGTCATGAAATTTTCGAAAATCCACTTTTCAAAACAAAAATTACTCATAACTAGACTATTTAAGGAGATAGAACGTTCTAGTCTTAACCAATCGATTCAACGGAAAGTTTTACATTCTCGCACAAATTTTGAATGGATATTTCACAGTATTAAGGTAGTTAGCAAAAATCAATTTATATCGCGAAATATTGTTACTGAATTTTCGACCAAAAACATCGAAAAATGCTGAAAACCCATATTAACGGGTTTTTTGGACGAGAAATCGACTGGCACAATCAGTTTTTTAATAAAATAATTATTTCGCCTTCAAACAGAGTCATGAAATTTTCGAAAATCCACTTTTCAAAACAAAAAATACTCATAACTCGAATATTTAAGGAGATAGAACGTTCTAGCCTTGACCAATCGATTCAACGGAAAGTTTTACATCTTCGCACAAATTTTGAATGGATATTTCCCAGTATTAAGGTAGTTAGCAAAAATCAATTTATATCGCGAAATATTCCCATACCCCCTTGTTACTAAATTTTCGACCAAAAACATTGAAAAATGCTGAAAACCCATATTAACGGGTTTTTTGGGACAAGAAATCTACTGGCACAATCAGTTTTTTGATAAAATCATTATTTCGCCTTCAAATAAAGTCATGAAATTTTCGAAAATCCACTTTTCAAAACAAAAAATACTCATAACTCGGCTATTTAAGGAGATAGAACGTTCTAGTCTTAACCAATCGATTCAACGGAAAATTTTACATCTTCGCACAAATTTTGAATGGATATTTCCCAGTATTAAGGTAGTTAGCAAAAATCAATTTATATCGCGAAATATTCCCATACCCCCTTGTTACTAAATTTTCGACCAAAAACATTGAAAAATGCTGAAAACCCATATTAACGGGTTTTTTGGGACGAGAAATCGACTGGCACAATCAGTTTTTTGATAAAATCATTATTTCGCCTTCAAACAGAGTCATGAAATTTTCGAAAATCCACTTTTCAAAACAAAAAATACTCATAACTCGAATATTTAAGGAGATAGAACGTTCTAGCCTTGACCAATCGATTCAACGGAAAGTTTTACATCTTCGCACAAATTTTGAATGGATATTTCCCAGTATTAAGGTAGTTAGCAAAAATCAATTTATATCGCGAAATATTCCCATACCCCCTTGTTACTAAATTTTCGACCAAAAACATTGAAAAATGCTGAAAACCCATATTAACGGGTTTTTTGGGACAAGAAATCTACTGGCACAATCAGTTTTTTGATAAAATCATTATTTCGCCTTCAAATAGAGTCATGAAATTTTCGAAAATCCACTTTTCAAAACAAAAAATACTCATAACTCGGCTATTTAAGGAGATAGAACGTTCTAGTGTTAACCAATCGATTCAACGGAAAGTTTTACATCTTCGCACAAATTTTGAATGGATATTTCCCAGTATTAAGGTAGTTAGCAAAAATCAATTTATATCGCGAAATATTCCCATACCCCCTTGTTACTAAATTTTCGACCAAAAACATTGAAAAATGCTGAAAACCCATATTAACGGGTTCTTTGGGACGAGAAATCGACTGACACAATCAGTTTTTTGATAATATCATTATTTCGCCTTCAAACAGAGTCATGAAATTTTCGAAAATCCACTTTTCAAAACAAAAAATACTCATAACTCGACTATTTGAAGAGATAGAACGTTCTAGTCTTGATCAATCGATTCAACGGAAAGTTTTACATCTTCGCACAAATTTTGAATTGATATTTCCAAGTAATAAGGTAGTTAGGGAAAATCAATTTATATCACGAAATATTCCCATACCCCCCGCTTGTTACTAAATTTTCGACCAAAAATATTGAAAAATGCTAAAAACTCATAATAAGGGGTTTTTTGTGACGAGAAATCGACTGACACAATCAGTTTTTTGATAAAATCATTATTTCGCCTTCAAATAGAGTCATGAAATTTTCGAAAATCCACTTTTCAAAATAAAAATACTAATTACTCGACTATTTGAAGAGATAGAACGTTCTAGTCTTGACCAATCGATTCAACGGAAAGTTTTACATCTTCGCACGAATTTTGAATTGATATTTCCAATTATTAGGGTAGTTAGGAAAAATCAATTTATATCGCGAAATATTCCCATACCCCCCCTAGTTACTAAATTTTCGACCAAAAATATTGAAAAATGCTAAAAATCCTCAATAAGGGGTTTCTTGGGACAAGAAATCTACTGGCACAATCAGTTTTTTGATAAAATCATTATTTCGCCTTCAAATAGAGTCATGAAATTTTCGAAAATCCACTTTTCAAAAAAAGTTTTACATCTTCGCACAAATTTTGAATTGATATTTCCAAGTAATAAGGTAGTTGGGAAAAATCAATTTATATCACGAAATATTCCCATACCCCCCGCTTGTTACTAAATTTTCGACCAAAAATATTGAAAAATGCTAAAAATCCATAATAAGGGGTTTTTTGTGACGAGAAATCGACTGACACAATCAGTTTTTTGATAAAATCATTATTTCGCCTTCAAATAGAGTCATGAAATTTTCGAAAATCCACTTTTCAAAAAAAAATACTAATTACTCGACTATTTGAAGAGAGAACGTTCTAGTCTTGACCAATCGATTCAACGGAAAGTTTTACATCTTCTCACAAATTTTTAATCCGTATTTCCAAGTATCAAGGGAGTTAGGAAAAATCAATTTATATCGCGAAATATTCCCATACCCCCCTTGTTACTAAATTTTCGAGCGAAAATATTGAAAAATGCTAAAAATCCTTAATAAGGGGTTTCTTGGGACGAGAAATCGACTGGCACATTCAGTTTTTTGATAAAATTATTATTTCGCCTTCAAATAGAGTCATGAAATTTTCGAAAATCCACTTTTCAAAACAAAAAATACTCATAACTCGACTATTTAAGGAGATAGAACGTTCTAGTCTTGACCAATCGATTCAACGGAAAAATTTACATCTTCGCACAAATTTTGAGTTGATATTTCCAAGTATTACGGTAGGTAGGAAATATCAATTTATATCGCGAAATATTCCCATACCCCCCCCCCCTAGTTACCAAATTTTCGACCAAAAATATTGAAAAATGCCTAGAACCCATAATGAGGGTTTTTTTTGGGACGAGAAATTGACTGCCACAATCAATTTTTTTGATAAAAACAATATTTCGCCTTCAAATAGAGTCATGAAATTTTCGAAAATCCACTTTTCAAAACAAAAAATACTCATTACTCGACTATTTGAAGAGATAGAACGTTCTAGTCTTGACCAATCGATTCAACGGAAAGTTTTACATCTTCGCACAAATTTTGAATCCATATTTGCAACTATCAACGCAGGTGGGAAAAATCAATTTATATAGCGAAATATTACCATACCCCCCCCCCTTGTTACTAAATTTTCGACCAAAATATTGAAAACTGCTAAAAATCCATAATAAGGGGTTTTTTGTGACGAGAAATCGACTGACACAATCAGTTTTTTGACGAAATCACAATTTCGCCTTCAAATAGGGTCATGAAATTTTCGAAAATCCACTTTTCAAAACAAAAAATACTCATAACTCGACTATTCAAAGAGATAGAACGTTCTAGTCTTGAACAATCGATTCAACGGAAAGTTTTACATCTTCGCACACATTTTGAATTGATATTTCCAAGTATTAAGGTAGTTAGGAAAAATCAATTTATATCGCGAAATGTTCACATACCCCCCCCCTTGTTACTAAATTTTCGACCAAAAATATTGAAAAATGCTGAAAATTCTCAAAAATGGGGCTTCTTGGGACGAGAAATCGACTGGCACAATCAGTTTTTTGATAAAATCAATATTTCGCCTTCAAATAGAGTCATGAAATTTTCGAAAATCCACTTAAAACAAAAAATACTCATAACTCGACTATTTAAGGAGATATAACGTTCTAGTTTTGACAAATCGATTCAACGGAAACTTTTACATCTTCGCATCTTCTTGAGATTTTCGAAAATCCACTTTTCAAAAAAAATACTCATAACTCGACTATTCAAGGAGATAGAACGTTCTAGTCTTGACCAATCGATTCAACGGAAAGTTTTACATCCTCGCACAAATTTTGTTTTATATCTTCGCACAAATTTTGCATTGATATTTCCAAGTATCATAGTAGTTAGGAAAAATCAATCTATATCGCGAAATATTCCCATACCCCCCGCTTGTTACTAAATTTTCGACCAAAAATATTGGAAAATGCTAAAAACCCATAATGGGGGGTTTTTTGGGACGAGAAATCGACTGGCACAATCAGTTTTTTGATAAAATCATTATTTCGCCTTCAAATAGAGTCATGAAATTTTCGAAAATCCACTTTTCAAAACAAAAAATACTCATAACTCGACTATTCAAAGAGATAGAACGTTCTAGTCTTGAACAATCGATTCAACGGAAAGTTTTACATCTTCGCAAAAATTTTGAATTGATATTTCCAATTAATAAGGTAGTTAGGAAAAATCAATTTATATCACGAAATATTCCCATACCCCCCGCTTGTTACTAAATTTTCGACCAAAAATATTGAAAAATGCTAAAAATCCATAATAAGGGGTTTTTTGTGACGAGAAATTGACTGCCACAATCAATTTTTTTGATAAAAACAATATTTCGCCTTCAAATAGAGTCATGAAATTTTCGAAAATCCACTTTTCAAAACAAAAAATACTCATTACTCGACTATTTGAAGAGATAGAACGTTCTAGTCTTGACCAATCGATTCAACGGAAAGTTTTACATCTTCGCACAAATTTTGAATCCATATTTCCAACTATCAACGCAGGTGGGAAAAATCAATTTATATAGCGAAATATTACCATACCCCCCCCCCCTTGTTACTAAATTTTCGACCAAAATATTGAAAACTGCTAAAAATCCATAATAAGGGGTTTTTTGTGACGAGAAATCGACTGACACAATCAGTTTTTTGACGAAATCATAATTTCGCCTTCAAATAGGGTCATGAAATTTTCGAAAATCCACTTTTCAAAACAAAAAATACTCATAACTCGACTATTCAAAGAGATAGAACGTTCTAGTCTTGAACAATCGATTCAACGGAAAGTTTTACATCTTCGCACACATTTTGAATTGATATTTCCAAGTATTAAGGTAGTTAGGAAAAATCAATTTATATCGCGAAATGTTCACATACCCCCCCCCCTTGTTACTAAATTTTCGACCAAAAATATTGAAAAATGCTGAAAATTCTCAAAAATGGGGCTTCTTGGGACGAGAAATCGACTGGCACAATCAGTTTTTTGATAAAATCAATATTTCGCCTTCAAATAGAGTCATGAAATTTTCGAAAATCCACTTAAAACAAAAAATACTCATAACTCGACTATTTAAGGAGATATAACGTTCTAGTTTTGACAAATCGATTCAACGGAAACTTTTACATCTTCGCATCTTCTTGAGATTTTCGAAAATCCTTTTTTCAAAAATAATACTCATAACTCGACTATTCAAGGAGATAGAACGTTCTAGTCTTGACCAATCGATTCAACGGAAAGTTTTACATCCTCGCACAAATTTTGTTTTATATCTTCGCACAAATTTTGCATTGATATTTCCAAGTATCATAGTAGTTAGGAAAAATCAATCTATATCGCGAAATATTCCCATACCCCCCGCTTGTTACTAAATTTTCGACCAAAAATATTGGAAAATGCTAAAAACCCATAATGGGGGGTTTTTTGGGACGAGAAATCGACTGGCACAATCAGTTTTTTGATAAAATCATTATTTCGCCTTCAAATAGAGTCATGAAATTTTCGAAAATCCACTTTTCAAAACAAAAAATACTCATAACTCGACTATTCAAAGAGATAGAACGTTCTAGTCTTGAACAATCGATTCAACGGAAAGTTTTACATCTTCGCAAAAATTTTGAATTGATATTTCCAATTAATAAGGTAGTTAGGAAAAATCAATGTATATCACGAAATATTCCCATACCCCCCGCTTGTTACTAAATTTTCGACCAAAAATATTGAAAAATGCTAAAAATCCATAATAAGGGGTTTTTTGTGACGAGAAATCGACTGACACAATCAGTTTTCTGATAAAATCATTATTTCGCCTTCAAATAGAGTCATGAAATTTTCGAAAATCCACTTTTCAAAAAAAAAATACTAATTACTCGACTATTTGAAGAGAGAACGTTCTAGTCTTGACCAATCGATTCAACGGAAAGTTTTACATCTTCGCACAAATTTTGAATCCATATTTCCAAGTATCAAGGGAGTTAGGAAAAATCAATTTATATCGCGAAATATTCCCATACCCCCCTTGTTACTAAATTTTCGAGCGAAAATATTGAAAAATGCTAAAAATCCTCAATAAGGGGTTTCTTGGGACGAGAAATCGACTGGCACATTCAGTTTTTTGATAAAATAATTATTTCGCCTTCAAATAGAGTCATGAAATTTTCGAAAATCCACTTTTCAAAACAAAAAATACTCATAACTCGACTATTTAAGGAGATAGAACGTTCTAGTCTTGACCAATAGATTCAACGGAAAAATTTACATCTTCGCACAAATTTTGAGTTGATATTTCCAAGTATTAAGGTAGGTAGGAAATATCAATTAATATCGCGAAATATTCCCATACCCCCCCCTTGTTACTAAATTTTCTACCAAAAATATTGAAAAATGCTAAAAACCCATAATGAGGGGTTTTTTGGGACAATCAGTTTTTTGGCACAATCAGTTTTTTGATAAAATCATTATTTCGCCTTCAAATAGAGTCATGAAATTTTCGAAAATCCACTTTTCAAAACAAAAAATACTCATAACTCGACTATTTAAGGAGATGGAACGTTCTAGTCTTGACCAATCGATTCAACGGAAAGTTTTACATCTTCGCACAAATTTTGAATGGATATTTCCCAGTATTAAGGTAGTTAGGAAAAATCAATTTATATCGCGAAATATTCCCATACCCCCCCCTTGTTACTAAGTTTTCTACCAAAAATATTGAAAAATGCTAAAAATCCATTATAAGGGGTTTCTTGGGACGAAAAATCGACTGACACAATCAGTTTCTTGATAAAATCAATGTTTCGCCTTCAAATAGGGTAATGAAATTTTCGAAAATCCACTTTTCAAAACAAAAAATACTCATAACTCGACTATTCAAAGAGATAGAACGTTCTAGTCTTGAACAATCGATTCAACGGAAAGTTTTACATCTTCGCACAAATTTTGAGTTGATATTTCCAAGTATTAAGGTAGGTAGGAAATATCAATTTATATCGCGAAATATTCCCATACCCCCCCCCCCTCGTTACTAAATTTTCGACCAAAAATATTGAAAAATGCCTAAAACCCATAATGAGGGTTTTTTTTGGGACGAGAAATTTACTGGCACAATCAATTTTTTTGATAAAATCAATATTTCGCCTTCAAATAGAGTCATGAAATTTTCGAAAATCCACTTTTCAAAACAAAAAATACTCATAACTCGACTATTTAAGGAGATGGAACGTTCTAGTCTTGACCAATCGATTCAACGGAAAGTTTTACATCTTCGCACAAATTTTGAATGGATATTTCCCAGTATTAAGGTAGTTAGGAAAAATCAATTTATATCGCGAAATATTCCCATACCCCCCCCTTGTTACTAAGTTTTCTACCAAAAATATTGAAAAATGCTAAAAATCCATTATAAGGGGTTTCTTGGGACGAAAAATCGACTGACACAATCAGTTTCTTGATAAAATCAATGTTTCGCCTTCAAATAGGGTAATGAAATTTTCGAAAATCCACTTTTCAAAACAAAAAATACTCATAACTCGACTATTCAAAGAGATAGAACGTTCTAGTCTTGAACAATCGATTCAACGGAAAGTTTTACATCTTCGCACAAATTTTGAGTTGATATTTCCAAGTATTAAGGTAGGTAGGAAATATCAATTTATATCGCGAAATATTCCCATACCCCCCCCCTTGTTACTAAATTTTCGACCAAAAATATTGAAAAATGCCTAAAACCCATAATGAGGGGTTTTTTTGGGACGAGAAATTTACTGGCACAATCAATTTTTTTGATAAAATCAATATTTCGCCTTCAAATAGAGTCATGAAATTTTCGAAAATCCACTTTTCAAAAAAAAAATACTCATTACTCGACTATTTGAAGAGATAGAACGTTCTAGTCTTGACCAATCGATTTAACGGAAAGTTTTACATCTTCGCACAAATTTTGAATCCATATTTCCAAGTATCAAGGCAGTTGGGAAAAATCAATTTATATAGCGAAATATTCCCATAACCACCCCCCCCTTGTTACTAAATTTTCGACCAAAATATTGAAAAATGCTAAAAATCCATAATAAGGGGTTTTTTGTGACGAGGAATCGACTGACACAATCAGTTTTTTGACAAAATCATAATTTCGCCTTCAAATAGGGTCATGAAATTTTCGAAAATCCACTTTTCAAAACAAAAAATACTCATAACTCGACTATTCAAAGAGATAGAACGTTCTAGTCTCGAACAATCGATTCAACGGAAACTTTTACATCTTCGCACAAATTTTGCATTGATATTTCCAAGTATTATAGTAGTTAGGAAAAATCAATTTATATCGCGAAATATTCCCATACCCCCCCTTGTTACTAAATTTTCGACCAAAAATATTGGAAAATGCTAAAAACTCATAATAAGGGGTTTTTTTGTGACGAGAAATTGACTGACACAATCAGTTTTTTGATAAAATCATTATTTCGCCTTCAAATAGAGTCATGAAATTTTCGAAAATCCACTTTTCAAAAAAAAAATACTAATTACTCGACTATTTGAAGATATACAATGTTCTAGTCTTGACCAATCGATTCAACGGAAAGTTTTACATCTTCGCACAAATTTTGAATCCATATTTCCAAGTATTAAGTGAGTTAGAAAAAATCAATTTATATCGCGAAAGTTCCCATACCTACCCCTTGTTACTAAATTTTCGACCAAAAATATTGAAAAATGCAAAGAATCCACAAGGGGTTTTTTGTGACTAGAAATCGACTGACACAATCAGTTTTTTGATAAAATCATTATTTCGCCTTCAAATTGAGTCATGAAATTTTCGAAAACTCACTTTTCAAAACAAAAAATACTCATAACTCGACTATTCAAAGAGATAGAACGTTCTAGTCTTGACCAATCGATTCGACGGGAAGTTTTACATCTTCGCACAAATTTTGAATTGATGTTTCCAAGTATTAAGGTAGTTAGGAAAAATCAATTTATATCGCGAAATATTCCCATACCATACTAAATTTTCGACCAAAAATACTGAAATGAGGGGTTTTTTGTGACGAGAAATCGACTGACAATCAGTTTTTCGATAAAATAAGTATTTTACCTTCAAATAGACCCATGAAATTTTCGAAAATCCACTTTTCAAAACAAAAAATACTCATAACTCGACAATTTGAAGAGATAGAACGTTCTAGTCTGGATCAATCGATTCAACGGAAAGTTTTACATCTTCGCATAAATTTTGAATCTATATTTCCAAGTATCAAGGGAGTTAGGAAAAATCAATTTATATCGCGAAATATTCCCATATCCCCCCTTGCTACTAAATTTTCTACCAAAAATATTGAAAAATGCTGAAAATTCTCAAAAAGGGGCTTCTTGGGACGAGAAATCGAATGGCACAATCAGTTTTTTGATAAAATCAATATTTCGCCTTCAAATAGAGTCATGAAATTTTCGAAAATCCACTTAAAACAGAAAATACTCATAACTCGACTATTTAAGGAGATAGAACGTTCCAGTTTTGACAAATCGATTCAACAGAAACTTTTACATCTTCGCATCTTCTTGAGATTTTCGAAAATCCACTTTTCAAAAAAAATACTCATAACTCGACTATTTAAGGAGATAGAACGTTCTAGTCTTGACCAATCGATTCAACGGAAAGTTTTACATCTTCGCACAAATTTTGCATTGATATTTCCAAGTATTATGGTAGTTAGGAAAAATCAATCTATATCGCGAAATATTCCCATACCATGCCCTTGTTACTGAATTTTCTACCAAAAATATTGGAAAATGCTAAAAACCCATAATGAGGGGTTTTTTGGGACGAGAAATCGACTGGCACAATCAGTTTTTTGATAAAATCATTATTTCGCCTTCAAATAGAGTCATGAAATTTTCGAAAATCCACTTTTCAAAACAAAATACTAATTACTCGACTATTTGAAGAGAGAACGTTCTAGTCTTGACCAATCGATTCAACGGAAAGTTTTACATCTTCGCAAAAATTTTGAATTGATATTTCCAAGTAATAAGGTAGTTAGGAAAAATCAATTTATATCACGAAATATTCCCATACCCCCCGCTTGTTACTAAATTTTCGACCAAAAATATTGAAAAATGCTAAAAATCCATAATAAGGGGTTTTTTTGTGACGAGAAATCGACTGACACAATCAGTTTTTTGATAAAATCATTATTTCGCCTTCAAATAGAGTCATTAAATTTTCGAAAATCCACTTTTCAAAAAAAAAATACTAATTACTCGACTATTTGAAGAGAGAACGTTCTAGTCTTGACCAATCGATTCAACGGAAAGTTTTACATCTTCGCACAAATTTTGAATCCATATTTCCAAGTATCAAGGGAGTTAGAGAAAATCAATTTATATTGCGAAATATTCCCATACACCCCCCCCCCTTGTTACTAAATTTTCGAGCGAAAATATTGAAAAATGCTAAAAATCCTTAATAAGGGGTTTCTTGGGACGAGAAATCGACTGGCACATTCAGTTTTTTGATAAAATTATTATTTCGCCTTCAAATAGAGTCATGAAATTTTCGAAAATCCACTTTTCAAAACAAAAAATACTCATAACTCGGCTATTTGAAGAGATAGAACGTTCTAGCCTTGACCAATCGATTCAACGGAAAGTTTTACATCTTCGCACAAATTTTGAATTGATATTTCCAATTATTAGGGTAGTTAGGAAAAATCAATTTATATCGCGAAATATTCCCATACCCCCCCTTGTTACTAAATTATCGACCGAAAATATCGAAAAATGCTAAAAATCCTTAATGAGGGGTTTCTTGGGACAAGAAATCGACTGGCACAATCAGTTTTTTGATAAAATCATTATTTCGCCTTCAAATAGAGTCATGAAATTTTCGAAAATCCACTTTTCAAAACAAAAAATACTCATAACTCGACTATTTAAGGAGATAGAACGTTCTAGTCTTAACCAATCGATTCAACGGAAAGTTTTACATTCTCGCACAAATTTTGAATGGATATTTCACAGTATTAAGGTAATTAGCAAAAATCAATTTATATCGCGAAATATTGTTACTGAATTTTCGACCAAAAACATCGAAAAATGCTGAAAACCCATATTAACGGGTTTTTTGGACGAGAAATCGACTGGCACAATCAGTTTTTTTATAAAATAATTATTTCGCCTTAAAACAGAGTCATGAAATTTTCGAAAATCCACTTTTCAAAATAAAAATACTAATTACTCGACTATTTGGAGAGATAGAACGTTCTAGTCTTGACCAATCGATTCAACGGAAAGTTTTACATCTTCGCACAAATTTTGAATGGATATTTCCCAGTATTAAGGTAGTTAGCAAAAATCAATTTATATCGCGAAATATTCCCATACCCCCTTGTTACTAAATTTTCGACCAAAAACATTGAAAAATGCTGAAAACCCATATTAACGGGTTTTTTGGGACGAGAAATCGACTGGCACAATCAGTTTTTTGATAAAATCATTATTTCGCCTTCAAACAGAGTCATGAAATTTTCGAAAATCCACTTTTCAAAACAAAAAATACTCATAACTCGAATATTTAAGGAGATAGAACGTTCTAGCCTTGACCAATCGATTCAACGGAAAGTTTTACATCTTCGCACAAATTTTGAATGGATATTCCCCAGTATTAAGGTAGTTAGCAAAAATCAATTTATATCGCGAAATATTCCCATACCCCCTTGTTACTAAATTTTCCACCAAAAACATTGAAAAATGCTGAAAACCCATATTAACGGGTTTTTGGGACAAGAAATCTACTGGCACAATCAGTTTTTTGATAAAATCATTATTTCGCCTTCAAATAGAGTCATGAAATTTTCGAAAATCCACTTTTCAAAACAAAAAATACTCATAACTCGGCTATTTAAGGAGATAGAACGTTCTAGTCTTAACCAATCGATTCAACGGAAAGTTTTACATCTTCGCACAAATTTTGAATGGATATTTCCCAGTATTAAGGTAGTTAGCAAAAATCAATTTATATCGCGAAATATTCCCATACCCCCTTGTTACTAAATTTTCGACCAAAAACGTTGAAAAATGCTGAAAACCCATATTAACGGGTTCTTTGGGACGAGAAATCGACTGACACAATCAGTTTTTTGATAAAATCATTATTTCGCCTTCAAACAGAGTCATGAAATTTTCGAAAATCCACTTTTCAAAACAAAAAATACTCATAACTCGACTATTTGAAGAGATAGAACGATCTAGTCTTGATCAATCGATTCAACGGAAAGTTTTACATCTTCGCACAAATTTTGAATTGATATTTCCAAGTAATAAGGTAGTTAGGGAAAATCAATTTATATCACGAAATATTCCCATACCCCCCGCTTGTTACTAAATTTTCGACCAAAAATATTGAAAAATGCTAAAAACTCATAATAAGGGGTTTTTTGTGACGAGAAATCGACTGACACAATCAGTTTTTTGATAAAATCATTATTTCGCCTTCAAATAGAGTCATGAAATTTTCGAAAATCCACTTTTCAAAAAAAGTTTTACATCTTCGCACAAATTTTGAATTGATATTTCCAAGTAATAAGGTAGTTGGGAAAAATCAATTTATATCACGAAATATTCCCATACCCCCCGCTTGTTACTAAATTTTCGACCAAAAATATTGAAAAATGCTAAAAATCCATAATAAGGGGTTTTTTGTGACGAGAAATCGACTGACACAATCAGTTTTTTGATAAAATCATTATTTCGCCTTCAAATAGTCATGAAATTTTCGAAAATCCACTTTTCAAAAAAAAAAATACTAATTACTCGACTATTTGAAGAGAGAACGTTCTAGTCTTGACCAATCGATTCAACGGAAAGTTTTACATCTTCTCACAAATTTTTAATCCGTATTTCCAAGTATCAAGGGAGTTAGGAAAAATCAATTTATATCGCGAAATATTCCCATACCCCCCTTGTTACTGAATTTTCGAGCGAAAATATTGAAAAATGCTAAAAATCCTTAATAAGGGGTTTCTTGGGACGAGAAATCGACTGGCACATTCAGTTTTTTGATAAAAACAATATTTCGCCTTCAAATAGAGTCATGAAATTTTCGAAAATCCACTTTTCAAAACAAAAAATACTCATTACTCGACTATTTGAAGAGATAGAACGTTCTAGTCTTGACCAATCGATTCAACGGAAAGTTTTACATCTTCGCACAAATTTTGAATCCATTTTTCCAAGTATCAACGCAGGTGGGAAAAATCAATTTATATAGCGAAATATTCCCATACCCCCCCCCCTTGTTACTAAATTTTCGACCAAAATATTGAAAAATGCTAAAAATCCATAATAAGGGGTTTTTTGTGACGAGAAATCGACTGACACAATCAGTTTTTTGACAAAATCATAATTTCGCCTTCAAATAGGGTCATGAAGTTTTCGAAAATCCACTTTTCAAAACAAAAAATACTCATAACTTGACTATTCAAAGAGATAGAACGTTCTAGTCTTGAACAATCGATTCAACGGAAAGTTTTACATCTTCGCACAAATTTTGAATTGATATTTCCAAGTATTAAGGTAGTTAGGAAAAATCAATTTATATCGCGAAATATTCCCATACCCCCCGCTTGTTACTAAATTTTCTACCAAAAATATTGAAAAATGCTAAAAATCCATAATAAGGGGTTTTTTGTGACGAGAAATCGACTGACACAATCAGTTTTTTGATAAAATCATTATTTCGCCTTCAAATAGAGTCATGAAATTTTCGAAAATCCACTTTTCAAAAAAAATACTAATTACTCGACTATTTGAAGAGAGAACGTTCTAGTCTTGACCAATCGATTCAACGGAAAGTTTTACATCTTCGCACAAATTTTGAATCCATATTTCCAAGTATCAAGGGAGTTAGGAAAAATCAATTTATATCGCGAAATATTCCCATACCCCCCTTGTTACTAAATTTTCGAGCGAAAATATTGAAAAATGCTAAAAATCCTTAATAAGGGGTTTCTTGGGACGAGAAATCGACTGGCACATTCAGTTTTTTGATAAAATTATTATTTCGCCTTCAAATAGAGTCATGAAATTTTCGAAAATCCACTTTTCAAAACAAAAAATACTCATAACTCGACTAATTAAGGAGATAGAACGTTCTAGTCTTGACCAATCGATTCAACGGAAAAATTTACATCTTCGCACAAATTTTGAGTTGATATTTCCAAGTATTAAGGTAGGTAGGAAATATCAATTTATATCGCGAAATATTCCCATATCCCCCCCCTTGTTACTAAATTTTAGACCAAAAATATTGAAAAATGCCTAAAACCCATAATGAGGGGTTTTTTTGGGACGAGAAATCGACTGACACAATCAGTTTTTTGACGAAATCATAATTTCGCCTTCAAATAGGGTCATGAAATTTTCGAAAATTCACTTTTCAAAACAAAAAATACTCATAACTCGACTATTCAAAGAGATAGAACGTTCTAGTCTTGAACAATCGATTCAACGAAAAGTTTTACATCTTCGCACAAATTTTGAATTGATATTTCCAAGTATTAAGGTAGTTAGGAAAAATCAATTTATATCGCGAAATGTTCACATACCCCCCCCCCCCTTGTTACTAAATTTTCGACCAAAAATATTGAAAAATGCTGAAAATTCTCAAAAATGGGGCTTCTTGGGACGAGAAATCGACTGGCACAATCAGTTTTTTGATAAAATCAATATTTCGCCTTCAAATAGAGTCATGAAATTTTCGAAAATCCACTTAAAACAAAAAATACTCATAACTCGACTATTTAAGGAGATATAACGTTCTAGTTTTGACAAATCGATTCAACGGAAACTTTTACATCTTCGCATCTTCTTGAGATTTTCGAAAATCCACTTTTCAAAAAAAATACTCATAACTCGACTATTTAAGGAGATAGAACGTTCTAGTCTTGACCAATCGATTCAACGGAAAGTTTTACATCCTCGCACAAATTTTGTTTTACATCTTCGCACAAATTTTGCATTGATATTTCCAAGTATCATAGTAGTTAGGAAAAATCATTCTATATCGCGAAATATTCCCATACCCCCCGCTTGTTACTAAATTTTCGACCAAAAATATTGGAAAATGCTAAAAACCCATAATGAGGGTTTTTTTGGGACGAGAAATCGACTGGCACAATCAGTTTTTTGATAAAATCATTATTTCGCCTTCAAATAGAGTCATGAAATTTTCGAAAATCCACTTTTCAAAACAAAAAATACTCATAACTCGACTATTCAAAGAGATAGAACGTTCTTGTCTTGAACAATCGATTCAACGAAAAGTTTTACATCTTCGCACAAATTTTGAATTGATATTTCCAAGTATTAAGGTAGTTAGGAAAAATCAATTTATATCGCGAAATGTTCACATACCCCCCCCCCCCCCTTGTTACTAAATTTTCGACCAAAAATATTGAAAAATGCTGAAAATTCTCAAAAATGGGGCTTCTTGGGACGAGAAATCGACTGGCACAATCAGTTTTTTGATAAAATCAATATTTCGCCTTCAAATAGAGTCATGAAATTTTCGAAAATCCACTTAAAACAAAAAATACTCATAACTCGACTATTTAAGGAGATATAACGTTCTAGTTTTGACAAATCGATTCAACGGAAACTTTTACATCTTCGCATCTTCTTGAGATTTTCGAAAATTCACTTTTCAAAAAAAATACTCATAACTCGACTATTTAAGGAGATAGAACGTTCTAGTCTTGACCAATCGATTCAACGGAAAGTTTTACATCCTCGCACAAATTTTGTTTTACATCTTCGCACAAATTTTGCATTGATATTTCCAAGTATCATAGTAGTTAGGAAAAATCAATCTATATCGCGAAATATTCCCATACCCCCCGCTTGTTACTAAATTTTCGACCAAAAATATTGGAAAATGCTAAAAACCCATAATGAGGGTTTTTTTGGGACGAGAAATCGACTGGCACAATCAGTTTTTTGATAAAATCATTATTTCGCCTTCAAATAGAGTCATGAAATTTTCGAAAATCCACTTTTCAAAAAAAAAATACTAATTACTCGACTATTTGAAGATATACAACGTTCTAGTCTTGACCAATCGATTCAACGGAAAGTTTTACATCTTCGCACAAATTTTGAATGGATATTTCCCAGTATTAAGGTAGTTAGCAAAAATCAATTTATATCGCGAAATATTCCCATACCCCCTTGTTACTAAATTTTCGACCAAAAACATTGAAAAATGCTGAAAACCCATATTAACGGGTTCTTTGGGACGAGAAATCGACTGCCACAATCAATTTTTTTGATAAAAACAATATTTCGCCTTCAAATAGAGTCATGAAATTTTCGAAAATCCACTTTTCAAAACAAAAAATACTCATTACTCGACTATTTGAAGAGATAGAACGTTCTAGTCTTGACCAATCGATTCAACGGAAAGTTTTACATCTTCGCACAAATTTTGAATCCATTTTTCCAAGTATCAACGCAGGTGGGAAAAATCAATTTATATAGCGAAATATTCCCATACCCCCCCCCTTGTTACTAAATTTTCGACCAAAATATTGAAAAATGCTAAAAATCCATAATAAGGGGTTTTTTGTGACGAGAAATCGACTGACACAATCAGTTTTTTGACAAAATCATAATTTCGCCTTCAAATAGGGTCACGAAGTTTTCGAAAATCCACTTTTCAAAACAAAAAATACTCATAACTTGACTATTCAAAGAGATAGAACGTTCTAGTCTTGAACAATCGATTCAACGGAAAGTTTTACATCTTCGCACAAATTTTGAATTGATATTTCCAAGTATTAAGGTAGTTAGGAAAAATCAATTTATATCGCGAAATATTCCCATACCCCCCGCTTGTTACTAAATTTTCTACCAAAAATATTGAAAAATGCTAAAAATCCATAATAAGGGGTTTTTTGTGACAAGAAATCGACTGACACAATCAGTTTTTTGATAAAATCATTATTTCGCCTTCAAATAGAGTCATGAAATTTTCGAAAATCCACTTTTCAAAAAAAATACTAATTACTCGACTATTTGAAGAGAGAACGTTCTAGTCTTGACCAATCGATTCAACGGAAAGTTTTACATCTTCGCACAAATTTTGAATCCATATTTCCAAGTATCAAGGGAGTTAGGAAAAATCAATTTATATCGCGAAATATTCCCATACCCCCCTTGTTACTAAATTTTCGAGCGAAAACATTGAAAATGCTAAAAATCCTTAATAAGGGGTTTCTTGGGACGAGAAATCGACTGGCACATTCAGTTTTTTGATAAAATTATTATTTCGCCTTCAAATAGAGTCATGAAATTTTCGAAAATCCACTTTTCAAAACAAAAAATACTCATAACTCGACTATTTAAGGAGATAGAACGTTCTAGTCTTGACCAATCGATTCAACGGAAAGTTTTACATCTTCGCACAAATTTTGAATCCATATTTCCAACTATCAACGCAGGTGGGAAAAATCAATTTATATAGCGAAATATTACCATACCCCCCCCCCCTTGTTACTAAATTTTCGACCAAAATATTGAAAAATGCTAAAAATCCATAATAAGGGGTTTTTTGTGACGAGGAATCGACTGACACAATCAGTTTTTTGACAAAATCATAATTTCGCCTTCAAATAGGGTCATGAAATTTTCGAAAATCCACTTTTCAAAACAAAAAATACTCATAACTCGACTATTCAAAGAGATAGAACGTTCTAGTCTTGAACAATCGATTCAACGGAAAGTTTTACATCTTCGCACAAATTTTGAATTGATATTTCCAAGTATTAAGGTAGTTAGGAAAAATCAATTTATATCGCGAAATGTTCACATACCCCCCCCCCCTTTTTACTAAATTTTCGACCAAAAATATTGAAAAATGCTAAAAATTCTCAAAAAGGGGCTTCTTGGGACGAGAAATCGACTGGCACAAACAGTTTTTTGATAAAATCAATATTTCGCCTTCAAATAGAGTCATGAAATTTTCGAAAATCCACTTAAAACAAAAAAAACTCATAACTCGACTTTTTAAGGAGATAGAACGTTCTAGTCTTGACCAATCGATTCAACGGAAAGTTTTACATCCTCGCACAAATTTTGTTTTACATCTTCGCACAAATTTTGCATTGATATTTCCAAGTATTATAGTAGTTAGGAAAAATCAATTTATATCGCGAAATATTCCCATACCCCCCCTTGTTACTAAATTTTCGACCAAAAATATTGGAAAATGCTAAAAACCCATAATAAGGGGTTTTTTTGTGACGAGAAATTGACTGACACAATCAGTTTTTTGATAAAATCATTATCTCGCCTTCAAATAGAGTCATGAAATTTTCGAAAATCCACTTTTCAAAAAAAAAATACTAATTACTCGACTATTTGAAGATATACAACGTTCTAGTCTTGACCAATCGATTCAACGGAAAGTTTTACATCTTCGCACAAATTTTGAATGGATATTTCCCAGTATTAAGGTAGTTAGCAAAAATCAATTTATATCGCGAAATATTCCCATACCCCCTTGTTACTAAATTTTCGACCAAAAACATTGAAAAATGCTGAAAACCCATATTAACGGGTTCTTTGGGACGAGAAATCGACTGACACAATCAGTTTTTTGATAAAATCATTATTTCGCCTTCAAACAGAGTCATGAAATTTTCGAAAATCCACTTTTCAAAACAAAAAATACTCATAACTCGACTATTTGAAGAGATAGAACGTTCTAGTCTTGATCAATCGATTCAACGGAAAGTTTTACATCTTCGCACAAATTTTGAATTGATATTTCCAAGTAATAAGGTAGTTAGGGAAAATCAATTTATATCGCGAAATATTCCCATACCCCCTTGTTACTAAATTTTCGACCAAAAACATTGAAAAATGCTGAAAACCCATATTAACGGGTTTTTTGTGACGAGAAATCGACTGACACAATCAGTTTTTTGATAAAATCATTATTTCGCCTTCAAATAGAGTCATGAAATTTTCGAAAATCCACTTTTCAAAATAAAAATACTAATTACTCGACTATTTGAAGAGATAGAACGTTCTAGTCTTGACCAATCGATTCAACGGAAAGTTTTACATCTTCGCACGAATTTTGAATTGATATTTCCAATTATTAGGGTAGTTAGGAAAAATCAATTTATATCGCGAAATATTCCCATACCCCCCCTAGTTACTAAATTTTCGACCAAAAATATTGAAAAATGCTAAAAATCCTCAATAAGGGGTTTCTTGGGACAAGAAATCTACTGGCACAATCAGTTTTTTGATAAAATCATTATTTCGCCTTCAAATAGAGTCATGAAATTTTCGAAAATCCACTTTTCAAAAAAAGTTTTACATCTTCGCACAAATTTTGAATTGATATTTCCAAGTAATAAGGTAGTTGGGAAAAATCAATTTATATCACGAAATATTCCCACCGCTTGTTACTAAATTTTCGACCAAAAATATTGAAAAATGCTAAAAATCCATAATAAGGGGTTTTTTGTGACGAGAAATCGACTGACACAATCAGTTTTTTGATAAAATCATTATTTCGCCTTCAAATAGAGTCATGAAATTTTCGAAAATCCACTTTTCAAAAAAAAATACTAATTACTCGACTATTTGAAGAGAGAACGTTCTAGTCTTGACCAATCGATTCAACGGAAAGTTTTACATCTTCTCACAAAATTTTAATCCGTATTTCCAAGTATCAAGGGAGTTAGGAAAAATCAATTTATATCGCGAAATAGTCCCATACCCCCCTTGTTACTAAATTTTCGAGCGAAAATATTGAAAAATGCTAAAAATCCTTAATAAGGGGTTTCTTGGGACGAGAAATCGACTGGCACATTCAGTTTTTTGATAAAATTATTATTTCGCCTTCAAATAGAGTCATGAAATTTTCGAAAATCCACTTTTCAAAACAAAAAATACTCATAACTCGACTATTTAAGGAGATAGAACGTTCTAGTCTTGACCAATCGATTTAACGGAAAAATTTACATCTTCGCACAAATTTTGAGTTGATATTTCCAAGTATTAAGGTAGGTAGGAAATATCAATTTATATCGCGAAATATTCCCATACCCCCCCCCCTAGTTACCAAATTTTCGACCAAAAATATTGAAAAATGCCTAGAACCCATAATGAGGGGTTTTTTTGGGACGAGAAATTGACTGCCACAATCAATTTTTTTGATAAAAACAATATTTCGCCTTCAAATAGAGTCATGAAATTTTCGAAAATCCACTTTTCAAAACAAAAAATACTCATTACTCGACTATTTGAAGAGATAGAACGTTCTAGTCTTGACCAATCGATTCAACGGAAAGTTTTACATCTTCGCACAAATTTTGAATCCATTTTTCCAAGTATCACCGCAGGTGGGAAAAATCAATTTATATAGCGAAATATTCCCATACCTCCCCCCCCTTGTTACTAAATTTTCGACCAAAATATTGAAAAATGCTAAAAATCCATAATAAGGGGTTTTTTGTGACGAGAAATCGACTGACACAATCAGTTTTTTGACAAAATCATAATTTCGCCTTCAAATAGGGTCATGAAGTTTTCGAAAATCCACTTTTCAAAACAAAAAATACTCATAACTTGACTATTCAAAGAGATAGAACGTTCTAGTCTTGAACAATCGATTCAACGGAAAGTTTTACATCTTCGCACAAATTTTGAATTGATATTTCCAAGTATTAAGGTAGTTAGGAAAAATCAATTTATATCGCGAAATATTCCCATACCCCCCGCTTGTTACTAAATTTTCTACCAAAAATATTGAAAAATGCTAAAAATCCATAATAAGGGGTTTCTTGGGACGAGAAATCGACTGGCACATTCAGTTTTTTGATAAAATTATTATTTCGCCTTCAAATAGAGTCATGAAATTTTCGAAAATCCACTTTTCAAAAAAAATACTAATTACTCGACTATTTGAAGAGAGAACGTTCTAGTCTTGACCAATCGATTCAACGGAAAGTTTTACATCTTCGCACAAATTTTGAATCCATATTTCCAAGTATCAAGGGAGTTAGGAAAAATCAATTTATATCGCGAAATATTCCCATACCCCCCTTGTTACTAAATTTTCGAGCGAAAATATTGAAAAATGCTAAAAATCCTTAATAAGGGGTTTCTTGGGACGAGAAATCGACTGGCACATTCAGTTTTTTGATAAAATTATTATTTCGCCTTCAAATAGAGTCATGAAATTTTCGAAAATCCACTTTTCAAAACAAAAAATACTCATAACTCGACTATTTAAGGAGATAGAACGTTCTAGTCTTGACCAATCGATTCAACGGAAAGTTTTACATCTTCGCACAAATTTTGAATCCATATTTCCAACTATCAACGCAGGTGGGAAAAATCAAATTTATATAGCGAAATATTACCATACCCCCCCCCCTTGTTACTAAATTTTCGACCAAAATATTGAAAACTGCTAAAAATCCATAATAAGGGGTTTTTTGTGACGAGAAATCGACTGACACAATCAGTTTTTTGACGAAATCATAATTTCGCCTTCAAATAGGGTCATGAAATTTTCGAAAATCCACTTTTCAAAACAAAAAATACTCATAACTCGACTATTCAAAGAGATAGAACGTTCTAGTCTTGAACAATCGATTCAACGAAAAGTTTTACATCTTCGCACAAATTTTGAATTGATATTTCCAAGTATTAAGGTAGTTAGGAAAAATCAATTTATATCGCGAAATGTTCACATACCCCCCCCCTTGTTACTAAATTTTCGACCAAAAATATTGAAAAATGCTGAAAATTCTCAAAAATGGGGCTTCTTGGGACGAGAAATCGACTGGCACAATCAGTTTTTTGATAAAATCAATATTTCGCCTTCAAATAGAGTCATGAAATTTTCGAAAATCCACTTAAAACAAAAAATACTCATAACTCGACTATTTAAGGAGATATAACGTTCTAGTTTTGACAAATCGATTCAACGGAAACTTTTACATCTTCGCATCCTCTTGAGATTTTCGAAAATCCACTTTTCAAAAAAAATACTCATAACTCGACTATTTAAGGAGATAGAACGTTCTAGTCTTGACCAATCGATTCAACGGAAAGTTTTACATCCTCGCACAAATTTTGTTTTACATCTTCGCACAAATTTTGCATTGATATTTCCAAGTATCATAGTAGTTAGGAAAAATCAATCTATATCGCGAAATATTCCCATACCCCCCGCTTGTTACTAAATTTTCGACCAAAAATATTGGAAAATGCTAAAAACCCATAATGAGGGGTTTTTTGTGACGAGAAATCGACTGACACAATCAGTTTTTTGATAAAATCATTATTTCGCCTTCAAATAGAGTCATGAAATTTTCGAAAATCCACTTTTCAAAAAAAAATACTAATTACTCGACTATTTGAAGAAAGAACGTTCTAGTCTTGACCAATCGATTCAACGGAAAGTTTTACATCTTCGCACAAATTTTGAATCCATATTTCCAAGTATCAAGGGAGTTAGGAAAAATCAATTTATATCGCGAAATATTCCCATACCCCCCTTGTTACTAAATTTTCGAGCGAAAATATTGAAAAATGCTAAAAATCCTTAATAAGGGGTTTCTTGGGACGAGAAATCGACTGGCACATTCAGTTTTTTGATAAAATAATTATTTCGCCTTCAAATAGAGTCATGAAATTTTCGAAAATCCACTTTTCAAAACAAAAAATACTCATAACTCGACTATTTAAGGAGATAGAACGTTCTAGTCTTGACCAATAGATTCAACGGAAAAATTGACATCTTCGCACAAATTTTGAGTTGATATTTCCAAGTATTAAGGTAGGTAGGAAATATCAATTATTATCGCGAAATATTCCCATACCCCCCCCTTGTTACTAAATTTTCTACCAAAAATATTGAAAAATGCTAAAAACCCATAATGAGGGGTTTTTTGGGACAATCAGTTTTTTGGCACAATCAGTTTTTTGATAAAATCATTATTTCGCCTTCAAATAGAGTCATGAAATTTTCGAAAATCCACTTTTCAAAAAAAAATACTAATTACTCGACTATTTGAAGAGAGAACGTTCTAGTCTTGACCAATCGATTCAACGGAAAGTTTTACATCTTCTCACAAAATTTTAATCCGTATTTCCAAGTATCAAGGGAGTTAGGAAAAATCAATTTATATCGCGAAATAGTCCCATACCCCCCTTGTTACTAAATTTTCGAGCGAAAATATTGAAAAATGCTAAAAATCCTTAATAAGGGGTTTCTTGGGACGAGAAATCGACTGGCACATTCAGTTTTTTGATAAAATTATTATTTCGCCTTCAAATAGAGTCATGAAATTTTCGAAAATCCACTTTTCAAAACAAAAAATACTCATAACTCGACTATTTAAGGAGATAGAACGTTCTAGTCTTGACCAATCGATTTAACGGAAAAATTTACATCTTCGCACAAATTTTGAGTTGATATTTCCAAGTATTAAGGTAGGTAGGAAATATCAATTTATATCGCGAAATATTCCCATACCCCCCCCCCCTAGTTACCAAATTTTCGACCAAAAATATTGAAAAATGCCTAGAACCCATAATGAGGGGTTTTTTTGGGACGAGAAATTGACTGCCACAATCAATTTTTTTGATAAAAACAATATTTCGCCTTCAAATAGAGTCATGAAATTTTCGAAAATCCACTTTTCAAAACAAAAAATACTCATTACTCGACTATTTGAAGAGATAGAACGTTCTAGTCTTGACCAATCGATTCAACGGAAAGTTTTACATCTTCGCACAAATTTTGAATCCATTTTTCCAAGTATCACCGCAGGTGGGAAAAATCAATTTATATAGCGAAATATTCCCATACCTCCCCCCCCTTGTTACTAAATTTTCGACCAAAATATTGAAAAATGCTAAAAATCCATAATAAGGGGTTTTTTGTGACGAGAAATCGACTGACACAATCAGTTTTTTGACAAAATCATAATTTCGCCTTCAAATAGGGTCATGAAGTTTTCGAAAATCCACTTTTCAAAACAAAAAATACTCATAACTTGACTATTCAAAGAGATAGAACGTTCTAGTCTTGAACAATCGATTCAACGGAAAGTTTTACATCTTCGCACAAATTTTGAATTGATATTTCCAAGTATTAAGGTAGTTAGGAAAAATCAATTTATATCGCGAAATATTCCCATACCCCCCGCTTGTTACTAAATTTTCTACCAAAAATATTGAAAAATGCTAAAAATCCATAATAAGGGGTTTTTTGTGACAAGAAATCGACTGACACAATCAGTTTTTTGATAAAATCATTATTTCGCCTTCAAATAGAGTCATGAAATTTTTGAAAATCCACTTTTCAAAAAAAATACTAATTACTCGACTATTTGAAGAGAGAACGTTCTAGTCTTGACCAATCGATTCAACGGAAAGTTTTACATCTTCGCACAAATTTTGAATCCATATTTCCAAGTATCAAGGGAGTTAGGAAAAATCAATTTATATCGCGAAATATTCCCATACCCCCCTTGTTACTAAATTTTCGAGCGAAAATATTGAAAAATGCTAAAAATCCTTAATAAGGGGTTTCTTGGGACGAGAAATCGACTGGCACATTCAGTTTTTTGATAAAATTATTATTTCGCCTTCAAATAGAGTCATGAAATTTTCGAAAATCCACTTTTCAAAACAAAAAATACTCATAACTCGACTATTTAAGGAGATAGAACGTTCTAGTCTTGACCAATCGATTCAACGGAAAGTTTTACATCTTCGCACAAATTTTGAATCCATATTTCCAACTATCAACGCAGGTGGGAAAAATCAAATTTATATAGCGAAATATTACCATACCCCCCCCCCCTTGTTACTAAATTTTCGACCAAAATATTGAAAACTGCTAAAAATCCATAATAAGGGGTTTTTTGTGACGAGAAATCGACTGACACAATCAGTTTTTTGACGAAATCATAATTTCGCCTTCAAATAGGGTCATGAAATTTTCGAAAATCCACTTTTCAAAACAAAAAATACTCATAACTCGACTATTCAAAGAGATAGAACGTTCTAGTCTTGAACAATCGATTCAACGAAAAGTTTTACATCTTCGCACAAATTTTGAATTGATATTTCCAAGTATTAAGGTAGTTAGGAAAAATCAATTTATATCGCGAAATGTTCACATACCCCCCCCCTTGTTACTAAATTTTCGACCAAAAATATTGAAAAATGCTGAAAATTCTCAAAAATGGGGCTTCTTGGGACGAGAAATCGACTGGCACAATCAGTTTTTTGATAAAATCAATATTTCGCCTTCAAATAGAGTCATGAAATTTTCGAAAATCCACTTAAAACAAAAAATACTCATAACTCGACTATTTAAGGAGATATAACGTTCTAGTTTTGACAAATCGATTCAACGGAAACTTTTACATCTTCGCATCCTCTTGAGATTTTCGAAAATCCACTTTTCAAAAAAAATACTCATAACTCGACTATTTAAGGAGATAGAACGTTCTAGTCTTGACCAATCGATTCAACGGAAAGTTTTACATCCTCGCACAAATTTTGTTTTACATCTTCGCACAAATTTTGCATTGATATTTCCAAGTATCATAGTAGTTAGGAAAAATCAATCTATATCGCGAAATATTCCCATACCCCCCGCTTGTTACTAAATTTTCGACCAAAAATATTGGAAAATGCTAAAAACCCATAATGAGGGGTTTTTTGTGACGAGAAATCGACTGACACAATCAGTTTTTTGATAAAATCATTATTTCGCCTTCAAATAGAGTCATGAAATTTTCGAAAATCCACTTTTCAAAAAAAAATACTAATTACTCGACTATTTGAAGAAAGAACGTTCTAGTCTTGACCAATCGATTCAACGGAAAGTTTTACATCTTCGCACAAATTTTGAATCCATATTTCCAAGTATCAAGGGAGTTAGGAAAAATCAATTTATATCGCGAAATATTCCCATACCCCCCTTGTTACTAAATTTTCGAGCGAAAATATTGAAAAATGCTAAAAATCCTTAATAAGGGGTTTCTTGGGACGAGAAATCGACTGGCACATTCAGTTTTTTGATAAAATAATTATTTCGCCTTCAAATAGAGTCATGAAATTTTCGAAAATCCACTTTTCAAAACAAAAAATACTCATAACTCGACTATTTAAGGAGATAGAACGTTCTAGTCTTGACCAATAGATTCAACGGAAAAATTGACATCTTCGCACAAATTTTGAGTTGATATTTCCAAGTATTAAGGTAGGTAGGAAATATCAATTATTATCGCGAAATATTCCCATACCCCCCCCTTGTTACTAAATTTTCTACCAAAAATATTGAAAAATGCTAAAAACCCATAATGAGGGGTTTTTTGGGACAATCAGTTTTTTGGCACAATCAGTTTTTTGATAAAATCATTATTTCGCCTTCAAATAGAGTCATGAAATTTTCGAAAATCCACTTTTCAAAACAAAAAATACTCATAACTCGACTATTTAAGGAGATGGAACGTTCTAGTCTTGACCAATCGATTCAACGGAAAGTTTTACATCTTCGCACAAATTTTGAATGGATATTTCCCAGTATTAAAGTAGTTAGGAAAAATCAATTTATATCGCGAAATATTCCCATACCCCCCCCTTGTTACTAAGTTTTCTACCAAAAATATTGAAAAATGCTAAAAATCCATTATAAGGGGTTTCTTGGGACGAAAAATCGACTGACACAATCAGTTTCTTGATAAAATCAATGTTTCGCCTTCAAATAGGGTAATGAAATTTTCGAAAATCCACTTTTCAAAACAAAAAATACTCATAACTCGACTATTCAAAGAGATAGAACGTTCTAGTCTTGAACAATCGATTCAACGGAAAGTTTTACATCTTCGCACAAATTTTGAGTTGATATTTCCAATTATTAGGGTAGTTAGGAAAAATCAATTTATATCGCGAAATATTCCCATACCCCCCCTAGTTACTAAATTTTCGACCAAAAATATTGAAAAATGCTAAAAATCCTCAATAAGGGGTTTCTTGGGACAAGAAATCTACTGGCACAATCAGTTTTTTGATAAAATCATTATTTCGCCTTCAAATAGAGTCATGAAATTTTCGAAAATCCACTTTTCAAAAAAAGTTTTACATCTTCGCACAAATTTTGAATTGATATTTCCAAGTAATAAGGTAGTTGGGAAAAATCAATTTATATCACGAAATATTCCCACCGCTTGTTACTAAATTTTCGACCAAAAATATTGAAAAATGCTAAAAATCCATAATAAGGGGTTTTTTGTGACGAGAAATCGACTGACACAATCAGTTTTTTGATAAAATCATTATTTCGCCTTCAAATAGAGTCATGAAATTTTCGAAAATCCACTTTTCAAAAAAAAATACTAATTACTCGACTATTTGAAGAGAGAACGTTCTAGTCTTGACCAATCGATTCAACGGAAAGTTTTACATCTTCTCACAAAATTTTAATCCGTATTTCCAAGTATCAAGGGAGTTAGGAAAAATCAATTTATATCGCGAAATAGTCCCATACCCCCCTTGTTACTAAATTTTCGAGCGAAAATATTGAAAAATGCTAAAAATCCTTAATAAGGGGTTTCTTGGGACGAGAAATCGACTGGCACATTCAGTTTTTTGATAAAATTATTATTTCGCCTTCAAATAGAGTCATGAAATTTTCGAAAATCCACTTTTCAAAACAAAAAATACTCATAACTCGACTATTTAAGGAGATAGAACGTTCTAGTCTTGACCAATCGATTTAACGGAAAAATTTACATCTTCGCACAAATTTTGAGTTGATATTTCCAAGTATTAAGGTAGGTAGGAAATATCAATTTATATCGCGAAATATTCCCATACCCCCCCCCCCTAGTTACCAAATTTTCGACCAAAAATATTGAAAAATGCCTAGAACCCATAATGAGGGGTTTTTTTGGGACGAGAAATTGACTGCCACAATCAATTTTTTTGATAAAAACAATATTTCGCCTTCAAATAGAGTCATGAAATTTTCGAAAATCCACTTTTCAAAACAAAAAATACTCATTACTCGACTATTTGAAGAGATAGAACGTTCTAGTCTTGACCAATCGATTCAACGGAAAGTTTTACATCTTCGCACAAATTTTGAATCCATATTTCCAACTATCAACGCAGGTGGGAAAAATCAATTTATATAGCGAAATATTACCATACCCCCCCCCCCCCCTTGTTACTAAATTTTCGACCAAAATATTGAAAACTGCTAAAAATCCATAATAAGGGGTTTTTTGTGACGAGAAATCGACTGACACAATCAGTTTTTTGACGAAATCATAATTTCGCCTTCAAATAGGGTCATGAAATTTTCGAAAATCCACTTTTCAAAACAAAAAATACTCATAACTCGACTATTCAAAGAGATAGAACGTTCTAGTCTTGAACAATCGATTCAACGAAAAGTTTTACATCTTCGCACAAATTTTGAATTGATATTTCCAAGTATTAAGGTAGTTAGGAAAAATCAATTTATATCGCGAAATGTTCACATACCCCCCCCCTTGTTACTAAATTTTCGACCAAAAATATTGAAAAATGCTGAAAATTCTCAAAAATGGGGCTTCTTGGGACGAGAAATCGACTGGCACAATCAGTTTTTTGATAAAATCAATATTTCGCCTTCAAATAGAGTCATGAAATTTTCGAAAATCCACTTAAAACAAAAAATACTCATAACTCGACTATTTAAGGAGATATAACGTTCTAGTTTTGACAAATCGATTCAACGGAAACTTTTACATCTTCGCATCCTCTTGAGATTTTCGAAAATCCACTTTTCAAAAAAAATACTCATAACTCGACTATTTAAGGAGATAGAACGTTCTAGTCTTGACCAATCGATTCAACGGAAAGTTTTACATCCTCGCACAAATTTTGTTTTACATCTTCGCACAAATTTTGCATTGATATTTCCAAGTATCATAGTAGTTAGGAAAAATCAATCTATATCGCGAAATATTCCCATACCCCCCGCTTGTTACTAAATTTTCGACCAAAAATATTGGAAAATGCTAAAAACCCATAATGAGGGGTTTTTTGTGACGAGAAATCGACTGACACAATCAGTTTTTTGATAAAATCATTATTTCGCCTTCAAATAGAGTCATGAAATTTTCGAAAATCCACTTTTCAAAAAAAAAATACTAATTACTCGACTATTTGAAGAAAGAACGTTCTAGTCTTGACCAATCGATTCAACGGAAAGTTTTACATCTTCGCACAAATTTTGAATCCATATTTCCAAGTATCAAGGGAGCTAGGAAAAATCAATTTATATCGCGAAATATTCCCATACCCCCCTTGTTACTAAATTTTCGAGCGAAAATATTGAAAAATGCTAAAAATCCTTAATAAGGGGTTTCTTGGGACGAGAAATCGACTGGCACATTCAGTTTTTTGATAAAATAATTATTTCGCCTTCAAATAGAGTCATGAAATTTTCGAAAATCCACTTTTCAAAACAAAAAATACTCATAACTCGACTATTTAAGGAGATAGAACGTTCTAGTCTTGACCAATAGATTCAACGGAAAAATTGACATCTTCGCACAAATTTTGAGTTGATATTTCCAAGTATTAAGGTAGGTAGGAAATATCAATTAATATCGCGAAATATTCCCATACCCCCCCCTTGTTACTAAATTTTCTACCAAAAATATTGAAAAATGCTAAAAACCCATAATGAGGGGTTTTTTGGGACAATCAGTTTTTTGGCACAATCAGTTTTTTGATAAAATCATTATTTCGCCTTCAAATAGAGTCATGAAATTTTCGAAAATCCACTTTTCAAAACAAAAAATACTCATAACTCGACTATTTAAGGAGATGGAACGTTCTAGTCTTGACCAATCGATTCAACGGAAAGTTTTACATCTTCGCACAAATTTTGAATGGATATTTCCCAGTATTAAGGTAGTTAGGAAAAATCAATTTATATCGCGAAATATTCCCATACCCCCCCCTTGTTACTAAGTTTTCTACCAAAAATATTGAAAAATGCTAAAAATCCATTATAAGGGGTTTCTTGGGACGAAAAATCGACTGACACAATCAGTTTCTTGATAAAATCAATGTTTCGCCCTCAAATAGGGTAATGAAATTTTCGAAAATCCACTTTTCAAAACAAAAAATACTCATAACTCGACTATTCAAAGAGATAGAACGTTCTAGTCTTGAACAATCGATTCAACGGAAAGTTTTACATCTTCGCACAAATTTTGAGTTGATATTTCCAAGTATTAAGGTAGGTAGGAAATATCAATTTATATCGCGAAATATTCCCATACCCCCCCCCCCCTTGTTACTAAATTTTCGACCAAAAATATTGAAAAATGCCTAAAACCCATAATGAGGGGTTTTTTTGGGACGAGAAATTTACTGGCACAATCAATTTTTTTGATAAAATCAATATTTCGCCTTCAAATAGAGTCATGAAATTTTCGAAAATCCACTTTTCAAAAAAAAATACTCATTACTCGACTATTTGAAGAGATAGAACGTTCTAGTCTTGACCAATCGATTTAACGGAAAGTTTTACATCTTCGCACAAATTTTGAATCCATATTTCCAAGTATCAAGGCAGTTGGGAAAAATCAATTTATATAGCGAAATATTCCCATAACCCCCCCCCCCCTTGTTACTAAATTTTCGACCAAAATATTGAAAAATGCTAAAAATCCATAATAAGGGGTTTTTTGTGACGAGGAATCGACTGACACAATCAGTTTTTTGACAAAATCATAATTTCGCCTTCAAATAGGGTCATGAAATTTTCGAAAATCCACTTTTCAAAACAAAAAATACTCATAACTCGACTATTCAAAGAGATAGAACGTTCTAGTCTTGAACAATCGATTCAACGGAAAGTTTTACATCTTCGCACAAATTTTGAATTGATATTTCCAAGTATTAAGGTAGTTAGGAAAAATCAATTTATATCGCGAAATGTTCACATACCCCCCCCCCCCCTTGTTACTAAATTTTCGACCAAAAATATTGAAAAATGCTAAAAATTCTCAAAAAGGGGCTTCTTGGGACGAGAAATCGACTGGCACAATCAGTTTTTTGATAAAATCAATATTTCGCCTACAAATAGAGTCATGAAATTTTCGAAAATCCACTTAAAACAAAAAATACTCATAACTCGACTATTCAAAGAGATAGAACGTTCTAGTCTTGAACAATGGATTCAACGGAAAGTTTTACATCTTCGCACAAATTTTGAGTTGATATTTCCAAGTATTAAGGTAGGTAGGAAATATCAATTTATATCGCGAAATATTCCCATACCCCCCCCTTGTTACTAAATTTTCGACCAAAAATATTGAAAAATGCCTAAAACCCATAATGAGGGGTTTTTTTGGGACGAGAAATTTACTGGCACAATCAATTTTTTTGATAAAATCAATATTTCGCCTTCAAATAGAGTCATGAAATTTTCGAAAATCCACTTTTCAAAAAAAAAATACTCATTACTCGACTATTTGAAGAGATAGAACGTTCTAGTCTTGAACAATCGATTCAACGGAAAGTTTTACATCTTCGCACAAATTTTGAATTGATATTTCCAAGTATTAAGGTAGTTAGGAAAAATCAATTTATATCGCGAAATGTTCACATACCCCCCCCCCCCCTTGTTACTAAATTTTCGACCAAAAATATTGAAAAATGCTAAAAATTCTCAAAAAGGGGCTTCTTGGGACGAGAAATCGACTGGCACAATCAGTTTTTTGATAAAATCAATATTTCGCCTTCAAATAGAGTCATGAAATTTTCGAAAATCCACTTAAAACAAAAAATACTCATAACTCGACTTTTTAAGGAGATAGAACGTTCTAGTCTTGACCAATCGATTCAACGGAAAGTTTTACATCCTCGCACAAATTTTGTTTTACATCTTCGCACAAATTTTGCATTGATATTTCCAAGTATTATAGTAGTTAGGAAAAATCAATTTATATCGCGAAATATTCCCATACCCCCCCTTGTTACTAAATTTTCGACCAAAAATATTGGAAAATGCTAAAAACCCATAATAAGGGGTTTTTTTGTGACGAGAAATTGACTGACTCAATCAGTTTTTTGATAAAATCATTATTTCGCCTTCAAATAGAGTCATGAAATTTTCGAAAATCCACTTTTCAAAAAAAAATACTAATTACTCGACTATTTGAAGATATACAACGTTCTAGTCTTGACCAATCGATTCAACGGAAAGTTTTACATCTTCGCACAAATTTTGAATCCATATTTCCAAGTATTAAGTGAGTTAGAAAAAATCAATTTATATCGCGAAAGTTCCCATACCTACCCCTTGTTACTAAATTTTCGACCAAAAATATTGAAAAATGCAAAGAATCCACAAGGGGTTTTTTGTGACTAGAAATCGACTGACACAATCAGTTTTTTGATAAAATCATTATTTCGCCTTCAAATTGAGTCATGAAATTTTCGAAAATTCACTTTTCAAAACAAAAAATACTCATAACTCGACTATTTGAAGAGATAGAACGTTCTAGTCTGGATCAATCGATTCAACGGAAAGTTTTACATCTTCGCATAAATTTTGAATCTATATTTCCAAGTATCAAGGGAGTTAGGAAAAATCAATTTATATCGCGAAATATTCCCATACCATACTAAATTTTCGACCAAAAATATTGAAAAATGCTGAAAATTCTCAAAAAGGGGCTTCTTGGGACGAGAAATCGACTGGCACAATCAGTTTTTTGATAAAATCAATATTTCGCCTTCAAATAGAGTCATGAAATTTTCGAAAATCCACTTAAAACAGAAAATACTCATAACTCGACTATTTAAGGAGATAGAACGTTCTAGTTTTGACAAATCGATTCAACGGAAACTTTTACATCTTCGCATCTTCTTGAGATTTTCGAAAATCCACTTTTCAAAAAAAATACTCATAACTCGACTATTTAAGGAAATAGAACGTTCTAGTCTTGACCAATCGATTCAACGGAAAGTTTTACATCTTCGCACAAATTTTGCATTGATATTCCCAAGTATTATGGTAGTTAGGAAAAATCAATCTATATCGCGAAATATTCACATACCCCCCCCCTTGTTACTAAATTTTCGACCAAAAATATTGAAAAATGCTGAAAATTCTCAAAAATGGGGCTTCTTGGGACGAGAAATCGACTGGCACAATCAGTTTTTTGATAAAATCATTATTTCGCCTTCAAATAGAGTCATGAAATTTTCGAAAATCCACTTTTCAAAACAAAAAATACTCATAACTCGACTATTCAAAGAGATAGAACGTTCTAGTCTTGAACAATCGATTCAACGGAAAGTTTTACATCTTCGCAAAAATTTTGAATTGATATTTCCAAGTAATAAGGTAGTTAGGAAAAATCAATTTATATCACGAAATATTCCCATACCCCCCGCTTGTTACTAAATTTTCGACCAAAAATATTGAAAAATGCTAAAAATCCATAATAAGGGGTTTTTTGTGACGAGAAATCGACTGACACAATCAGTTTTTTGATAAAATCATTATTTCGCCTTCAAATAGAGTCATGAAATTTTCGAAAATCCACTTTTCAAAAAAAAAATACTAATTACTCGACTATTTGAAGAGAGAACGTTCTAGTCTTGACCAATCGATTTAACGGAAAGTTTTACATCTTCGCACAAATTTTGAATCCATATTTCCAAGTATCAAGGGAGTTAGGAAAAATCAATTTATATCGCGAAATATTCCCATACCCCCCTTGTTACTAAATTTTCAAGCGAAAATATTGAAAAATGCTAAAAATCCTTAATAAGGGGTTTCTTGGGACGAGAAATCGACTGGCACATTCAGTTTTTCGATAAAATTATTATTTCGCCTTCAAATAGAGTCATGAAATTTTCGAAAATCCACTTTTCAAAACAAAAAATACTCATAACTCGACTATTTAAGGAGATAGAACGTTCTAGTCTTGACCAATAGATTCAACGGAAAAATTTACATCTTCGCACAAATTTTGAGTTGATATTTCCAAGTATTAAGGTAGGTAGGAAATATCAATTAATATCGCGAAATATTCCCATACCCCTCCCTTGTTACTAAATTTTCTACCAAAAATATTGAAAAATGCTAAAAACCCATAATGAGGGGTTTTTTGGGACGAGAAATCGACTGGCACAATCAGTTTTTTGATAAAATCATTATTTCGCCTTCGAATAGAGTCATGAAATTTTCGAAAATCCACTTTTCAAAACAAAAAATACTCATAACTCGACTATTTAAGGAGATGGAACGTTCTAGTCTTGACCAATCGATTCAACGGAAAGTTTTACATCTTCGCACAAATTTTGAATGGATATTTCCCAGTATTAAGGTAGTTAGGAAAAATCAATTTATATCGCGAAATATTCCCATACATCCCCCCTTGTTACTAAGTTTTCTACCAAAAATATTGAAAAATGCCAAAAATCCATTATAAGGGGTTTCTTGGGACGAAAAATCGACTGACACAATCAGTTTCTTGATAAAATCAATGTTTCGCCTTCAAATAGGGTAATGAAATTTTCGAAAATCCACTTTTCAAAACAAAAAATACTCATAACTCGACTATTCAAAGAGATAGAACGTTCTAGTCTTGAACAATCGATTCAACGGAAAGTTTTACATCTTCGCACAAATTTTGAGTTGATATTTCCAAGTATTAAGGTAGGTAGGAAATATCAATTTATATCGCGAAATATTCCCATACCCCCCCCTTGTTACTAAATTTTCGACCAAAAATATTGAAAAATGCCTAAAACCCATAATGAGGGGTTTTTTTGGGACGAGAAATTTACTGGCACAATCAATTTTTTTGATAAAATCAATATTTCGCCTTCAAATAGAGTCATGAAATTTTCGAAAATCCACTTTTCAAAAAAAAAATACTCATTACTCGACTATTTGAAGAGATAGAACGTTCTAGTCTTGAACAATCGATTCAACGGAAAGTTTTACATCTTCGCACAAATTTTGAATTGATATTTCCAAGTATTAAGGTAGTTAGGAAAAATCAATTTATATCGCGAAATGTTCACATACCCCCCCCCCCCCCCTTGTTACTAAATTTTCGACCAAAAATATTGAAAAATGCTAAAAATTCTCAAAAAGGGGCTTCTTGGGACGAGAAATCGACTGGCACAATCAGTTTTTTGATAAAATCAATATTTCGCCTTCAAATAGAGTCATGAAATTTTCGAAAATCCACTTAAAACAAAAAATACTCATAACTCGACTTTTTAAGGAGATAGAACGTTCTAGTCTTGACCAATCGATTCAACGGAAAGTTTTACATCCTCGCACAAATTTTGTTTTACATCTTCGCACAAATTTTGCATTGATATTTCCAAGTATTATAGTAGTTAGGAAAAATCAATTTATATCGCGAAATATCTCCATACCCCCCCCTTGTTACTAAATTTTCGACCAAAAATATTGGAAAATGCTAAAAACCCATAATAAGGGGTTTTTTTGTGACGAGAAATTGACTGACACAATCAGTTTTTTGATAAAATCATTATTTCGCCTTCAAATAGAGTCATGAAATTTTCGAAAATCCACTTTTCAAAAAAAAAATACTAATTACTCGACTATTTGAAGATATACAACGTTCTAGTCTTGACCAATCGATTCAACGGAAAGTTTTACATCTTCGCACAAATTTTGAATCCATATTTCCAAGTATTAAGTGAGTTAGAAAAAATCAATTTATATCGCGAAAGTTCCCATACCTACCCCTTGTTACTAAATTTTCGACCAAAAATATTGAAAAATGCAAAGAATCCACAAGGGGTTTTTTGTGACTAGAAATCGACTGACACAATCAGTTTTTTGATAAAATCATTATTTCGCCTTCAAATTGAGTCATGAAATTTTCGAAAATTCACTTTTCAAAACAAAAAATACTCATAACTCGACTATTTAAAGAGATAGAACGTTCTAGTCTTGACCAATCGATTCGACGGGAAGTTTTACATCTTCGCACAAATTTTGAATTGATGTTTCCAAGTATTAAGGTAGTTAGGAAAAATCAATTTATATCGCGAAATATTCCCATACCATACTAAATTTTCGACCAAAAATACTGAAATGAGTGGTTTTTTGTGACGAGAAATCGACTGACAATCAGTTTTTCGATAAAATCATTATTTTACCTTCAAATAGACCCATGAAATTTTCGAAAATCCACTTTTCAAAACAAAAAATACTCATAACTCGACTATTTGAAGAGATAGAACGTTCTAGTCTGGATCAATCGATTCAACGGAAAGTTTTACATCTTCGCATAAATTTTGAATCTATATTTCCAAGTATCAAGGGAGTTAGGAAAAATCAATTTATATCGCGAAATATTCCCATATCCCCCCTTGCTACTAAATTTTCGACCAAAAATATTGAAAAATGCTGAAAATTCTCAAAAAGGGGCTTCTTGGGACGAGAAATCGACTGGCACAATCAGTTTTTTGATAAAATCAATATTTCGCCTTCAAATAGAGTCATGAAATTTTCGAAAATCCACTTAAAACAGAAAATACTCATAACTCGACTATTTAAGGAGATAGAACGTTCTAGTTTTGACAAATCGATTCAACGGAAACTTTTACATCTTCGCATCTTCTTGAGATTTTCGAAAATCCACTTTTCAAAAAAAATACTCATAACTCGGCTATTTAAGGAGATAGAACGTTCTAGTCTTGACCAATCGATTCAACGGAAAGTTTTACATCTTCGCACAAATTTTGCATTGATATTCCCAAGTATTATGGTAGTTAGGAAAAATCAATCTATATCGCGAAATATTCACATACCCCCCCCCCCTTGTTACTAAATTTTCGACCAAAAATATTGAAAAATGCTGAAAATTCTCAAAAATGGGGCTTCTTGGGACGAGAAATCGACTGGCACAATCAGTTTTTTGATAAAATCATTATTTCGCCTTCAAATAGAGTCATGAAATTTTCGAAAATCCACTTTTCAAAACAAAAAATACTCATAACTCGACTATTCAAAGAGATAGAACGTTCTAGTCTTGAACAATCGATTCAACGGAAAGTTTTACATCTTCGCAAAAATTTTGAATTGATATTTCCAAGTAATAAGGTAGTTAGGTAAAATCAATTTATATCACGAAATATTCCCATACCCCCCGCTTGTTACTAAATTTTCGACCAAAAATATTGAAAAATGCTAAAAATCCATAATAAGGGGTTTTTTGTGACGAGAAATCGACTGACACAATCAGTTTTTTGATAAAATCATTATTTCGCCTTCAAATAGAGTCATGAAATTTTCGAAAATCCACTTTTCAAAAAAAAAATACTAATTACTCGACTATTTGAAGAGAGAACGTTCTAGTCTTGACCAATCGATTTAACGGAAAGTTTTACATCTTCGCACAAATTTTGAATCCATATTTCCAAGTATCAAGGGAGTTAGGAAAAATCAATTTATATCGCGAAATATTCCCATACCCCCCTTGTTACTAAATTTTCGAGCGAAAATATTGAAAAATGCTAAAAATCCTTAATAAGGGGTTTCTTGGGACGAGAAATCGACTGGCACATTCAGTTTTTCGATAAAATTATTATTTCGCCTTCAAATAGAGTCATGAAATTTTCGAAAATCCACTTTTCAAAACAAAAAATACTCATAACTCGACTATTTAAGGAGATAGAACGTTCTAGTCTTGACCAATAGATTCAACGGAAAAATTTACATCTTCGCACAAATTTTGAGTTGATATTTCCAAGTATTAAGGTAGGTAGGAAATATCAATTAATATCGCGAAATATTCCCATACCCCTCCCTTGTTACTAAATTTTCTACCAAAAATATTGAAAAATGATAAAAACCCATAATGAGGGGTTTTTTGGGACGAGAAATCGACTGGCACAATCAGTTTTTTGATAAAATCATTATTTCGCCTTCGAATAGAGTCATGAAATTTTCGAAAATCCACTTTTCAAAACAAAAAATACTCATAACTCGACTATTTAAGGAGATGGAACGTTCTAGTCTTGACCAATCGATTCAACGGAAAGTTTTACATCTTCGCACAAATTTTGAATGGATATTTCCCAGTATTAAGGTAGTTAGGAAAAATCAATTTATATCGCGAAATATTCCCATACCCCCCCCTTGTTACTAAGTTTTCTACCAAAAATATTGAAAAATGCTAAAAATCCATTATAAGGGGTTTCTTGGGACGAAAAATCGACTGACACAATCAGTTTCTTGATAAAATCAATGTTTCGCCTTCAAATAGGGTAATGAATTTTTCGAAAATCCACTTTTCAAAACAAAAAATACTCATAACTCGACTATTCAAAGAGATAGAACGTTCTAGTCTTGAACAATCGATTCAACGGAAAGTTTTACATCTTCGCACACATTTTGAATTGATATTTCCAAGTATTAAGGTAGTTAGGAAAAATCAATTTATATCGCGAAATGTTCACATACCCCCCCCCCCTTGTTACTAAATTTTCGACCAAAAATATACTATTCAAAGAGATAGAACGTTCTAGTTTTGAACAATCGATTCAACGGAAAGTTTTACATCTTCGCAAAAATTTTGAATTGATATTTCCAAGTAATAAGGTAGTTAGGAAAAATCAATTTATATCACGAAATATTCCCATACCCCCCGCTTGTTACTAAATTTTCGACCAAAAATATTGAAAAATGATAAAAATCCATAATAAGGGGTTTTTGTGACGAGAAATCGACTGACACAATCAGTTTTTTGATAAAATCATTATTTCGCCTTCAAATAGAGTCATGAAATTTTCGAAAATCCACTTTTCAAAAAAAAGTTTTACATCTTCGCACAAATTTTGAATTGATATTTCCAAGTAATAAGGTAGTTGGGAAAAATCAATTTATATCACGAAATATTCCCATACCCCCCGCTTGTTACTAAATTTTCGACCAAAAATATTGAAAAATTCTAAAAATCCTCAATAAGGGGTTTCTTTGGGTCGAGAAATCGACTGGCACATTCAGTTTTTTGATAGAATTATTATTTCGCCTTCAAATAGAGTCATGAAATTTTCGAAAATCCACTTTTCAAAACAAAAAATACTCATAACTCGACTATTTAAGGAGATAGAACGTTCTAGTCTTGACCAATCGATTCAACGGAAAAATTTACATCTTCGCAAAAATTTTGAGTTGATATTTCCAAGTATTAAGGTAGGTAGGAAATATCAATTTATATCCCGAAACATTCCCATACCCCACACTTGTTACTAAATTTTCGACCAAAAATATTGAAAAATGCTAAAAACTCATAATAAGGGGTTTTTGTGACGAGAAATCGACTAGCACAATCAGTTTTTTGATAAAATCATTATTTCGCCTTCAAACAGAGTCATGAAATTTTCGAAAATCCACTTTTCAAAACAAAAAATACTCATAACTCGACTATTTAAGGAGATAGAACGTTCTAGTCTTGACCAATCGATTCAACGGAAAATTTCACATCCTCGCACAAATTTTGAGTTGATATTTCCAAGTATTAAGGTAGGTAGGAAATATCAATTTATATCGCGAAATATTCCCATACCCCACCCTTGTTACTAAATTTTCGACCAAAAATATTGAAAAATGCTAAAAATCCATAATAAGGGGTTTTTTGTGACGAGAAATCGACTGACACAATCAGTTTTTTGATAAAATCATTATTTCGCCTTCAAATAGAGTCATGAAATTTTCGAAAATCCACTTTTCAAAAAAAAATACTAATTACTCGACTATTTGAAGAGAGAACGTTCTAGTCTTGACCAATCGATTCAACGGAAAGTTTTACATCTTCGCACAAATTTTGAATCCATATATCCAAGTATCAAGGGAGTTAGGAAAAATCAATTTACATCGCGAAATATTCCCATACACCTTCCCCCCTTGTTACTAAATTTTCGACCGAAAATATTGAAAAATGCTAAAAATCCTTAATAAGGGGTTTCTTGGGACAAGAAATCGACTGGCACAATCAGTTTTTTGATAAAATCATTATTTCGCCTTCAAATAGAGTCATGAAATTTTCGAAAATCCACTTTTCAAAACAAAAAATACTCATAACTAGACTATTTAAGGAGATAGAACGTTCTAGTCTTTACCAATCGATTCAACGGAAAGTTTTACATTTTCGCACAAATTTTGAATGGATATTTCACAGTATTAAGGTAGTTAGCAAAAATCAATTTATATCGCGAAATATTGTTACTGAATTTTCGACCAAAAACATCGAAAAATGCTGAAAACCCATATTAACGGGTTTTTTGGACGAGAAATCGACTGGCACAATCAGTTTTTTGATAAAATAATTATTTCGCCTTAAAACAGAGTCATGAAATTTTCGAAAATCCACTTTTCAAAACAAAAAATACTCATAACTCGACTATTTGAAGAGATAGAACGTTCTAGTCTCGATCAATCGATTCAACGGAAAGTTTTACATCTTCGCACAAATTTTGAATGGATATTTCACAGTATTAAGGTAGTTAGCAAAAATCAATTTATATCGCGAAATATTCCCATACCCCCTTGTTACTAAATTTTCGACCAAAAACATTGAAAAATGCTGAAAACCCATATTAACGGGTTTTTTGGGACAAGAAATCTACTGGCACAATCAGTTTTTTGATAAAATCATTATTTCGCCTTCAAATAGAGTCATGAAATTTTCGAAAATCCACTTTTCAAAACAAAAAATACTCATAACTCGGCTATTTGAAGAGATAGAACGTTCTAGCCTTGACCAATCGATTCAACGGAAAGTTTTACATCTTCGCACGAATTTTGAATTGATATTTCTAATTATTAGGGTAGTTAGGAAAAATCAATTTATATCGCGAAATATTCCCTTACCCCCCCTTGTTACTAAATTTTCAACCGAAAATATTGAAAAATGCTAAAAAAAATCCCTAATAAGGGGTTTCTTGGGACAAGAAATCGACTCGCACAATCAGTTTTTTGATAAAATCAATATTTCGCCTTCAAATAGAGTCATGAAATTTTCGAAAATCCACTTTTCAAAACAAAAAATACTCATAACTCGACTATTTGAAGAGATAGAACCTTCTAGTCTTAATCAATCGATTCAACGGAAAGTTTTACATCTTCGCACAAATTTTGAATGGATATTTCCCAGTATTAAGGTAGTTAGCACAAATCAATTTATATCGTGAAATATTCCCATACCCCCTTGTTACTAAATTTTCGACCAAAAACATTGAAAAATGCTGAAAACCCATATTAACGGGTTTTTTGGGACGAGAAATCGACTGGCACAATCAGTTTTTTGATAAAATCATTATTTCGCCTTCAAACAGAGTCATGAAATTTTCGAAAATCCACTTTTCAAAACAAAAAATACTCATAACTCGACTATTTGGAGAGATAGATCGTTCTAGTCTTGATCAATCGATTCAACGGAAAGTTTTACATCTTCGCACAAATTTTGAATTGATATTTCCAAGTAATAAGGTAGTTAGGAAAAATCAATTTATATCACGAAATATTCCCATACCCCCCGCTTGTTACTAAATTTTCGACCAAAAATATTGAAAAATGCTAAAAATCCATAATAAGGGGTTTTTTGTGACGAGAAATCGACTGACACAATCAGTTTTTTGATAAAATCATTATTTCGCCTTCAAATAGAGTCATGAAATTTTCGAAAATCCACTTTTCAAAACAAAAAATACTCATAACTCGACTATTTGAAGAGATAGAACCTTCTAGTCTTGATCAATCGATTCAACGGAAAGTTTTACATCTTGGCAAAAATTTTGAATTGATATTTCCAAGTAATAAGGTAGTTAGGAAAAATCAATTTATATCACGAAATATTCCCATACCCCCCGCTTGTTACTAAATTTTCGACCAAAAATATTGAAAAATGCTAAAAATCCATAATAAGGGGTTTTTTTGTGACGAGAAATCGACTGACACAATCAGTTTTTTGATAAAATCATTATTTCGCCTTCAAATAGCAATGAAATTTTCGAAAATCCACTTTTCAAAAAAAGTTTTACATCTTCGCACAAATTTTGAATTGATATTTCCAAGTAATAAGGTAGTTGGGAAAAATCAATTTATATCACGAAATATTTCCATACCCCCCGCTTGTTACTAAATTTTCTACCAAAAATATTGAAAAATGCTAAAAATCCATAATAAGGGGTTTTTTGTGACGAGAAATCGACTGACACAATCAGTTTTTTGATAAAATCATTATTTCGCCTTCAAATAGAGTCATGAAATTTTCGAAAATCCACTTTTCAAAACAAAAAATACTCATAACTCGACTATTTAAGGAGATAGAACGTTCTAGTCTTCACCAATCGATTCAACGGAAAAATTTACATCTTCGCACAAATTTTGAGTTGATATTTCCAAGTATTAAGGTAGGTAGGAAATATCAATTTATATCGCGAAATATTCCCATACCCCCCCCCTAGTTACCAAATTTTCGACCAAAAATATTGAAAAATGCCTAGAACCCATAATGAGGGGTTTTTTTGGGACGAGAAATTTTTTTGATAAAAACAATATTTCGCCTTCAAATAGAGTCATGAAATTTTCGAAAATCCACTTTTCAAAACAAAAAATACTCATTACTCGACTATTTGAAGAGATAGAACGTTCTAGTCTTGACCAATCGATTCAACGGAAAGTTTTACATCTTCGCACAAATTTTGAATCCATATTTCCAAGTATCAACGCAGGTGGGAAAAATCAATTTATATAGAGAAATATTCCCATACCCCCCCCCCTTGTTACTAAATTTCGACCAAAATATTGAAAAATGCTAAAAATCCATAATAAGGGGTTTTTTGTGACGAGAAATCGACTGACACAATCAGTTTTTTGACAAAATCATAATTTCGCCTTCAAATAGGGTCATGAAATTTTCGAAAATCCACTTAAAACAAAAAATACTCATAACTCGACTATTTAAGGAGATATAACGTTCTAGTTTTGACAAATCGATTCAACGGAAACTTTTACATCTTCGCATCTTCTTGAGATTTTCGAAAATCCACTTTTCAAAAAAAATACTCATAACTCGACTATTTAAGGAGATAGAACGTTCTAGTCTTGACCAATCGATTCAACGGAAAGTTTTACATCCTCGCACAAATTTTGTTTTACATCTTCGCACAAATTTTGCATTGATATTTCCAAGTATTAAGGTAGTTAGGAAAAATCAATTTATATCGCGAAATGTTCACATACCCCCCCCCCTTGTTACTAAATTTTCGACCAAAAATATTGAAAAATGCTGAAAATTCTCAAAAATGGGGCTTCTTGGGACGAGAAATCGACTGGCACAATCAGTTTTTTGATAAAATCAATATTTCGCCTTCAAATAGAGTCATGAAATTTTCGAAAATCCACTTAAAACAAAAAATACTCATAACTCGACTATTTAAGGAGATGTAACGTTCTAGTTTTGACAAATCGATTCAACGGAAACTTTTACATCTTCGCATCTTCTTGAGATTTTCGAAAATCCACTTTTCAAAAAAAATACTCATAACTCGACTATTTAAGGAGATAGAACGTTCTAGTCTTGACCAATCGATTCAACGGAAAGTTTTACATCCTCGCACAAATTTTGTTTTACATCTTCGCACAAATTTTGCATTGATATTTCCAAGTATCATAGTAGTTAGGAAAAATCAATCTATATCGCGAAATATTCCCATACCATGCCCTTGTTACTGAATTTTCTACCAAAAATATTGGAAAATGCTAAAAACCCATAATGAGAGGTTTTTTGGGACGAGAAATCGACTGGCACAATCAGTTTTTTGATAAAATCATTATTTCGCCTTCAAATAGAGTCATGAAATTTTCGAAAATCCACTTTTCAAAACAAAAAATACTCATAACTCGACTATTCAAAGAGATAGAACGTTCTAGTCTTGAACAATCGATTCAACGGAAAGTTTTACATCTTCGCAAAAATTTTGAATTGATATTTCCAAGTAATAAGGTAGTTAGGAAAAATCAATTTATATCACGAAATATTCCCATACCCCCCGCTTGTTACTAAATTTTCGACCAAAAATATTGAAAAATGCTAAAAATCCATAATAAGGGGTTTTTTGTGACGAGAAATCGACTGACACAATCAGTATTTTGATAAAATCATTATTTCGCCTTCAAATAGAGTCATGAAATTTTCGAAAATCCACTTTTCAAAAAAAAATACTAATTAGTCGACTATTTGAAGAGAGAACGTTCTAGTCTTGACCAATCGATTCAACGGAAAGTTTTACATCTTCGCACAAATTTTGAATCCATATTTCCAAGTATCAAGGGAGTTAGGAAAAATCAATTTATATCGCGAAATATTCCCATACCCCCCTTGTTACTAAATTTTCGAGCGAAAATATTGAAAAATGCTAAAAATCCTTAATAAGGGGTTTCTTGGGACGAGAAATCGACTGGCACATTCAGTTTTTTGATAAAATTATTATTTCGCCTTCAAATAGAGTCATGAAATTTTCGAAAATCCACTTTTCAAAACAAAAAATACTCATAACTCGACTATTTAAGGAGATAGAACGTTCTAGTCTTGACCAATAGATTCAACGGAAAAATTTACATCTTCGCACAAATTTTGAGTTGATATTTCCAAGTATTAAGGTAGGTAGGAAATATCAATTAATATCGCGAAATATTCCCATACCCCCCCCTTGTTACTAAATTTTCTACCAAAAATATTGAAAAATGCTAAAAACCCATAATGAGGGGTTTTTTGGGACGAGAAATCGACTGGCACAATCAGTTTTTTGATAAAATCATTATTTCGCCTTCAAATAGAGTCATGAAATTTTCGAAAATCCACTTTTCAAAACAAAAATACTCATTACTCGACTATTTGAAGAGATAGAACGTTCTAGTCTTGACCAATCGATTTAACGGAAAGTTTTACATCTTCGCACAAATTTTGAATGCATATTTCCCAGTATTAAGGTAGTTAGGAAAAATCAATTTATATCGCGAAATATTCCCATACCCCCCCCCTTGTTACTAAGTTTTCTACCAAAAATATTGAAAAATGCTAAAAATCCATTATAAGGGGTTTCTTGGGACGAAAAATCGACTGACACAATCAGTTTCTTGATAAAATCAATGTTTCGCCTTCAAATAGGGTAATGAAATTTTCGAAAATCCACTTTTCAAAACAAAAAATACTCATAACTCGACTATTCAAAGAGATAGAACGTTCTAGTCTTGAACAATCGATTCAACGGAAAGTTTTACATCTTCGCACAAATTTTGAGTTGATATTTCCAAGTATTAAGGTAGGTAGGTAATATCAATTTATATCGCGAAATATTCCCATACCCCCCCCCCCTTGTTACTAAATTTTCGACCAAAAATATTGAAAAATGCCTAAAACCCATAATGAGGGGTTTTTTTGGGACGAGAAATTTACTGGCACAATCAATTTTTTTGATAAAATCAATATTTCGCCTTCAAATAGAGTCATGAAATTTTCGAAAATCCACTTTTCAAAAAAAAATACTCATTACTCGACTATTTGAAGAGATAGAACGTTCTAGTCTTGACCAATCGATTTAACGGAAAGTTTTACATCTTCGCACAAATTTTGAATCCATATTTCCAGGTATCAAGGCAGTTGGGAAAAATCAATTTATATAGCGAAATATTCCCATAACCCCCCCCCCCTTGTTACCAAATTTTCGACCAAAAATATTGGGAAATGCTAAAAACCCATAATGAGGGGTTTTTTGGGACGAGAAATCGACTGGCACATTCAGTTTTTTGATAGAATTATTATTTCGCCTTCAAATAGAGTCATGAAATTTTCGAAAATCCACTTTTCAAAACAAAAAATACTCATAACTCGACTATTTAAGGAGATAGATTGTTCTAGTCTTGACCAATCGATTCAACGGAAAAATTTACATCTTCGCACAAATTTTGAGTTGATATTTCCAAGTATTAAGGTAGGTAGGAAATATCAATTTATATCCCGAAACATTCCCATACCCCACACTTGTTACTAAATTTTCGACCAAAAATATTGAAAAATGCTAAAAACTCATAATAAGGGGTTTTTTGTGACGAGAAATCGACTAGCACAATCAGTTTTTTGATGAAATCATTATTTCGCCTTCAAACAGAGTCATGAAATTTTCGAAAATCCACTTTTCAAAAAAAAATACTAATTACTCGACTATTTGAAGAGAGAACGTTCTAGTCTCGACCAATCGATTCAACGGAAAGTTTTACATCTTCGCACAAATTTTGAATCCATATTTCCAAGTATCAAGGGAGTTAGGAAAAATCAATTTATATCGCGAAATATTCCCATACTAAATTTTCGACCGAAAATATTGAAAAATGCTAAAAATCCTTAATAAGGGGTTTCTTGGGACAAGAAATCGACTGGCACAATCAGTTTTTTGATAAAATCATTATTTCGCCTTCAAATAGAGTCATGAAATTTTCGAAAATCCACTTTTCAAAACAAAAAATACTCATAATTAGACTATTTAAGGAGATAGAACGTTCTAGTCTTTACCAATCGATTCAACGGAAAGTTTTACATTCTCGCACAAATTTTGAATGGATATTTCACAGTATTGAGGTAGTTAGCAAAAATCAATTTATATCGCGAAATATTGTTACTGAATTTTCGACCAAAAACATCGAAAAATGCTGAAAACCCATATTAACGGGTTTTTTGGACGAGAAATCGACTGGCACAATCAGTTTTTTGATAAAATAATTATTTCGCCTTAAAACAGAGTCATGAAATATTCGAAAATCCACTTTTCAAAACAAAAAATACTCATAACTCGACTATTTGAAGAGATAGAACGTTCTAGTCTCGATCAATCGATTCAACGGAAAGTTTTACATCTTCGCACAAATTTTGAATGGATATTTCACAGTATTAAGGTAGTTAGCAAAAATCAATTTATATCGCGAAATATTCCCATACCCCACCCTTGTTACTAAATTTTCGACCAAAAATATTGAAAAATGCTAAAAATCCCTAATAAGGGGTTTCTTGGGACAAGAAATCGACTGGCACAATCAGTTTTTTGATAAAATCAATATTTCGCCTTCAAATAGAGTCATGAAATTTTCGAAAATCCACTTTTCAAAACAAAAAATACTCATAATTAGACTATTTAAGGAGATAGAACGTTCTAGTCTTTACCAATCGATTCAACGGAAAGTTTTACATTCTCGCACAAATTTTGAATGGATATTCCACAGTATTGAGGTAGTTAGCAAAAATCAATTTATATCGCGAAATATTGTTACTGAATTTTCGACCAAAAACATCGAAAAATGCTGAAAACCCATATTAACGGGTTTTTTGGACGAGAAATCGACTGGCACAATCAGTTTTTTGATAAAATAATTATTTCGCCTTAAAACAGAGTCATGAAATTTTCGAAAATCCACTTTTCAAAACAAAAAATACTCATAACTCGACTATTTGAAGAGATAGAACGTTCTAGTCTCGATCAATCGATTCAACGGAAAGTTTTACATCTTCGCACAAATTTTGAATGGATATTTCACAGTATTAAGGTAGTTAGCAAAAATCAATTTATATCGCGAAATATTCCCATACCCCACCCTTGTTACTAAATTTTCGACCAAAAATATTGAAAAATGCTAAAAATCCATAATAAGGGGTTTTTTGTGACGATAAATCGACTGACACAATCAGTTTTTTAATAAAATCATTATTTCGCCTTCAAATAGAGTCATGAAATTTTCGAAAATCCACTTTTCAAAAAAAAATACTAATTACTCGACTATTTGAAGAGAGAACGTTCTAGTCTTGACCAATCGATTCAACGGAAAGTTTTACATCTTCGCACAAATTTTGAATCCATATTTCCAAGTATCAAGGGAGTTAGGAAAAATCAATTTATATCGCGAAATATTCCCATACACCCCCCCCCCCCTTGTTACTAAATTTTCGACCGAAAATATCGAAAAATGCTAAAATTCCTTAATAAGGGGTTTCTTGGGACAAGAAATCGACTGGCACAATCAGTTTTTTGATAAAATCATTATTTCGCCTTCAAATAGAGTCATGAAATTTTCGAAAATCCACTTTTCAAAACAAAAAATACTCATAACTAGACTATTTAAGGAGATAGAACGTTTTAGTTTTGACAAATCGATTCAACGGAAACTTTTACATCTTCGCATCTTCTTGAGATTTTCGAAAATCCCCTTTTCAAAAAAAATACTCATAACTCGACTATTTAAGGAGATAGAACGTTCTAGTCTTGACCAATCGATTCAACGGAAAGTTTTACATCTTCGCACAAATTTTGCATTGATATTTCCAAGTATTATGGTAGTTAGGAAAAATCAATCTATATCGCGAAATATTCCCATACCATGCCCTTGTTACTGAATTTTCTACCAAAAATATTGGAAAATGCTAAAAACCCATAATGAGGGGTTTTTTGGGACGAGAAATCGACTGGCACAATCAGTTTTTTGATAAAATCATTATTTCGCCTTCAAATAGAGTCATGAAATTTTCGAAAATCCACTTTTCAAAACAAAAAATATTCATAACTCGACTATTCAAAGAGATAGAACGTTCTAGTTTTGAACAATCGATTCAACGGAAAGTTTTACATCTTCGCAAAAATTTTGAATTGATATTTCCAAGTAATAAGGTAGTTAGGAAAAATCAATTTATATCACGAAATATTCCCATACCCCCCGCTTGTTACTAAATTTTCGACCAAAAATATTGAAAAATGCTAAAAATCCATAATAAGGGGTTTTTGTGACGAGAAATCGACTGACACAATCAGTTTTTTGATAAAATCATTATTTCGCCTTCAAATAGAGTCATGAAATTTTCGAAAATCCACTTTTCAAAAAAAAGTTTTACATCTTCGCACAAATTTTGAATTGATATTTCCAAGTAATAAGGTAGTTGGGAAAAATCAATTTATATCACGGAATATTCCCATACCCCCCGCTTGTTACTAAATTTTCGACCAAAAATATTGAAAAATTCTGAAAATCCTTAATAAGGGGTTTCTTTGGGTCGAGAAATCGACTGGCACATTCAGTTTTTTGATAGAATTATTATTTCGCAATCAAATAGAGTCATGAAATTTTCGAAAATCCACTTTTCAAAACAAAAAATACTCATAACTCGACTATTTAAGGAGATAGAACGTTCTAGTCTTGACCAATCGATTCAACGGAAAAATTTACATCTTCGCACAAATTTTGAGTTGATATTTCCAAGTATTAAGGTAGGTAGGAAATATCAATTTATATCCCGAAACATTCCCATACCCCACACTTGTTACTAAATTTTCGACCAAAAATATTGAAAAATGCTAAAAACTCATAATAAGGGGTTTTTTGTGACGAGAAATCGACTAGCACAATCAGTTTTTTGATAAAATCAATATTTCGCCTTCAAACAGAGTCATGAAATTTTCGAAAATCCACTTTTCAAAACAAAAAATACTCATAACTCGACTATTTAAGGAGATAGAACGTTCTAGTCTTGACCAATCGATTCAACGGAAAATTTCACATCCTCGCACAAATTTTGAGTTGATATTTCCAAGTATTAAGGTAGGTAGGAAATATCAATTTATATCGCGAAATATTCCCATACCCCACCCTTGTTACTAAATTTTCGACCAAAAATATTGAAAAATGCTAAAAATCCATAATAAGGGGTTTTTTGTGACGAGAAATCGACTGACACAATCAGTTTTTTGATAAAATCATTATTTCGCCTTCAAATAGAGTCATGAAATTTTCGAAAATCCACTTTTCAAAAAAAAAATACTAATTACTCGACTATTTGAAGCGAGAACGTTCTAGTCTTGACCAATCGATTCAACGGAAAGTTTTACATCTTCGCACAAATTTTGAATCCATATTTCCAAGTATCAAGGGAGTTAGGAAAAATCAATTTATATCGCGAAATATTCCCATACACCCCCCCCCCTTGTTACTGAATTTTCGACCGAAAATATTGAAAAATGCTAAAAATCCTTAATAAGGGGTTTTTTGTGACGAGAAATCGACTGACACAATCAGTTTTTTGACAAAATCATAATTTCGCCTTCAAATAGGGTCATGAAATTTTCGAAAATCCACTTAAAACAAAAAATACTCATAACTCGACTATTTAAGGAGATATAACGTTCTAGTTTTGACAAATCGATTCAACGGAAACTTTTACATCTTCGCATCTTCTTGAGATTTTCGAAAATCCACTTTTCAAAAAAAATACTCATAACTCGACTATTCAAAGAGATAGAACGTTCTAGTCTTGAACAATCGATTCAACGGAAAGTTTTACATCTTCGCACAAATTTTGAATTGATATTTCCAAGTATTAAGGTAGTTAGGAAAAATCAATTTATATCGCGAAATGTTCACATACCCCCCCCCCCTTGTTACTAAATTTTCGACCAAAAATATTGAAAAATGCTGAAAATTCTCAAAAATGGGGCTTCTTGGGACGAAAAATCGACTGGCACAATCAGTTTTTTGATAAAATCAATATTTCGCCTTCAAATAGAGTCATGAAATTTTCGAAAATCCACTTAAAACAAAAAATACTCATAACTCGACTATTTAAGGAGATATAACGTTCTAGTTTTGACAAATCGATTCAACGGAAACTTTTACATCTTTGCATCTTCTTGAGATTTTCGAAAATCCACTTTTCAAAAAAAATACTCATAACTCGACTATTTAAGGAGATAGAACGTTCTAGTCTTGACCAATCGATTCAACGGAAAGTTTTACATCCTCGCACAAATTTTGTTTTACATCTTCGCACAAATTTTGCATTGATATTTCCAAGTATCATAGTAGTTAGGAAAAATCAATCTATATCGCGAAATATTCCCATACTGAATTTTCGACCAAAAATATTGGAAAATGCTAAAAACCCATAATGAGGGGTTTTTTGGGACGAGAAATCGACTGGCACAATCAGTTTTTTGATAAAATCATTATTTCGCCTTCAAATAGAGTCATGAAATTTTCGAAAATCCACTTTTCAAAACAAAAAATACTCATAACTCGACTATTCAAAGAGATAGAACGTTCTAGTCTTGAACAATCGATTCAACGGAAAGTTTTACATCTTCGCAAAAATTTTGAATTGATATTTCCAAGTAATAAGGTAGTTAGGAAAAATCAATTTATACCACGAAATATTCCCATACCCCCCGCTTGTTACTAAATTTTCGACCAAAAATATTGAAAAACGCTGAAAATCCATAATAAGGGGTTTTTTGTGACGAGAAATCGACTGACACAATCAGTTTTTTGATAAAATCATTATTTCGCCTTCAAATAGAGTCATGAAATTTTCGAAAATCCACTTTTCAAAAAAAAATACTAATTACTCGACTATTTGAAGAGAGAACGTTCTAGTCTTGACCAATCGATTCAACGGAAAGTTTTACATCTTCGCACAAATTTTGAATCCATATTTCCAAGTATCAAGGGAGTTAGGAAAAATCAATTTATATCGCGAAATATTCCCATACCCCCCCCCTTGTTACTAAATTTTCTACCAAAAATATTGAAAAATGCTAAAAACCCATAATGAGGGGTTTTTTGGGACGAGAAATCGACTGGCACAATCAGTTTTTTGATAAAATCATTATTTCGCCTTCAAATAGAGTCATGAAATTTTCGAAAATCCACTTTTCAAAACAAAAAATACTCATAACTCGACTATTTAAGGAGATGGAACGTTCTAGTCTTGACCAATCGATTCAACGGAAAGTTTTACATCTTCGCACAAATTTTGAATGGATATTTCCCAGTATTAAGGTAGTTAGGAAAAATCAATTTATATAGCGAAATATTCCCATACCCCCCCCTTGTTACTAAGTTTTCTACCAAAAATATTGAAAAATGCTAAAAATCCATTATAAGGGGTTTCTTGGGACGAAAAATCGACTGACACAATCAGTTTCTTGATAAAATCAATGTTTCGCCTTCAAATAGGGTAATGAAATTTTCGAAAATCCACTTTTCAAAACAAAAAATACTCATAACTCGACTATTCAAAGAGATAGAACGTTCTAGTCTTGAACAATCGATTCAACGGAAAGTTTTACATCTTCGCACAAATTTTGAGTTGATATTTCCAAGTATTAAGGTAGGTAGGAAATATCAATTAATATCGCGAAATATTCCCATACCCCCCCCTTGTTACTAAATTTTCTACCAAAAATATTGAAAAATGCTAAAAACCCATAATGAGGGGTTTTTTGGGACGAGAAATCGACTGGCACAATCAGTTTTTTGATAAAATCATTATTTCGCCTTCAAATAGAGTCATGAAATTTTCGAAAATCCACTTTTCAAAACAAAAAATACTCATAACTCGACTATTTAAGGAGATGGAACGTTCTAGTCTTGACCAATCGATTCAACGGAAAGTTTTACATCTTCGCACAAATTTTGAATGGATATTTCCCAGTATTAAGGTAGTTAGGAAAAATCAATTTATATCGCGAAATATTCCCATACCCCCCCCTTGTTACTAAGTTTTCTACCAAAAATATTGAAAAATGCTAAAAATCCATTATAAGGGGTTTCTTGGGACGAAAAATCGACTGACACAATCAGTTTCTTGATAAAATCAATGTTTCGCCTTCAAATAGGGTAATGAAATTTTCGAAAATCCACTTTTCAAAACAAAAAATACTCATAACTCGACTATTCAAAGAGATAGAACGTTCTAGTCTTGAACAATCGATTCAACGGAAAGTTTTACATCTTCGCACAAATTTTGAGTTGATATTTCCAAGTATTAAGGTAGGTAGGAAATATCAATTTATATCGCGAAATATTCCCATACCCCCCCCCTTGTTACTAAATTTTCTACCAAAAATATTGAAAAATGCTAAAAACCCATAATGAGGGGTTTTTTGGGACGAGAAATCGACTGGCACAATCAATTTTTTTGATAAAATCAATATTTCGCCTTCAAATAGAGTCATGAAATTTTCGAAAATCCACTTTTCAAAAAAAAATACTCATTACTCGACTATTTGAAGAGATAGAACGTTCTAGTCTTGACCAATCGATTTAACGGAAAGTTTTACATCTTCGCACAAATTTTGAATCCATATTTCCAAGTATCAAGGCAGTTGGGAAAAATCAATTTATATAGCGAAATATTCCCATAACCCCCCCCCCTTGTTACTAAATTTTCGACCAAAATATTGAAAAATGCTAAAAATCCATAATAAGGGGTTTTTTGTGACGAGGAATCGACTGACACAATCAGTTTTTTGACAAAATCATAATTTCGCCTTCAAATAGGGTCATGAAATTTCCGAAAATCCACTTTTCAAAACAAAAAATACTCATAACTCGACTATTCAAAGAGATAGAACGTTCTAGTCTTGAACAATCGATTCAACGGAAAGTTTTACATCTTCGCACAAATTTTGAATTGATATTTCCAAGTATTAAGGTAGTTAGGAAAAATCAATTTATATCGCGAAATGTTCACATACCCCCCCCCCCTTGTTACTAAATTTTCGACCAAAAATATTGAAAAATGCTAAAAATTCTCAAAAAGGGGCTTCTTGGGACGAGAAATCGACTGGCACAATCAGTTTTTTGATAAAATCAATATTTCGCCTTCAAATAGAGTCATGAAATTTTCGAAAATCCACTTAAAACAAAAAATACTCATAACTCGACTTTTTAAGGAGATAGAACGTTCTAGTCTTGACCAATCGATTCAACGGAAAGTTTTACATCCTCGCACAAATTTTGTTTTACATCTTCGCACAAATTTTGCATTGATATTTCCAAGTATTATAGTAGTTAGGAAAAATCAATTTATATCGCGAAATATTCCCATACCCCCCCTTGTTACTAAATTTTCGACCAAAAATATTGGAAAATGCTAAAAACCCATAATAAGGGGTTTTTTTGTGACGAGAAATTGACTGACACAATCAGTTTTTTGATAAAATCATTATTTCGCCTTCAAATAGAGTCATGAAATTTTCGAAAATCCACTTTTCAAAAAAAAAATACTAATTACTCGACTATTTGAAGATATACAACGTTCTAGTCTTGACCAATCGATTCAACGGAAAGTTTTACATCTTCGCACAAATTTTGAATCCATATTTCCAAGTATTAAGTGAGTTAGAAAAAATCAATTTATATCGCGAAAGTTCCCATACCTACCCCTTGTTACTAAATTTTCGACCAAAAATATTGAAAAATGCAAAGAATCCACAAGGGGTTTTTTGTGACTAGAAATCGACTGACACAATCAGTTTTTTGATAAAATCATTATTTCGCCTTCAAATTGAGTCATGAAATTTTCGAAAATTCACTTTTCAAAACAAAAAATACTCATAACTCGACTATTTAAAGAGATAGAACGTTCTAGTCTTGACCAATCGATTCGACGGGAAGTTTTACATCTTCGCACAAATTTTGAATTGATGTTTCCAAGTATTAAGGTAGTTAGGAAAAATCAATTTATATCGCGAAATATTCCCATACCATACTAAATTTTCGACCAAAAATACTGAAATGAGTGGTTTTTTGTGACGAGAAATCGACTGACAATCAGTTTTTCGATAAAATCATTATTTTACCTTCAAATAGACCCATGAAATTTTCGAAAATCCACTTTTCAAAACAAAAAATACTCATAACTCGACTATTCAAAGAGATAGAACGTTCTAGTCTAGAACAATCGATTCAACGGAAAGTTTTACATCTTCGCATAAATTTTGAATCTATATTTCCAAGTATCAAGGGAGTTAGGAAAAATCAATTTATATCGCGAAATATTCCCATATCCCCCCTTGCTACTAAATTTTCGACCAAAAATATTGAAAAATGCTGAAAATTCTCAAAAAGGGGCTTCTTGGGACGAGAAATCGACTGGCACAATCAGTTTTTTGATAAAATCAATATTTCGCCTTCAAATAGAGTCATGAAATTTTCGAAAATCCACTTAAAACAGAAAATACTCATAACTCGACTATTTAAGGAGATAGAACGTTCTAGTTTTGACAAATCGATTCAACGGAAACTTTTACATCTTCGCATCTTCTTGAGATTTTCGAAAATCCACTTTTCAAAAAAAATACTCATAACTCGACTATTTAAGGAGATAGAACGTTCTAGTCTTGACCAATCGATTCAACGGAAAGTTTTACATCTTCGCACAAATTTTGCATTGATATTCCCAAGTATTATGGTAGTTAGGAAAAATCAATCTCTATCGCGAAATATTCACATACCCCCCCCCCTTGTTACTAAATTTTCGACCAAAAATATTGAAAAATGCTGAAAATTCTCAAAAATGGGGCTTCTTGGGACGAGAAATCGACTGGCACAATCAGTTTTTTGATAAAATCATTATTTCGCCTTCAAATAGAGTCATGAAATTTTCGAAAATCCACTTTTCAAAACAAAAAATACTCATAACTCGACTATTCAAAGAGATAGAACGTTCTAGTCTTGAACAATCGATTCAACGGAAAGTTTTACATCTTCGCAAAAATTTTGAATTGATATTTCCAAGTAATAAGGTAGTTAGGAAAAATCAATTTATATCACGAAATATTCCCATACCCCCGCTTGTTACTAAATTTTCGACCAAAAATATTGAAAAATGCTAAAAATCCATAATAAGGGGTTTTTTGTGACGAGAAATCGACTGACACAATCAGTTTTTTGATAAAATCATTATTTCGCCTTCAAATAGAGTCATGAAATTTTCGAAAATCCACTTTTCAAAAAAAAAATACTAATTACTCGACTATTTGAAGAGAGAACGTTCTAGTCTTGACCAATCGATTCAACGGAAAGTTTTACATCTTCGCACAAATTTTGAATCCATATTTCCAAGTATCAAGGGAGTTAGGAAAAATCAATTTATATCGCGAAATATTCCCATACCCCCCTTGTTACTAAATTTTCGAGCGAAAATATTGAAAAATGCTAAAAATCCTTAATAAGGGGTTTCTTGGGACGAGAAATCGACTGGCACATTCAGTTTTTCGATAAAATTATTATTTCGCCTTCAAATAGAGTCATGAAATTTTCGAAAATCCACTTTTCAAAACAAAAAATACTCATAACTCGACTATTTAAGGAGATAGAACGTTCTAGTCTTGACCAATAGATTCAACGGAAAAATTTACATCTTCGCACAAATTTTGAGTTGATATTTCCAAGTATTAAGGTAGGTAGGAAATATCAATTAATATCGCGAAATATTCCCATACCCCTCCCTTGTTACTAAATTTTCTACCAAAAATATTGAAAAATGCTAAAAACCCATAATGAGGGGTTTTTTGGGACGAGAAATCGACTGGCACAATCAGTTTTTTGATAAAATCATTATTTTGCCTTCGAATAGAGTCATGAAATTTTCGAAAATCCACTTTTCAAAACAAAAAATACTCATAACTCGACTATTCAAAGAGATAGAACGTTCTAGTCTTGAACAATCGATTCAACGGAAAGTTTTACATCTTCGCAAAAATTTTAAATTGATATTTCCAAGTAATAAGGTAGTTAGGAAAAATCAATTTATATCACGAAATATTCCCATACCCCCCGCTTGTTACTAAATTTTCGACCAAAAATATTGAAAAATGCTAAAAATCCATAATAAGGGGTTTTTTGTGACGAGAAATCGACTGACACAATCAGTTTTTTGATAAAATCATTATTTCGCCTTAAAACAGAGTCATGAAATATTCGAAAATCCACTTTTCAAAACAAAAAATACTCATAACTCGACTATTTGAAGAGATAGAACGTTCTAGTCTCGATCAATCGATTCAACGGAAAGTTTTACATCTTCGCACAAATTTTGAATGGATATTTCACAGTATTAAGGTAGTTAGCAAAAATCAATTTATATCGCGAAATATTCCCATACCCCACCCTTGTTACTAAATTTTCGACCAAAAATATTGAAAAATGCTAAAAATCCCTAATAAGGGGTTTCTTGGGACAAGAAATCGACTGGCACAATCAGTTTTTTGATAAAATCAATATTTCGCCTTCAAATAGAGTCATGAAATTTTCGAAAATCCACTTTTCAAAACAAAAAATACTCATAATTAGACTATTTAAGGAGATAGAACGTTCTAGTCTTTACCAATCGATTCAACGGAAAGTTTTACATTCTCGCACAAATTTTGAATGGATATTCCACAGTATTGAGGTAGTTAGCAAAAATCAATTTATATCGCGAAATATTGTTACTGAATTTTCGACCAAAAACATCGAAAAATGCTGAAAACCCATATTAACGGGTTTTTTGGACGAGAAATCGACTGGCACAATCAGTTTTTTGATAAAATCATTATTTCGCCTTCAAACAGAGTCATGAAATTTTCGAAAATTCACTTTTCAAAACAAAAAATACTCATAACTCGACTATTTAAAGAGATAGAACGTTCTAGTCTTGACCAATCGATTCGACGGGAAGTTTTACATCTTCGCACAAATTTTGAATTGATGTTTCCAAGTATTAAGGTAGTTAGGAAAAATCAATTTATATCGCGAAATATTCCCATACCATACTAAATTTTCGACCAAAAATACTGAAATGAGTGGTTTTTTGTGACGAGAAATCGACTGACAATCAGTTTTTCGATAAAATCATTATTTTACCTTCAAATAGACCCATGAAATTTTCGAAAATCCACTTTTCAAAACAAAAAATACTCATAACTCGACTATTCAAAGAGATAGAACGTTCTAGTCTAGAACAATCGATTCAACGGAAAGTTTTACATCTTCGCATAAATTTTGAATCTATATTTCCAAGTATCAAGGGAGTTAGGAAAAATCAATTTATATCGCGAAATATTCCCATATCCCCCCTTGCTACTAAATTTTCGACCAAAAATATTGAAAAATGCTGAAAATTCTCAAAAAGGGGCTTCTTGGGACGAGAAATCGACTGGCACAATCAGTTTTTTGATAAAATCAATATTTCGCCTTCAAATAGAGTCATGAAATTTTCGAAAATCCACTTAAAACAGAAAATACTCATAACTCGACTATTTAAGGAGATAGAACGTTCTAGTTTTGACAAATCGATTCAACGGAAACTTTTACATCTTCGCATCTTCTTGAGATTTTCGAAAATCCACTTTTCAAAAAAAATACTCATAACTCGACTATTTAAGGAGATAGAACGTTCTAGTCTTGACCAATCGATTCAACGGAAAGTTTTACATCTTCGCACAAATTTTGCATTGATATTCCCAAGTATTATGGTAGTTAGGAAAAATCAATCTCTATCGCGAAATATTCACATACCCCCCCCCCTTGTTACTAAATTTTCGACCAAAAATATTGAAAAATGCTGAAAATTCTCAAAAATGGGGCTTCTTGGGACGAGAAATCGACTGGCACAATCAGTTTTTTGATAAAATCATTATTTCGCCTTCAAATAGAGTCATGAAATTTTCGAAAATCCACTTTTCAAAACAAAAAATACTCATAACTCGACTATTCAAAGAGATAGAACGTTCTAGTCTTGAACAATCGATTCAACGGAAAGTTTTACATCTTCGCAAAAATTTTGAATTGATATTTCCAAGTAATAAGGTAGTTAGGAAAAATCAATTTATATCACGAAATATTCCCATACCCCCGCTTGTTACTAAATTTTCGACCAAAAATATTGAAAAATGCTAAAAATCCATAATAAGGGGTTTTTTGTGACGAGAAATCGACTGACACAATCAGTTTTTTGATAAAATCATTATTTCGCCTTCAAATAGAGTCATGAAATTTTCGAAAATCCACTTTTCAAAAAAAAAATACTAATTACTCGACTATTTGAAGAGAGAACGTTCTAGTCTTGACCAATCGATTCAACGGAAAGTTTTACATCTTCGCACAAATTTTGAATCCATATTTCCAAGTATCAAGGGAGTTAGGAAAAATCAATTTATATCGCGAAATATTCCCATACCCCCCTTGTTACTAAATTTTCGAGCGAAAATATTGAAAAATGCTAAAAATCCTTAATAAGGGGTTTCTTGGGACGAGAAATCGACTGGCACATTCAGTTTTTCGATAAAATTATTATTTCGCCTTCAAATAGAGTCATGAAATTTTCGAAAATCCACTTTTCAAAACAAAAAATACTCATAACTCGACTATTTAAGGAGATAGAACGTTCTAGTCTTGACCAATAGATTCAACGGAAAAATTTACATCTTCGCACAAATTTTGAGTTGATATTTCCAAGTATTAAGGTAGGTAGGAAATATCAATTAATATCGCGAAATATTCCCATACCCCTCCCTTGTTACTAAATTTTCTACCAAAAATATTGAAAAATGCTAAAAACCCATAATGAGGGGTTTTTTGGGACGAGAAATCGACTGGCACAATCAGTTTTTTGATAAAATCATTATTTTGCCTTCGAATAGAGTCATGAAATTTTCGAAAATCCACTTTTCAAAACAAAAAATACTCATAACTCGACTATTCAAAGAGATAGAACGTTCTAGTCTTGAACAATCGATTCAACGGAAAGTTTTACATCTTCGCAAAAATTTTAAATTGATATTTCCAAGTAATAAGGTAGTTAGGAAAAATCAATTTATATCACGAAATATTCCCATACCCCCCGCTTGTTACTAAATTTTCGACCAAAAATATTGAAAAATGCTAAAAATCCATAATAAGGGGTTTTTTGTGACGAGAAATCGACTGACACAATCAGTTTTTTGATAAAATCATTATTTCGCCTTAAAACAGAGTCATGAAATATTCGAAAATCCACTTTTCAAAACAAAAAATACTCATAACTCGACTATTTGAAGAGATAGAACGTTCTAGTCTCGATCAATCGATTCAACGGAAAGTTTTACATCTTCGCACAAATTTTGAATGGATATTTCACAGTATTAAGGTAGTTAGCAAAAATCAATTTATATCGCGAAATATTCCCATACCCCACCCTTGTTACTAAATTTTCGACCAAAAATATTGAAAAATGCTAAAAATCCCTAATAAGGGGTTTCTTGGGACAAGAAATCGACTGGCACAATCAGTTTTTTGATAAAATCAATATTTCGCCTTCAAATAGAGTCATGAAATTTTCGAAAATCCACTTTTCAAAACAAAAAATACTCATAATTAGACTATTTAAGGAGATAGAACGTTCTAGTCTTTACCAATCGATTCAACGGAAAGTTTTACATTCTCGCACAAATTTTGAATGGATATTCCACAGTATTGAGGTACTTAGCAAAAATCAATTTATATCGCGAAATATTGTTACTGAATTTTCGACCAAAAACATCGAAAAATGCTGAAAACCCATATTAACGGGTTTTTTGGACGAGAAATCGACTGGCACAATCAGTTTTTTGATAAAATAATTATTTCGCCTTAAAACAGAGTCATGAAATTTTCGAAAATCCACTTTTCAAAACAAAAAATACTCATAACTCGACTATTTGAAGAGATAGAACGTTTTAGTTTTGACAAATCGATTCAACGGAAACTTTTACATCTTCGCATCTTCTTGAGATTTTCGAAAATCCCCTTTTCAAAAAAAATACTCATAACTCGACTATTTAAGGAGATAGAACGTTCTAGTCTTGACCAATCGATTCAACGGAAAGTTTTACATCTTCGCACAAATTTTGCATTGATATTTCCAAGTATTATGGTAGTTAGGAAAAATCAATCTATATCGCGAAATATTCCCATACCATGCCCTTGTTACTGAATTTTCTACCAAAAATATTGGAAAATGCTAAAAACCCATAATGAGGGGTTTTTTGGGACGAGAAATCGACTGGCACAATCAGTTTTTTGATAAAATCATCATTTCGCCTTCAAATAGAGTCATGAAATTTTCGAAAATCCACTTTTCAAAACAAAAAATATTCATAACTCGACTATTCAAAGAGATAGAACGTTCTAGTTTTGAACAATCGATTCAACGGAAAGTTTTACATCTTCGCAAAAATTTTGAATTGATATTTCCAAGTAATAAGGTAGTTAGGAAAAATCAATTTATATCACGAAATATTCCCATACCCCCCGCTTGTTACTAAATTTTCGACCAAAAATATTGAAAAATGCTAAAAATCCATAATAAGGGGTTTTTGTGACGAGAAATCGACTGACACAATCAGTTTTTTGATAAAATCATTATTTCGCCTTCAAATAGAGTCATGAAATTTTCGAAAATCCACTTTTCAAAAAAAAGTTTTACATCTTCGCACAAATTTTGAATTGATATTTCCAAGTAATAAGGTAGTTGGGAAAAATCAATTTATATCACGGAATATTCCCATACCCCCCGCTTGTTACTAAATTTTCGACCAAAAATATTGAAAAATTCTGAAAATCCTTAATAAGGGGTTTCTTTGGGTCGAGAAATCGACTGGCACATTCAGTTTTTTGATAGAATTATTATTTCGCAATCAAATAGAGTCATGAAATTTTCGAAAATCCACTTTTCAAAACAAAAAATACTCATAACTCGACTATTTAAGGAGATAGAACGTTCTAGTCTTGACCAATCGATTCAACGGAAAAATTTACATCTTCGCACAAATTTTGAGTTGATATTTCCAAGTATTAAGGTAGGTAGGAAATATCAATTTATATCCCGAAACATTCCCATACCCCACACTTGTTACTAAATTTTCGACCAAAAATATTGAAAAATGCTAAAAACTCATAATAAGGGGTTTTTTGTGACGAGAAATCGACTAGCACAATCAGTTTTTTGATAAAATCAATATTTCGCCTTCAAACAGAGTCATGAAATTTTCGAAAATCCACTTTTCAAAACAAAAAATACTCATAACTCGACTATTTAAGGAGATAGAACGTTCTAGTCTTGACCAATCGATTCAACGGAAAATTTCACATCCTCGCACAAATTTTGAGTTGATATTTCCAAGTATTAAGGTAGGTAGGAAATATCAATTTATATCGCGAAATATTCCCATACCCCACCCTTGTTACTAAATTTTCGACCAAAAATATTGAAAAATGCTAAAAATCCATAATAAGGGGTTTTTTGTGACGAGAAATCGACTGACACAATCAGTTTTTTGATAAAATCATTATTTCGCCTTCAAATAGAGTCATGAAATTTTCGAAAATCCACTTTTCAAAAAAAAATACTAATTACTCGACTATTTGAAGCGAGAACGTTCTAGTCTTGACCAATCGATTCAACGGAAAGTTTTACATCTTCGCACAAATTTTGAATCCATATTTCCAAGTATCAAGGGAGTTAGGAAAAATCAATTTATATCGCGAAATATTCCCATACACCCCCCCCCCTTGTTACTGAATTTTCGACCGAAAATATTGAAAAATGCTAAAAATCCTTAATAAGGGGTTTCTTGGGACAAGAAATCGACTGGCACAATCAGTTTTTTGATAAAATCAATATTTCGCCTTCAAATAGAGTCATGAAATTTTCGAAAATCCACTTTTCAAAACAAAAAATACTCATAATTAGACTATTTAAGGAGATAGAACGTTCTAGTCTTTACCAATCGATTCAACGGAAAGTTTTACATTCTCGCACAAATTTTGAATGGATATTCCACAGTATTGAGGTAGTTAGCAAAAATCAATTTATATCGCGAAATATTGTTACTGAATTTTCGACCAAAAACATCGAAAAATGCTGAAAACCCATATTAACGGGTTTTTTGGACGAGAAATCGACTGGCACAATCAGTTTTTTGATAAAATAATTATTTCGCCTTAAAACAGAGTCATGAAATTTTCGAAAATCCACTTTTCAAAACAAAAAATACTCATAACTCGACTATTTGAAGAGATAGAACGTTTTAGTTTTGACAAATCGATTCAACGGAAACTTTTACATCTTCGCATCTTCTTGAGATTTTCGAAAATCCCCTTTTCAAAAAAAATACTCATAACTCGACTATTTAAGGAGATAGAACGTTCTAGTCTTGACCAATCGATTCAACGGAAAGTTTTACATCTTCGCACAAATTTTGCATTGATATTTCCAAGTATTATGGTAGTTAGGAAAAATCAATCTATATCGCGAAATATTCCCATACCATGCCCTTGTTACTGAATTTTCTACCAAAAATATTGGAAAATGCTAAAAACCCATAATGAGGGGTTTTTTGGGACGAGAAATCGACTGGCACAATCAGTTTTTTGATAAAATCATCATTTCGCCTTCAAATAGAGTCATGAAATTTTCGAAAATCCACTTTTCAAAACAAAAAATATTCATAACTCGACTATTCAAAGAGATAGAACGTTCTAGTTTTGAACAATCGATTCAACGGAAAGTTTTACATCTTCGCAAAAATTTTGAATTGATATTTCCAAGTAATAAGGTAGTTAGGAAAAATCAATTTATATCACGAAATATTCCCATACCCCCCGCTTGTTACTAAATTTTCGACCAAAAATATTGAAAAATGCTAAAAATCCATAATAAGGGGTTTTTGTGACGAGAAATCGACTGACACAATCAGTTTTTTGATAAAATCATTATTTCGCCTTCAAATAGAGTCATGAAATTTTCGAAAATCCACTTTTCAAAAAAAAGTTTTACATCTTCGCACAAATTTTGAATTGATATTTCCAAGTAATAAGGTAGTTGGGAAAAATCAATTTATATCACGGAATATTCCCATACCCCCCGCTTGTTACTAAATTTTCGACCAAAAATATTGAAAAATTCTGAAAATCCTTAATAAGGGGTTTCTTTGGGTCGAGAAATCGACTGGCACATTCAGTTTTTTGATAGAATTATTATTTCGCAATCAAATAGAGTCATGAAATTTTCGAAAATCCACTTTTCAAAACAAAAAATACTCATAACTCGACTATTTAAGGAGATAGAACGTTCTAGTCTTGACCAATCGATTCAACGGAAAAATTTACATCTTCGCACAAATTTTGAGTTGATATTTCCAAGTATTAAGGTAGGTAGGAAATATCAATTTATATCCCGAAACATTCCCATACCCCACACTTGTTACTAAATTTTCGACCAAAAATATTGAAAAATGCTAAAAACTCATAATAAGGGGTTTTTTGTGACGAGAAATCGACTAGCACAATCAGTTTTTTGATAAAATCAATATTTCGCCTTCAAACAGAGTCATGAAATTTTCGAAAATCCACTTTTCAAAACAAAAAATACTCATAACTCGACTATTTAAGGAGATAGAACGTTCTAGTCTTGACCAATCGATTCAACGGAAAATTTCACATCCTCGCACAAATTTTGAGTTGATATTTCCAAGTATTAAGGTAGGTAGGAAATATCAATTTATATCGCGAAATATTCCCATACCCCACCCTTGTTACTAAATTTTCGACCAAAAATATTGAAAAATGCTAAAAATCCATAATAAGGGGTTTTTTGTGACGAGAAATCGACTGACACAATCAGTTTTTTGATAAAATCATTATTTCGCCTTCAAATAGAGTCATGAAATTTTCGAAAATCCACTTTTCAAAAAAAAATACTAATTACTCGACTATTTGAAGCGAGAACGTTCTAGTCTTGACCAATCGATTCAACGGAAAGTTTTACATCTTCGCACAAATTTTGAATCCATATTTCCAAGTATCAAGGGAGTTAGGAAAAATCAATTTATATCGCGAAATATTCCCATACACCCCCCCCCCCTTGTTACTGAATTTTCGACCGAAAATATTGAAAAATGCTAAAAATCCTTAATAAGGGGTTTCTTGGGACAAGAAATCGACTGGCACAATCAGTTTTTTGATAAAATAATTATTTCGCCTTCAAATAGAGTCATGAAATTTTCGAAAATCCACTTTTCAAAACAAAAAATACTCATAACTAGACTATTTAAGGAGATAGAACGTTCTAGTCTTTACCAATCGATTCAACGGAAAGTTTTACATTCTCGCACAAATTTTGAATGGATATTTCACAGTATTAAGGTAGTTAGCAAAAATCAATTTATATCGCGAAATATTGTTACTGAATTTTCGACCAAAAACATCGAAAAATGCTGAAAACCCATATTAACGGTTTTTTTGGACGAGAAATCGACTGGCACAATCAGTTTTTTGATAAAATATTTATTTCGCCTTAAAACAGAGTCATGAAATTTTCGAAAATCCACTTTTCAAAACAAAAAATACTCATAACTCGACTATTTGAAGAGATAGATCGTTCTAGTCTTGATCAATCGATTCAACGGAAAGTTTTACATCTTCGCACAAATTTTGAATTGATATTTCCAAGTAATAAGGTAGTTAGGAAAAATCAATTTATATCACGAAATATTCCCATACCCCCCGCTTGTTACTAAATTTTCTACCAAAAATATTGAAAAATGCTAAAAATCCATAATAAGGGGTTTTTTGTGACGAGAAATCGACTGACACAATCAGTTTTTTGATAAAATCATTATTTCGCCTTCAAATAGATTCATGAAATTTTCGAAAATCCACTTTTCAAAACAAAAAATACTCATAACTCGGCTATTTGAAGAGATAGAACGTTCTAGCCTTGACCAATCGATTCAACGGAAAGTTTTACATCTTCGCACAAATTTTGAATTGATATTTCCAATTATTAGGGTAGTTAGGAAAAATCAATTTATATCGCGAAATATTCCCTTACCCCCCCTTGTTACTAAATTTTCAACCGAAAATATTGAAAAATGCTAAAAAAAATCCCTAATAAGGGGTTTCTTGGGACAAGAAATCGACTGGCACAATCAGTTTTTTGATAAAATCAATATTTCGCCTTCAAATAGAGTCATGAAATTTTCGAAAATCCACTTTTCAAAACAAAAAATACTCATAACTCGACTATTTGAAGAGATAGAACCTTCTAGTCTTGATCAATCGATTCAACGGAAAGTTTTACATCTTGGCAAAAATTTTGAATTGATATTTCCAAGTAATAAGGTAGTTAGGAAAAATCAATTTATATCACGAAATATTCCCATACCCCCCGCTTGTTACTAAATTTTCGACCAAAAATATTGAAAAATGCTAAAAATCCATAATAAGGGGTTTTTTTGTGACGAGAAATCGACTGACACAATCAGTTTTTTGATAAAATCATTATTTCGCCTTCAAATAGAAATGAAATTTTCGAAAATCCACTTTTCAAAAAAAGTTTTACATCTTCGCACAAATTTTGAATTGATATTTCCAAGTAATAAGGTAGTTGGGAAAAATCAATTTATATCACGAAATATTCCCATACCCCCCGCTTGTTACTAAATTTTCTACCAAAAATATTGAAAAATGCTAAAAATCCATAATAAGGGGTTTTTTGTGACGAGAAATCGACTGACACAATCAGTTTTTTGATAAAATCATTATTTCGCCTTCAAATAGAGTCATGAAATTTTCGAAAATCCACTTTTCAAAACAAAAAATACTCATAACTCGACTATTTAAGGAGATAGAACGTTCTAGTCTTCACCAATCGATTCAACGGAAAAATTTACATCTTCGCACAAATTTTGAGTTGATATTTCCAAGTATTAAGGTAGGTAGGAAATATCAATTTATATCGCGAAATATTCCCATACCCCCCCCCTAGTTACCAAATTTTCGACCAAAAATATTGAAAAATGCCTAGAACCCATAATGAGGGGTTTTTTTTGGGACGAGAAATTTTTTTGATAAAAACAATATTTCGCCTTCAAATAGAGTCATGAAATTTTCGAAAATCCACTTTTCAAAACAAAAAATACTCATTACTCGACTATTTGAAGAGATAGAACGTTCTAGTCTTGACCAATCGATTCAACGGAAAGTTTTACATCTTCGCACAAATTTTGAATCCATATTTCCAAGTATCAACGCAGGTGGGGAAAATCAATTTATATAGAGAAATATTCCCATACCCCCCCCCCCCTTGTTACTAAATTTTCGACCAAAATATTGAAAAATGCTGAAAATCCATAATAAGGGGTTTTTTGTGACGAGAAATCGACTGACACAATCAGTTTTTTGATAAAATCATTATTTCGCCTTCAAATAGAGTCATGAAATTTTCGAAAATCCACTTTTCAAAAAAAAATACTAATTACTCGACTATTTGAAGAGAGAACGTTCTAGTCTTGACCAATCGATTCAACGGAAAGTTTTACATCCTCGCACAAATTTTGTTTTACATCTTCGCACAAATTTTGCATTGATATTTCCAAGTATCATAGTAGTTAGGAAAAATCAATCTATATCGCGAAATATTCCCATACTGAATTTTCGACCAAAAATATTGGAAAATGCTAAAAACCCATAATGAGGGGTTTTTTGGGACGAGAAATCGACTGGCACAATCAGTTTTTTGATAAAATCATTATTTCGCCTTCAAATAGAGTCATGAAATTTTCGAAAATCCACTTTTCAAAACAAAAAATACTCATAACTCGACTATTCAAAGAGATAGAACGTTCTAGTCTTGAACAATCGATTCAACGGAAAGTTTTACATCTTCGCAAAAATTTTGAATTGATATTTCCAAGTAATAAGGTAGTTAGGAAAAATCAATTTATACCACGAAATATTCCCATACCCCCCGCTTGTTACTAAATTTTCGACCAAAAATATTGAAAAACGCTGAAAATCCATAATAAGGGGTTTTTTGTGACGAGAAATCGACTGACACAATCAGTTTTTTGATAAAATCATTATTTCGCCTTCAAATAGAGTCATGAAATTTTCGAAAATCCACTTTTCAAAAAAAAATACTAATTACTCGACTATTTGAAGAGAGAACGTTCTAGTCTTGACCAATCGATTCAACGGAAAGTTTTACATCTTCGCACAAATTTTGAATCCATATTTCCAAGTATCAAGGGAGTTAGGAAAAATCAATTTATATCGCGAAATATTCCCATACCCCCCCCCTTGTTACTAAATTTTCTACCAAAAATATTGAAAAATGCTAAAAACCCATAATGAGGGGTTTTTTGGGACGAGAAATCGACTGGCACAATCAGTTTTTTGATAAAATCATTATTTCGCCTTCAAATAGAGTCATGAAATTTTCGAAAATCCACTTTTCAAAACAAAAAATACTCATAACTCGACTATTTAAGGAGATGGAACGTTCTAGTCTTGACCAATCGATTCAACGGAAAGTTTTACATCTTCGCACAAATTTTGAATGGATATTTCCCAGTATTAAGGTAGTTAGGAAAAATCAATTTATATAGCGAAATATTCCCATACCCCCCCCTTGTTACTAAGTTTTCTACCAAAAATATTGAAAAATGCTAAAAATCCATTATAAGGGGTTTCTTGGGACGAAAAATCGACTGACACAATCAGTTTCTTGATAAAATCAATGTTTCGCCTTCAAATAGGGTAATGAAATTTTCGAAAATCCACTTTTCAAAACAAAAAATACTCATAACTCGACTATTCAAAGAGATAGAACGTTCTAGTCTTGAACAATCGATTCAACGGAAAGTTTTACATCTTCGCACAAATTTTGAGTTGATATTTCCAAGTATTAAGGTAGGTAGGAAATATCAATTAATATCGCGAAATATTCCCATACCCCCCCCTTGTTACTAAATTTTCTACCAAAAATATTGAAAAATGCTAAAAACCCATAATGAGGGGTTTTTTGGGACGAGAAATCGACTGGCACAATCAATTTTTTTGATAAAATCAATATTTCGCCTTCAAATAGAGTCATGAAATTTTCGAAAATCCACTTTTCAAAAAAAAATACTCATTACTCGACTATTTGAAGAGATAGAACGTTCTAGTCTTGACCAATCGATTTAACGGAAAGTTTTACATCTTCGCACAAATTTTGAATCCATATTTCCAAGTATCAAGGCAGTTGGGAAAAATCAATTTATATAGCGAAATATTCCCATAACCCCCCCCCCTTGTTACTAAATTTTCGACCAAAATATTGAAAAATGCTAAAAATCCATAATAAGGGGTTTTTTGTGACGAGGAATCGACTGACACAATCAGTTTTTTGACAAAATCATAATTTCGCCTTCAAATAGGGTCATGAAATTTTCGAAAATCCACTTTTCAAAACAAAAAATACTCATAACTCGACTATTCAAAGAGATAGAACGTTCTAGTCTTGAACAATCGATTCAACGGAAAGTTTTACATCTTCGCACAAATTTTGAATTGATATTTCCAAGTATTAAGGTAGTTAGGAAAAATCAATTTATATCGCGAAATGTTCACATACCCCCCCCCCCCTTGTTACTAAATTTTCGACCAAAAATATTGAAAAATGCTAAAAATTCTCAAAAAGGGGCTTCTTGGGACGAGAAATCGACTGGCACATTCAGTTTTTTCATAAAATTATTATTTCGCCTTCAAATAGAGTCATGAAATTTTCGAAAATCCACTTAAAACAAAAAATACTCATAACTCGACTTTTTAAGGAGATAGAACGTTCTAGTCTTGACCAATCGATTCAACGGAAAGTTTTACATCCTCGCACAAATTTTGTTTTACATCTTCGCACAAATTTTGCATTGATATTTCCAAGTATTATAGTAGTTAGGAAAAATCAATTTATATCGCGAAATATTCCCATACCCCCCCTTGTTACTAAATTTTCGACCAAAAATATTGGAAAATGCTAAAAACCCATAATAAGGGGTTTTTTTGTGACGAGAAATTGACTGACACAATCAGTTTTTTGATAAAATCATTATTTCGCCTTCAAATAGAGTCATGAAATTTTCGAAAATCCACTTTTCAAAAAAAAATACTAATTACTCGACTATTTGAAGATATACAACGTTCTAGTCTTGACCAATCGATTCAACGGAAAGTTTTACATCTTCGCACAAATTTTGAATCCATATTTCCAAGTATTAAGTGAGTTAGAAAAAATCAATTTATATCGCGAAAGTTCCCATACCTACCCCTTGTTACTAAATTTTCGACCAAAAATATTGAAAAATGCAAAGAATCCACAAGGGGTTTTTTGTGACTAGAACTCGACTGACACAATCAGTTTTTTGATAAAATCATTATTTCGCCTTCAAATTGAGTCATGAAATTTTCGAAAATTCACTTTTCAAAACAAAAAATACTCATAACTCGACTATTTAAAGAGATAGAACGTTCTAGTCTTGACCAATCGATTCGACGGGAAGTTTTACATCTTCGCACAAATTTTGAATTGATGTTTCCAAGTATTAAGGTAGTTAGGAAAAATCAATTTATATCGCGAAATATTCCCATACCATACTAAATTTTCGACCAAAAATACTGAAATGAGTGGTTTTTTGTGACGAGAAATCGACTGACAATCAGTTTTTCGATAAAATCATTATTTTACCTTCAAATAGACCCATGAAATTTTCGAAAATCCACTTTTCAAAACAAAAAATACTCATAACTCGACTATTCAAAGAGATAGAACGTTCTAGTCTAGAACAATCGATTCAACGGAAAGTTTTACATCTTCGCATAAATTTTGAATCTATATTTCCAAGTATCAAGGGAGTTAGGAAAAATCAATTTATATCGCGAAATATTCCCATATCCCCCCTTGCTACTAAATTTTCGACCAAAAATATTGAAAAATGCTGAAAATTCTCAAAAAGGGGCTTCTTGGGACGAGAAATCGACTGGCACAATCAGTTTTTTGATAAAATCAATATTTCGCCTTCAAATAGAGTCATGAAATTTTCGAAAATCCACTTAAAACAGAAAATACTCATAACTCGACTATTTAAGGAGATAGAACGTTCTAGTTTTGACAAATCGATTCAACGGAAACTTTTACATCTTCGCATCTTCTTGAGATTTTCGAAAATCCACTTTTCAAAAAAAATACTCATAACTCGACTATTTAAGGAGATAGAACGTTCTAGTCTTGACCAATCGATTCAACGGAAAGTTTTACATCTTCGCACAAATTTTGCATTGATATTCCCAAGTATTATGGTAGTTAGGAAAAATCAATCTCTATCGCGAAATATTCACATACCCCCCCCCCCTTGTTACTAAATTTTCGACCAAAAATATTGAAAAATGCTGAAAATTCTCAAAAATGGGGCTTCTTGGGACGAGAAATCGACTGGCACAATCAGTTTTTTGATAAAATCATTATTTCGCCTTCAAATAGAGTCATGAAATTTTCGAAAATCCACTTTTCAAAACAAAAAATACTCATAACTCGACTATTCAAAGAGATAGAACGTTCTAGTCTTGAACAATCGATTCAACGGAAAGTTTTACATCTTCGCAAAAATTTTGAATTGATATTTCCAAGTAATAAGGTAGTTAGGAAAAATCAATTTATATCACGAAATATTCCCATACCCCCGCTTGTTACTAAATTTTCGACCAAAAATATTGAAAAATGCTAAAAATCCATAATAAGGGGTTTTTTGTGACGAGAAATCGACTGACACAATCAGTTTTTTGATAAAATCATTATTTCGCCTTCAAATAGAGTCATGAAATTTTCGAAAATCCACTTTTCAAAAAAAAATACTAATTACTCGACTATTTGAAGAGAGAACGTTCTAGTCTTGACCAATCGATTCAACGGAAAGTTTTACATCTTCGCACAAATTTTGAATCCATATTTCCAAGTATCAAGGGAGTTAGGAAAAATCAATTTATATCGCGAAATATTCCCATACCCCTCCCTTGTTACTAAATTTTCTACCAAAAATATTGAAAAATGCTAAAAACCCATAATGAGGGGTTTTTTGGGACGAGAAATCGACTGGCACAATCAGTTTTTTGATAAAATCATTATTTTGCCTTCGAATAGAGTCATGAAATTTTCGAAAATCCACTTTTCAAAACAAAAAATACTCATAACTCGACTATTCAAAGAGATAGAACGTTCTAGTCTTGAACAATCGATTCAACGGAAAGTTTTACATCTTCGCAAAAATTTTAAATTGATATTTCCAAGTAATAAGGTAGTTAGGAAAAATCAATTTATATCACGAAATATTCCCATACCCCCCGCTTGTTACTAAATTTTCGACCAAAAATATTGAAAAATGCTAAAAATCCATAATAAGGGGTTTTTTGTGACGAGAAATCGACTGACACAATCAGTTTTTTGATAAAATCATTATTTCGCCTTCAAATAGAGTCATGAAATTTTCGAAAATCCACTTTTCAAAAAAAAATACTAATTACTCGACTATTTGAAGAGAGAACGTTCTAGTCTTGACCAATCGATTCAACGGAAAGTTTTACATCTTCGCACAAATTTTGAATCCATATTTCCAAGTATCAAGGGAGTTAGGAAAAATCAATTTATATCGCGAAATATTCCCATACCCCCCTTGTTACTAAATTTTCGAGCGAAAATATTGAAAAATGCTAAAAATCCTTAATAAGGGGTTTTTTGGGACGAGAAATCGACTGGCACATTCAGTTTTTTGATAAAATTATTATTTCGCCTTCAAATAGAGTCATGAAATTTTCGAAAATCCACTTTTCAAAACAAAAAATACTCATAACTCGACTATTTAAGGAGATAGAACGTTCTAGTCTTGACCAATAGATTCAACGGAAAAATTTACATCTTCGCACAAATTTTGAGTTGATATTTCCAAGTATTAAGGTAGGTAGGAAATATCAATTAATATCGCGAAATATTCCCATACCCCCCCCTTGTTACTAAATTTTCTACCAAAAATATTGAAAAATGCTAAAAACCCATAATGAGGGGTTTTTTGGGACGAGAAATCGACTGGCACAATCAGTTTTTTGATAAAATCATTATTTCGCCTTCAAATAGAGTCATGAAATTTTCGAAAATCCACTTTTCAAAACAAAAAATACTCATAACTCGACTATTTAAGGAGATGGAACGTTCTAGTCTTGACCAATCGATTCAACGGAAAGTTTTACATCTTCGCACAAATTTTGAATGGATATTTCCCAGTATTAAGGTAGTTAGGAAAAATCAATTTATATCGCGAAATATTCCCATACCCCCCCCTTGTTACTAAGTTTTCTACCAAAAATATTGAAAAATGCTAAAAATCCATTATAAGGGGTTTCTTGGGACGAAAAATCGACTGACACAATCAGTTTCTTGATAAAATCAATGTTTCGCCTTCAAATAGGGTAATGAAATTTTCGAAAATCCACTTTTCAAAACAAAAAATACTCATAACTCGACTATTCAAAGAGATAGAACGTTCTAGTCTTGAACAATCGATTCAACGGAAAGTTTTACATCTTCGCACAAATTTTGAGTTGATATTTCCAAGTATTAAGGTAGGTAGGAAATATCAATTTATATCGCGAAATATTCCCATACCCCCCCCCTTGTTACTAAATTTTCGACCAAAAATATTGAAAAATGCCTAAAACCCATAATGAGGGGTTTTTTGGGACGAGAAATTTACTGGCACAATCAATTTTTTTGATAAAATCAATATTTCGCCTTCAAATAGAGTCATGAAATTTTCGAAAATCCACTTTTCAAAAAAAAATACTCATTACTCGACTATTTGAAGAGATAGAACGTTCTAGTCTTGACCAATCGATTTAACGGAAAGTTTTACATCTTCGCACAAATTTTGAATCCATATTTCCAAGTATCAAGGCAGTTGGGAAAAATCAATTTATATAGCGAAATATTCCCATAACCCCCCCCCCCCTTGTTACTAAATTTTCGACCAAAATATTGAAAAATGCTAAAAATCCATAATAAGGGGTTTTTTGTGACGAGGAATCGACTGACACAATCAGTTTTTTGACAAAATCATAATTTCGCCTTCAAATAGGGTCATGAAATTTTCGAAAATCCACTTTTCAAAACAAAAAATACTCATAACTCGACTATTCAAAGAGATAGAACGTTCTAGTCTTGAACAATCGATTCAACGGAAAGTTTTACATCTTCGCACAAATTTTGAATTGATATTTCCAAGTATTAAGGTAGTTAGGAAAAATCAATTTATATCGCGAAATGTTCACATACCCCCCCCCTTGTTACTAAATTTTCGACCAAAAATATTGAAAAATGCTAAAAATTCTCAAAAAGGGGCTTCTTGGGACGAGAAATCGACTGGCACAATCAGTTTTTTGATAAAATCAATATTTCGCCTTCAAATAGAGTCATGAAATTTTCGAAAATCCACTTAAAACAAAAAATACTCATAACTCGACTTTTTAAGGAGATAGAACGTTCTAGTCTTGACCAATCGATTCAACGGAAAGTTTTACATCCTCGCACAAATTTTGTTTTACATCTTCGCACAAATTTTGCATTGATATTTCCAAGTATTATAGTAGTTAGGAAAAATCAATTTATATCGCGAAATATTCCCATACCCCCCCTTGTTACTAAATTTTCGACCAAAAATATTGGAAAATGCTAAAAACCCATAATAAGGGGTTTTTTTGTGACGAGAAATTGACTGACACAATCAGTTTTTTGATAAAATCATTATTTCGCCTTCAAATAGAGTCATGAAATTTTCGAAAATCCACTTTTCAAAAAAAAAATACTAATTACTCGACTATTTGAAGATATACAACGTTCTAGTCTTGACCAATCGATTCAACGGAAAGTTTTACATCTTCGCACAAATTTTGAATCCATATTTCCAAGTATTAAGTGAGTTAGAAAAAATCAATTTATATCGCGAAAGTTCCCATACCTACCCCTTGTTACTAAATTTTCGACCAAAAATATTGAAAAATGCAAAAAATCCACAAGGGGTTTTTTGTGACTAGAAATCGACTGACACAATCAGTTTTTTGATAAAATCATTATTTCGCCTTCAAATTGAGTCATGAAATTTTCGAAAATTCACTTTTCAAAACAAAAAATACTCATAACTCGACTATTTAAAGAGATCGGACGTTCTAGTCTTGACCAATCGATTCGACGGGAAGTTTTACATCTTCGCACAAATTTTGAATTGATGTTTCCAAGTATTAAGGTAGTTAGGAAAAATCAATTTATATCGCGAAATATTCCCATACCATACTAAATTTTCGACCAAAAATACTGAAAAATGTTAAAAATCCCTAATGAGGGGTTTTTTGTGACGAGAAATCGACTGACAATCAGTTTTTCGATAAAATCATTATTTTACCTTCAAATAGACCCATGAAATTTTCGAAAATCCACTTTTCAAAACAAAAAATACTCATTACTCGACTATTTGAAGAGATAGAACGTTCTAGTCTGGATCAATCGATTCAACGGAAAGTTTTACATCTTCGCATAAATTTTGAATCTATATTTCCAAGTATCAAGGGAGTTAGGAAAAATCAATTTATATCGCGAAATATTCCCATATCCCCCCTTGCTACTAAATTTTCGACCAAAAATATTGAAAAATGCTGAAAATTCTCAAAAAGGGGCTTCTTGGGACGAGAAATCGACTGGCACAATCAGTTTTTTGATAAAATCAATATTTCGCCTTCAAATAGGGTAATGAAATTTTCGAAAATCCACTTTTCAAAACAAAAAATACTCATAACTCGACTATTCAAAGAGATAGAACGTTCTAGTCTTGAACAATCGATTCAACGGAAAGTTTTACATCTTCGCACAAATTTTGAGTTGATATTTCCAAGTATTAAGGTAGGTAGGAAATATCAATTTATATCGCCAAATATTCCCATACCCCCCCCCTTGTTACTAAATTTTCGACCAAAAATATTGAAAAATGCCTAAAACCCATAATGAGGGGTTTTTTGGGACGAGAAATTTACTGGCACAATCAATTTTTTTGATAAAATCAATATTTCGCCTTCAAATAGAGTCATGAAATTTTCGAAAATCCACTTTTCAAAAAAAAATACTCATTACTCGACTATTTGAAGAGATAGAACGGTCTAGTCTTGACCAATCGATTTAACGGAAAGTTTTACATCTTCGCACAAATTTTGAATCCATATTTCCAAGTATCAAGGCAGTTGGGAAAAATCAATTTATATAGCGAAATATTCCCATAACCCCCCCCCCTTGTTACTAAATTTTCGACCAAAATATTGAAAAATGCTAAAAATCCATAATAAGGGGTTTTTTGTGACGAGGAATCGACTGACACAATCAGTTTTTTGACAAAATCATAATTTCGCCTTCAAATAGGGTCATGAAATTTTCGAAAATCCACTTTTCAAAACAAAAAATACTCATAACTCGACTATTCAAAGAGATAGAACGTTCTAGTCTTGAACAATCGATTCAACGGAAAGTTTTACATCTTCGCACAAATTTTGAATTGATATTTCCAAGTATTAAGGTAGTTAGGAAAAATCAATTTATATCGCGAAATGTTCACATACCCCCCCCCCTTGTTACTAAATTTTCGACCAAAAATATTGAAAAATGCTAAAAATTCTCAAAAAGGGGCTTCTTGGGACGAGAAATCGACTGGCACAATCAGTTTTTTGATAAAATCAATATTTCGCCTTCAAATAGAGTCATGAAATTTTCGAAAATCCACTTAAAACAAAAAATACTCATAACTCGACTTTTTAAGGAGATAGAACGTTCTAGTCTTGACCAATCGATTCAACGGAAAGTTTTACATCCTCGCACAAATTTTGTTTTACATCTTCGCACAAATTTTGCATTGATATTTCCAAGTATTATAGTAGTTAGGAAAAATCAATTTATATCGCGAAATATTCCCATACCCCCCCTTGTTACTAAATTTTCGACCAAAAATATTGGAAAATGCTAAAAACCCATAATAAGGGGTTTTTTTGTGACGAGAAATTGACTGACACAATCAGTTTTTTGATAAAATCATTATTTCGCCTTCAAATAGAGTCATGAAATTTTCGAAAATCCACTTTTCAAAAAAAAAATACTAATTACTCGACTATTTGAAGATATACAACGTTCTAGTCTTGACCAATCGATTCAACGGAAAGTTTTACATCTTCGCACAAATTTTGAATCCATATTTCCAAGTATTAAGTGAGTTAGAAAAAATCAATTTATATCGCGAAAGTTCCCATACCTACCCCTTGTTACTAAATTTTCGACCAAAAATATTGAAAAATGCAAAAAATCCACAAGGGGTTTTTTGTGACTAGAAATCGACTGACACAATCAGTTTTTTGATAAAATCATTATTTCGCCTTCAAATTGAGTCATGAAATTTTCGAAAATTCACTTTTCAAAACAAAAAATACTCATAACTCGACTATTTAAAGAGATCGGACGTTCTAGTCTTGACCAATCGATTTGACGGGAAGTTTTACATCTTCGCACAAATTTTGAATTGATGTTTCCAAGTATTAAGGTAGTTAGGAAAAATCAATTTATATCGCGAAATATTCCCATACCATACTAAATTTTCGACCAAAAATACTGAAAAATGTTAAAAATCCCTAATGAGGGGTTTTTTGTGACGAGAAATCGACTGACAATCAGTTTTTCGATAAAATCATTATTTTACCTTCAAATAGACCCATGAAATTTTCGAAAATCCACTTTTCAAAACAAAAAATACTCATTACTCGACTATTTGAAGAGATAGAACGTTCTAGTCTGGATCAATCGATTCAACGGAAAGTTTTACATCTTCGCATAAATTTTGAATCTATATTTCCAAGTATCAAGGGAGTTAGGAAAAATCAATTTATATCGCGAAATATTCCCATATCCCCCCTTGCTACTAAATTTTCGACCAAAAATATTGAAAAATGCTGAAAATTCTCAAAAAGGGGCTTCTTGGGACGAGAAATCGACTGGCACAATCAGTTTTTTGATAAAATCAATATTTCGCCTTCAAATAGAGTCATGAAATTTTCGAAAATCCACTTACAACAGAAAATACTCATAACTCGACTATTTAAGGAGATAGAACGTTCTAGTTTTGACAAATCGATTCAACGGAAACTTTTACATCTTCGCATCTTCTTGAGATTTTCGAAAATCCACTTTTCAAAAAAAAAACTCATAACTCGACTATTTAAGGAGATAGAACGTTCTAGTCTTGACCAATCGATTCAACGGAAAGTTTTACATCCTCGCACAAATTTTGTTTTACATCTTCGCACAAATTTTGCATTGATATTTCCAAGTATTATAGTAGTTAGGAAAAATCAATCTATATCGCGAAATATTCCCATACCATGCCCTTGTTACTGAATTTTCGACCGAAAATATTGGAAAATGCTAAAAACCCATAATGAGGGGTTTTTTGGGACGAGAAATCGACTGGCACAATCAGTTTTTTGATAAAATCATTATTTCGCCTTCAAATAGAGTCATGAAATTTTCGAAAATCCACTTTTCAAAACAAAAAATACTCATAACTCGACTATTCAAAGAGATAGAACGTTCTAGTCTTGAACAATCGATTCAACGGAAAGTTTTACATCTTCGCAAAAATTTTGAATTGATATTTCCAAGTAATAAGGTAGTTAGGAAAAATCAATTTATATCACGAAATATTCCCATACCCCCCGCTTGTTACTAAATTTTCGACCAAAAATATTGAAAAATGCTAAAAATCCATAATAAGGGGTTTTTTGTGACGAGAAATCGACTGACACAATCAGTTTTTTGATAAAATCATTATTTCGCCTTCAAATAGAGTCATGAAATTTTCGAAAATCCACTTTTCAAAAAAAAATACTAATTACTCGACTATTTGAAGAGAGAACGTTCTAGTCTTGACCAATCGATTCAACGGAAAGTTTTACATCTTCGCACAAATTTTGAATCCATATTTCCAAGTATCAACGCAGGTGGGAAAAATCAATTTATATAGAGAAATATTCCCATACCCCCCCCCCCCCTTGTTACTAAATTTTCGACCAAAATATTGAAAAATGCTAAAAATCCATAATAAGGGGTTTTTTGTGACGAGAAATCGACTGACACAATCAGTTTTTTGACAAAATCATAATTTCGCCTTCAAATAGGGTCATGAAATTTTCGAAAATCCACTTAAAACAAAAAATACTCATAACTCGACTATTTAAGGAGATATAACGTTCTAGTTTTGACAAATCGATTCAACGGAAACTTTTACATCTTCGCATCTTCTTGAGATTTTCGAAAATCCACTTTTCAAAAAAAATACTCATAACTCGACTATTCAAAGAGATAGAACGTTCTAGTCTTGAACAATCGATTCAACGGAAAGTTTTACATCTTCGCACAAATTTTGAATTGATATTTCCAAGTATTAAGGTAGTTAGGAAAAATCAATTTATATCGCGAAATGTTCACATACCCCCCCCCCCTTGTTACTAAATTTTCGACCAAAAATATTGAAAAATGCTGAAAATTCTCAAAAATGGGGCTTCTTGGGACGAAAAATCGACTGGCACAATCAGTTTTTTGATAAAATCAATATTTCGCCTTCAAATAGAGTCATGAAATTTTCGAAAATCCACTTAAAACAAAAAATACTCATAACTCGACTATTTAAGGAGATATAACGTTCTAGTTTTGACAAATCGATTCAACGGAAACTTTTACATCTTCGCATCTTCTTGAGATTTTCGAAAATCCACTTTTCAAAAAAAATACTCATAACTCGACTATTTAAGGAGATAGAACGTTCTAGTCTTGACCAATCGATTCAACGGAAAGTTTTACATCCTCGCACAAATTTTGTTTCACATCTTCGCACAAATTTTGCATTGATATTTCCAAGTATCATAGTAGTTAGGAAAAATCAATCTATATCGCGAAATATTCCCATACCATGCCCTTGTTACTGAATTTTCGACCAAAAATATTGGAAAATGCTAAAAACCCATAATGAGGGGTTTTTTGGGACGAGAAATCGACTGGCACAATCAGTTTTTTGATAAAATCATTATTTCGCCTTCAAATAGAGTCATGAAATTTTCGAAAATCCACTTTTCAAAACAAAAAATACTCATAACTCGACTATTCAAAGAGATAGAACGTTCTAGTCTTGAACAATCGATTCAACGGAAAGTTTTACATCTTCGCAAAAATTTTGAATTGATATTTCCAAGTAATAAGGTAGTTAGGAAAAATCAATTTATATCACGAAATATTCCCATACCCCCCGCTTGTTACTAAATTTTCGACCAAAAATATTGAAAAATGCTAAAAATCCATAATAAGGGGTTTTTTGTGACGAGAAATCGACTGACACAATCAGTTTTTTGAGAAAATCATTATTTCGCCTTCAAATAGAGTCATGAAATTTTCGAAAATCCACTTTTCAAAAAAAATACTAATTACTCGACTATTTGAAGAGAGAACGTTCTAGTCTTGACCAATCGATTCAACGGAAAGTTTTACATCTTCGCACAAATTTTGAATCCATATTTCCAAGTATCAAGGGAGTTAGGAAAAATCAATTTATATCGCGAAATATTCCCATATTGTTACTAAATTTTCGAGCGAAAATATTGAAAAATGCTAAAAATCCTTAATAAGGGGTTTCTTGGGACGAGAAATCGACTGGCACATTCAGTTTTTTCATAAAATTATTATTTCGCCTTCAAATAGAGTCATGAAATTTTCAAAATCCACTTTTCAAAACAAAAAATACTCATAACTCGACTATTTAAGGAGATAGAACGTTCTAGTCTTGACCAATAGATTCAACGGAAAAATTTACATCTTCGCACAAATTTTGAGTTGATATTTCCAAGTATTAAGGTAGGTAGGAAATATCAATTAATATCGCGAAATATTCCCATACCCCCCCCTTGTTACTAAATTTTCTACCAAAAATATTGAAAAATGCTAAAAACCCATAATGAGGGGTTTTTTGGGACGAGAAATCGACTGGCACAATCAGTTTTTTGATAAAATCATTATTTCGCCTTCAAATAGAGTCATGAAATTTTCGAAAATCCACTTTTCAAAACAAAAAATAATCATAACTCGACTATTTAAGGAGATGGAACGTTCTAGTCTTGACCAATCGATTCAACGGAAAGTTTTACATCTTCGCACAAATTTTGAATGGATATTTCCCAGTATTAAGGTAGTTAGGAAAAATCAATTTATATCGCGAAATATTCCCATACCCCCCCTTTGTTACTAAGTTTTCTACCAAAAATATTGAAAAATGCTAAAAATCCATTATAAGGGGTTTCTTGGGACGAAAAATCGACTGACACAATCAGTTTCTTGATAAAATCAATGTTTCGCCTTCAAATAGGGTAATGAAATTTACGAAAATCCACTTTTCAAAACAAAAAATACTCATAACTCGACTATTCAAAGAGATAGAACGTTCTAGTCTTGAACAATCGATTCAACGGAAAGTTTCACATCTTCGCACAAATTTTGAGTTGATATTTCCAAGTATTAAGGTAGGTAGGAAATATCAATTTATATCGCGAAATATTCCCATACCCCCCCCCCTTGTTACTAAATTTTCGACCAAAAATATTGAAAAATGCCTAAAACCCATAATGAGGGGTTTTTTTGGGACGAGAAATTTACTGGCACAATCAATTTTTTTGATAAAATCAATATTTCGCCTTCAAATAGAGTCATGAAATTTTCGAAAATCCACTTTTCAAAAAAAAATACTCATTACTCGACTATTTGAAGAGATAGAACGTTCTAGTCTTGACCAATCGATTTAACGGAAAGTTTTACATCTTCGCACAAATTTTGAATCCATATTTCCAAGTATCAAGGCAGTTGGGAAAAATCAATTTATATAGCGAAATATTCCCATAACCCCCCCCTTGTTACTAAATTTTCGACCAAAATATTGAAAAATGCTAAAAATCCATAATAAGGGGTTTTTTGTGACGAGGAATCGACTGACACAATCAGTTTTTTGACAAAATCATAATTTCGCCTTCAAATAGGGTCATGAAATTTTCGAATATCCACTTTTCAAAACAAAAAATACTCATAACTCGACTATTCAAAGAGATAGAACGTTCTAGTCTTGAACAATCGATTCAACGGAAAATTTTACATCTTCGCACAAATTTTGAATTGATATTTCCAAGTATTAAGGTAGTTAGGAAAAATCAATTTATATCGCGAAATGTTCACATACCCCCCCCCCCTTGTTACTAAATTTTCGACCAAAAATATTGAAAAATGCTAAAAATTCTCAAAAAGGGGCTTCTTGGGACGAGAAATCGACTGGCACAATCAGTTTTTTGATAAAATCAATATTTCGCCTTCAAATAGAGTCATGAAATTTTCGAAAATCCACTTAAAACAAAAAATACTCATAACTCGACTTTTTAAGGAGATAGAACGTTCTAGTCTTGACCAATCGATTCAACGGAAAGTTTTACATCCTCGCACAAATTTTGTTTTACATCTTCGCACAAATTTTGCATTGATATTTCCAAGTATTATAGTAGTTAGGAAAAATCAATCTATATCGCGAAATATTCCCATACCCCCCCTTGTTACTAAATTTTCGACCAAAAATATTGGAAAATGCTAAAAACCCATAATAAGGGGTTTTTTTGTGACGAGAAATTGACTGACACAATCAGTTTTTTGATAAAATCATTATTTCGCCTTCAAATAGAGTCATGAAATTTTCGAAAATCCACTTTTCAAAAAAAAAAATACTAATTACTCGACTATTTGAAGATATACAACGTTCTAGTCTTGACCAATCGGTTCAACGGAAAGTTTTACATCCTCGCACAAATTTTGTTTTACATCTTCGCACAAATTTTGCATTGATATTTCCAAGTATTATAGTAGTTAGGAAAAATCAATCTATATCGCGAAATATTCCCATACCCCCCCTTGTTACTAAATTTTCTACCAAAAATATTGAAAAATGCTAAAAATCCATAATAAGGGGTTTTTGTGACGAGAAATCGACTGACACAATCAGTTTTTTGATAAAATCATTATTTCGCCTTCAAATAGAGTCATGAAATTTTCGAAAATCCACTTTTCAAAAAAAAGTTTTACATCTTCGCACAAATTTTGAATTGATATTTCCAAGTAATAAGGTAGTTGGGAAAAATCAATTTATATCACGAAATATTCCCATACCCCCCGCTTGTTACTAAATTTTCGACCAAAAATATTGAAAAATTCTAAAAATCCTTAATAAGGGGTTTCTTTGGGTCGAGAAATCGACTGGCACATTCAGTTTTTTGATAGAATTATTATTTCGCCTTCAAATAGAGTCATGAAATTTTCGAAAATCCACTTTTCAAAACAAAAAATACTCATAACTCGACTATTTAAGGAGATAGAACGTTCTAGTCTTGACCAATCGATTCAACGGAAAAATTTACATCTTCGCACAAATTTTGAGTTGATATTTCCAAGTATTAAGGTAGGTAGGAAATATCATCTTATATCCCGAAACATTCCCATACCCCACACTTGTTACTAAATTTTCGACCAAAAATATTGAAAAATGCTAAAAACTCATAATAAGGGGTTTTTTGTGACGGGAAATCGACTAGCACAATCAGTTTTTTGATGAAATCATTATTTCGCCTTCAAACAGAGTCATGAAATTTTCGAAAATCCACTTTTCATAACAAAAAATACTCATAACTCGACTATTTAAGGAGATAGAACGTTCTAGTCTTGACCAATCGATTCAACGGAAAATTTCACATCCTCGCACAAATTTTGAGTTGATATTTCCAAGTATTAAGGTAGGTAGGAAATATCAATTTATATCGCGAAATATTCCCATACCCCACCCTTGTTACTAAATTTTCGACCAAAAATATTGAAAAATGCTAAAAATCCATAATAAGGGGTTTTCTGTGACGAGAAATCGACTGACACAATCAGTTTTTTGATAAAATCATTATTTCGCCTTCAAATAGAGTCATGAAATTTTCGAAAATCCACTTTTCAAAAAAAAATACTAATTACTCGACTATTTGAAGAGAGAACGTTCTAGTCTCGACCAATCGATTCAACGGAAAGTTTTACATCTTCGCACAAATTTTGAATCCATATTTCCAAGTATCAAGGGAGTTAGGAAAAATCAACTTATATCGCGAAATATTCCCATACTAAATTTTCGACCGAAAATATTGAAAAATGCTAAAAATCCTTAATAAGGGGTTTCTTGGGACAAGAAATCGACTGGCACAATCAGTTTTTTGATAAAATCATTATTTCGCCTTCAAATAGAGTCATGAAATTTTCGAAAATCCACTTTTCAAAACAAAAAATACTCATAATTAGACTATTTAAGGAGATAGAACGTTCTAGTCTTTACCAATCGATTCAACGGAAAGTTTTACATTCTCGCACAAATTTTGAATGGATATTTCACAGTATTAAGGTAGTTAGCAAAAATCAATTTATATCGCGAAATATTGTTACTGAATTTTCGACCAAAAACATCGAAAAATGCTGAAAACCCATATTAACGGGTTTTTTGGACGAGAAATCGACTGGCACAATCAGTTTTTTGTTAAATTATTTTACATATATATTTTTGTTTGACTTTTGATGCTGCACATGATATATTTCAGGATTCTCCACTATTTGAAGTAACCAAGTAGGTACCAGGTTTTCATCCCTTGTTTCGTTTTTCATTATAATTAAAAAAATATGTCAGCTACATGGACAATAGTAAAATTCATCTCAGACAACTCTGTAGAAGCTGTTCCAACTTCATGGGTTGCAGATGGCAAATGTGCTTGGGCAAATTATACAAGGGAACGTATAATGAAGGCAATAAGAACTTGTGAACCCCCTATGTCCTGTTGGGATCACCATGATATCAATCCATTCAGGAATGCCACATATGGTATGTAAATGTAATAATATTTTGGCACAATGTTTTACACATTAATATTTTTTCAGATAATTATATTACTGCCAGACAAAAATCTATGCGGGCTGAAGAAACTTCAGATCTGAATTCGGAATGTGATAAAGCAAAGAGAGTATCGAAAAAAAAAATGTCTTCATCAGATTCTGATTATGAAGAATCTGATGATTCATCCTCAGATAAACATACTAATGTGGAGGTTATTCCTAAATTCCCACAAATTGAAATACAAAGAGCAGGTATGTTTGTTATCCATATTATATCAGATCAGACAAAAAAAACACTCTTCCATTTTATTACTTCAGTCCTGGTGTGTTACACTCTTAGTGATTCAATGATTTGATTGAATAGTTGAGGAAAAAGGATATTTTTTCATCATCTCCATTATGTAAATAATTAGTGAACCTATGAAAACAAATTTTTTCTGATTTCAGATAAAATAGAGCAAGAATCACCAAATAACCTTGGGTGAGTACATATTTTCAATTCAACTTGCTGTAAGAAAGACACTAGCCAACTATTATTTTTAAAAACAAAAATTATTCTAGAGATACTAATAATGAAAACCATTATATAAAAATATATATATAGAAACTTTTACTTATAGGTATTAGAGTTAGTTTTTTTATTTACCATTTGACTAATAAAGTCCATTTTTTTATATTTATACAAAAAACAAAACCTATATTTAGTGAAAAAAGTGGTTCCTTATTGCACTCATTTTACTTCAGCGTTTTGTGATCATGACAAACAAATATTTTCAAAACGTTTTGTTTTTTGCATGACCCGTAGAAAAAAAAATTATGAAACTTGAGCAAAAGTGTTGTCCAACTCTATCTGATGGCGTTGTTGGACAATTTTACATTGTGTGCAATAAACACTCACTTTATGTATAAATAACTATTTCCATCAAAATTGCATAATCAATTTTTGAGATGGTTTTGAACAAAACCTTTTTTTATTTCATAACTCTGAATACAAAAAACGATTTTGGAAGTTAACAGCAAATAATATATATAGAAGTGTTGTAGATAATGCATTTTCATAAAATTTTAAGTAAATAAATAAATTTTCTGGTAATTTTGTCTTTACCAACTACTCATAATTTTCCTGACTGCAAATTTTTTTCCAAAATTATGAAGTTTTTGTTTCTTACAGAAATTCGGAAAATACCAGTGCATCTAGGTCTAGCAACACAATAATGGAAAAAGAACTATCATCTGGTCCTCTATTTGTTGAAAAATGTACTTGTGCAATTCACAAGCACGAAGCTGCTAGTACTAATGGTATAATACCTTATACACAAGTTTGGTTGTTATTATTAATTGTCTTTTTATATTCACAGGGTTTCTTAAGCAAATAATCCGGAAATTAACAATTATGGAGATGGATATATGTGATATTAAAAAAATATTAGATAGAACCCCTGTTACTATCCCCGAAACAGAATATGTTTGGGCAGAATTCGATATTCCATTCACCACTTTAGAAGGCTTGACTTCCTTCGAAGAATATCTCAGCAATGAGGAAAACATGAAAAAATCGGTAAGTAGATTTGGTTATTAAATCAGAATATCAAAGAAGCATTCAAATAAAAATCTAGGGATATCAAAAAATGGTAATAATTAAGTCGTTATAGCTGCAAAACTTCTCACAAGATCCGAATGGATTGAAATAATAATGATAATGTGTATTGAATTTTGAATTGCAGATATCTGAATTAGCCAGAATTGGGGGCGATAATGCTAGTGAATTTATAAAGAGAGCTATGTCAAAATTGATTGCCTATAGATTGGCAGCGGAATTCAGCTGGGTTGGACTGAAAAAGAAAAAGATATTTTCGAAAATGTACATATCTGACCTCCTAATAAGTAAGTATGTGCCACTCTTTTTCATTTTTCAGTTGTTGAATTTCAAGGAAAGTTTCAATAAAAAAAACTATACATAGTTAATATGAATATAAAATAGGAATATATATTAATTTATTGTTTGTTTTGGCATTCAACTGTAGAACTAAAAAAACTATATGTTGCAGGATCAGGTCAACAAAATGTAAAAACTTCCTCATCATCCATAAAAGAAATGGAAGATGGCATAAAAAAATTTTTAAGGAGAGCAGGTGAAAGGGCCGTAGCCGAAGAAAAGAGAGCTATTAAACAGTGAATGTCTTTTTATAATGAAATATTCCATTCAGAGATTGAGCTTAATTTTAACATTATTTTGTTTTAGAGATCTGTTGTTTTTGTTGCAATAAATTTTATTTTAACGCAATTTCTTTTTCTTTTTAGGAAAAAAATATCCTGCATGAAAAGGGGAACAATCTAGAATAAATGTTAAATGAAAAGATTTTCTGAAAATTGGAGAAATCCATGATAAAATTGGGGTTATTTTTGTAACATCCTTCAGAAAACAACTACTTCCTTGAATTAAATTTGATAGATATTGGGAACGTGAAATATATATTTTCGTCGACAAAAATGGACGTTTGATGGACTTCCGTCGGGACGTTCGATGGACATCCCTCGGGTCTATCGATGTATGTCCGTCAGGACGTTCGATGGACATCCCTCGGGCCTATCGATGGTAGTCCGTCAGGACGTTCGATGGACATCCCTCGGGTCTATCGATGGACGTCCATCGGGACGATCGATGGACGTCCAGTAGCATTCATAAGGACGTTCGGATCAGATAGTTAAGGACCTCCAATGCCCTTCTAATAGATGTTCTTGCTGCTCAAGGATTTAGGTCCTTGAATGACGTACTAGGGACATCCTGAAAGGACGTCCCTAATTAGTCCACAAGTGGGACATTTGTGCGTCCCAGAGACGTCCTATGGACGTACACGGTACCAGATTTGAATGTCCTATGGACGTTCTGAATGTCCCAGTAGGACGTCCAAAGGACGTCCATTGGTTATAATTGTGCTATTAGGGTTTATAGTAGAATTGAGAAGTTTTGAGTGATTCCGAGTTCCATTGACCCTTTGGGGGAGTTGTAACTTGAGATTCCGCGTATTTGGATGGTATAACGTCGAATTGTGTGTTTTGCGTTGTTTTAGACTCTATTGAGACTTCTTACGTGTTTTTGTCTGTATATGAGAGGTAGAGAATGGAAAATGGTCGAATTGCAAGCTATTTCTTGTTTTCAGGTACATTTGAGTGAGTTTGTCAATTATTAAGTTATCTTGTGATCTTTATAGTAGAATTGAGAAGTTTTGAGTGATTCCGAGTTCCATTGACCCTTTGGGGGAGTTGTAACTTAAGATTCCGCGTATTTGGATGGTATAACGTCGAATTGTGTGTTTTGCGTTGTTTTAGACTCTATTGAGACTTCTTACCTGTTTTTGTCTGTATTTGAGAGGTAGAGAATTGAAAATGGTCGAATTGCAAGCTAGTTCTTGTTTTCAGGTATATTTGAGTGAGTTTGTTAATTATTAAGTTATCTTGTGATCTTTATAGTAGAATTGAGAAGTTTTGAGTGATTCCGAGTTCCATTGACCCTTTGGGGGAGTTGTAACTCGAGATTCCGCGTATTTGGATGGTATAACGTCGAATTGTGTGTTTTGCGTTGTTTTAGACTCTATTGAGACTTCTTACGTGTTTTTGTCTGTATATGAGAAGTAGAGAATGGAAAGTGGTCGAATTGCAAGCTGGTTCTTGTTTTCAGGTATATTTGAGTGAGTTTGTCAATTATTAAGATATCTTGTGATCTTTATAGTAGAATTGAGAAGTTTTGAGTGATTCCGGGTTCCATTGACCCTTTGGGGGAGTTGTAAGGTGAGATTCCGCGTATTTGGATGGTATAACGTCGAATTGTGTGTTTTGCGTTGTTTTAGACTCTATTGAGACTTCTTACCTGTTTTTGTCTGTATTTGAGAGGTAGAGAATTGAAAATGGTCGAATTTCAAGCTAGTTCTTGTTTTCAGGTATATTTGAGTGAGGTTGTCAATTATTAAGATATCTTGTGATCTTTATAGTAGAATTGAGAAGTTTTGAGTGATTCCGAGTTCCGTTGACCCTTTGTGGGAGTTGTAACTTGAGATTCCGCGTATTTGGATGGTATAACGTCGAATTGTGTGTTTTGCGTTGTTTTAGACTCTATTGAGACTTCTTACCTGTTTTTGTCTGTATTTGAGAGGTAGAGAATTGAAAATGGTCGAATTTCAAGCTAGTTCTTGTTTTCAGGTATATTTGAGTGAGGTTGTCAATTATTAAGATATCTTGTGATCTTTATAGTAGAATTGAGAAGTTTTGAGTGATTCCGAGTTCCATTGACCCTTTGGGGGAGTTGTAAGGTGAGATTCCGCGTATTTGGATGGTATAACGTCGAATTGTGTGTTTTGCGTTGTTTTAGACTCTATTGAGACTTCTTACGTGTTTTTGTCTGTATATGAGGAGTAGAGAATGGAAAGTGGTCGAATTGCAAACTGGTTCTTGTTTTCAGGTATATTTGAGTGAGTTTGTCAATTATTAAGATATTTTGTGATCTTTATAGTAGAATTGAGAAGTTATGAGTGATTCAGAGTTCCATTGACCCTTTGGGGGAGTTGTAAGGTAAGATTCCTCGTATTTGGATGGTATAACGTCGAATTGTGTGTTTTGCGTTGTTTTAGACTCTATTGAGACTTCTTACGTGTTTTTGTCTGTATATGAGAGGTAGAGAATGGAAAATGGTCGAATTGCAAGCTATTTCTTGTTTTCAGGTACATTTGAGTGAGTTTGGCAATTATTAAGTTATCTTGTGATCTTTATAGTAGAACTGAGAAGTTTAGAGTGATTCCGAGTTCCATTGACCCTTTGGGGGAGTTGTAAGGTGAGATTCCGCGTATTTGGATGGTATAACGTCGAATTGCGTGTTTTGCGTTGTTTTAGACTCTATTGAGACTTCTTACGTGTTTTTGTCTGTATATGAGAGGTAGAGAATGGAAAATAGTCGAATTGCAAGCTGGTTCTTGTTTTCAGGTATATTTGAGTGAGTTTGTCAATTATTAAAATATCTTGTGATCTTTATAGTAGAATTGAGAAGTTTTGAGTGATTCCGAGTTCCATTGACCCTTTGGGGGAGTTGTAACTTGAGATTCCGCGTATTTGGATGGTATAACGTCGAATTGTGTGTTTTGCGTTGTTTTAGACTCTATTGAGACTTCTTACTTGTTTTTGTCTGCATTTGAGAGGTAGAGAATGGAAAATGGTCGAATTGCAAGCTAGTTCTTGTTTTCAGGTATATTTAAGTGAGTTTGTCAATTATTAAGTTATCTTGTGATCTTTATAGTAGAATTGAGAAGTTTTGAGTGATTCCGAGTTCCATTGACCCTTTGGGGGAGTTGTAACTCGAGATTCCGCGTATTTGGATGGTATAACGTCGAATTGTGTGTTTTGCGTTGTTTTAGACTATATTGAGACTTCTTACGTGTTTTTGTCTGTATATGAGAAGTAGAGAATGGAAAGTGGTTGAATTGCAAGCTGGTTCTTGTTTTCAGGTATATTTGAGTGAGTTTGTCAATTATTAAGATATCTTGTGATCTTTATAGTAGAATTGAGAAGTTTTGAGTGATTCCGCGTTCCATTGACCCTTTGGGGGAGTTGTAAGGTGAGATTCCGTGTATTTGGATGGTATAACGTCGAATTGTGTGTTTTGCGTTGTTTTAGACTCTATTGAGACTTCTTAGGTGTTTTTGTCTATATATCAGAGGTAGAGAATGGAAAATGGTCGAATTACAAGCTATTTCTTGTTTTCAGGTACATTTGAGAGAGTTTGTCAATTATTAAGTTATCTTGTGATCTTTATAGTAGAATTGAGAAGTTTTGAGTGATTCCGAGTTCCGATGACCCTTTGGGGGAGTTGTAACTTGAGATTCCGCGTATTTGGATGGTATAACGTCGAATTGTGTGTTTTGCGTTGTTTTAGACTCTATTGAGACTTCTTACCTGTTTTTGTCTGTATTTGAGAGGTAGAGAATTGAAAATGGTCGAATTGCAAGCTAGTTCTTGTTTTCAGGTATATTTGAGTGAGTTTGTTAATTATTAAGTTATCTTGTGATCTTTATAGTAGAATTGGGAAGTTTTGAGTGATTCCGAGTTCCATTGACCCTTTGAGGGAGTTGTAACTTGAGATTCCGCGTATTTGGATGGTATAACGTCGAATTATGTGTTTTGCGTTGTTTTAGACTCTATTGAGACTTCTTACCTGTTTTTGTCTGTATTTGAGAGGTAGAGAATTGAAAATGGTCGAATTGCAAGCTAGTTCTTGTTTTCAGGTATATTTGAGTGAGTTTGTTAATTATTAAGTTATCTTGTGATCTTTATAGTAGAATTGAGAAGTTTTGAGTGATTCCGAGTTCCATTGGACCTTTGGGGGAGTTGTAACTCGAGATTCCGCGTATTTGGATGGTATAACGTCGAATTGTGTGTTTTGCGTTGTTTTAGACTCTATTGAGACTTCTTACGTGTTTTTGTCTGTATATGAGAGGTAGAGAATGGAAAATGGTCGAATTGCAAGCTATTTCTTGTTTTCAGGTACATTTGAGTGAGTCTGTCAATTATTAAGTTATCTTGTGATCTTTATAGTAGAATTGAGAAGTTTGAGGGATTCCGAGTTCCATTGACCCTTTGGGGGAGTTGTAACTTGAGATTCCGCGTATTTGGATGGTATAACGTCGAATTGTGTGTTTTGCGTTGTTTTAGACTCTATTGAGACTTCTTACTTGTTTTTGTCTGTATTTGAGAGGTAGAGAATGGAAAATGGTCGAATTGCAAGCTAGTTCTTGTTTTCAGGTATATTTGAGTGAGTTTGTTAATTATTAAGTTATCTTGTGATCTTTATAGTAGAATTGAGAAGTTTTGAGTGATTCCGAGTTCCACTGACCCTTTGGGGGAGTTGTAACTTGAGATTCCGCGTATTTGGATGGTATAACGTCGAATTGTGTGTTTTGCGTTGTTTTAGACTCTATTGAGACTTCTTACGTGTTTTTGTCTGTATATGAGAAGTAGAGAATGGAAAGTGGTCGAATTGCAAGCTGGTTCTTGTTTTCAGGTATATTTGAGTGAGTTTGTCAATTATTAAGTTATCTTGTGATCTTTATAGTAGAATTGAGAAGTTTTGAGTGATTCCGAGTTCCATTGACCCTTTGGGGAGTTGTAACTCGAGATTCCGCGTATTTGGATGGTATAACGTCGAATTGTGTGTATTGCGTTGTTTTAGACTCTATTGAGACTTCTTACGTGTTTTTGTCTGTATATGAGAAGTAGAGAATGGAAAGTGGTCGAATTGCAAGCTGGTTCTTGTTTTCAGGTATATTTGAGTGAGGTTGTCAATTATTAAGATATCTTGTGATCTTTATAGTAGAATTGAGAAGTTTTGAGTGATTCCGAGTTCCATTGTACCTTTGGGGGAGTTGTAAGGTGAGATTCCGCGTATTTGGATGGTATAACGTCGAATTGTGTGTTTTGCGTTGTTTTAGACTCTATTGAGACTTCTTACGTGTTTTTGTCTGTATATGAGAAGTAGAGAATGGAAAGTGGTCGAATTGCAAGCTGGTTCTTGTTTTCAGGTATATTTGAGTGAGTTTGTCAATTATTAAGATATCTTGTGATCTTTATAGTAGAATTGAGAAGTTTTGAGTGATTCCGGGTTCCATTGACCCTTTGGGGGAGTTGTAAGGTGAGATTCCGCGTATTTGGATGGTATAACGTCGAATTGTGTGTTTTGCGTTGTTTTAGACTCTATTGAGACTTCTTACCTGTTTTTGTCTGTATTTGAGAGGTAGAGAATTGAAAATGGTCGAATTTCAAGCTAGTTCTTGTTTTCAGGTATATTTGAGTGAGGTTGTCAATTATTAAGATATCTTGTGATCTTTATAGTAGAATTGAGAAGTTTTGAGTGATTCCGAGTTCCGTTGACCCTTTGTGGGAGTTGTAACTTGAGATTCCGCGTATTTGGATGGTATAACGTCGAATTGTGTGTTTTGCGTTGTTTTAGACTCTATTGAGACTTCTTACCTGTTTTTGTCTGTATTTGAGAGGTAGAGAATTGAAAATGGTCGAATTTCAAGCTAGTTCTTGTTTTCAGGTATATTTGAGTGAGGTTGTCAATTATTAAGATATCTTGTGATCTTTATAGTAGAATTGAGAAGTTTTGAGTGATTCCGAGTTCCATTGACCCTTTGGGGGAGTTGTAAGGTGAGATTCCGCGTATTTGGATGGTATAACGTCGAATTGTGTGTTTTGCGTTGTTTTAGACTTTATTGAGACTTCTTACGTGTTTTTGTCTGTATATGAGGAGTAGAGAATGGAAAGTGGTCGAATTGCAAACTGGTTCTTGTTTTCAGGTATATTTGAGTGAGTTTGTCAATTATTAAGATATTTTGTGATCTTTATAGTAGAATTGAGAAGTTATGAGTGATTCAGAGTTCCATTGACCCTTTGGGGGAGTTGTAAGGTAAGATTCCTCGTATTTGGATGGTATAACGTCGAATTGTGTGTTTTGCGTTGTTTAGACTCTATTGAGACTTCTTACGTGTTTTTGTCTGTATATGAGAGGTAGAGAATGGAAAATGGTCGAATTGCAAGCTATTTCTTGTTTTCAGGTACATTTGAGTG